>JAGDYQ010000026.1:7203009-7213629 GCA_021962125.1 Bulinus truncatus
TATATATATATATATATATATATATATATAAGAAATTCAGATGATTATAGTCTTTTAATTAGTTAAAATATTATGCTGCTAAATTTCTTTATATTGAAAACAGAATAGCCTATACAGAAGAAAATCACTTCTTCTGAACGTATTGCACAGAATATATATACCCAAAGTTGGCCATTAGTGGTATACATGTCTTCATTGGCCATTAGTGTATTATACATCTCTTCATTGGCCATCAGTGGTATACATGTCTTCATTGGCCATCAGTGGTATACATGTCTTCATTAGCCATCAGTGTATTATACATGTCTTCATTGGCCATCAAGTATTATACATGTCTTCATTGGCCATCAGTGTATTATGCATGTTTTCATTGGCCATCAGTGGTACGCATGTCGTCATTGGCTTTAGTACAGTACTAATGGTGTCTTTGTTCTGTACTACATATTGTTAAATTGACTATAGTGTGGCTCTTAAAAGGATTTTTTAACATAAATAACCTTAATGCGTCTCTCATCGACCTTATGATTGGTCACTTCTGGAATATACTTTCTGTAATGTACATCACTGTTGACGTAATGGTCCAACTTGTGATTGGTCATTTCTGAAATATACATTCTGTAACGTACAGCCCTGTTGACGTAATGGTCCACCATGGAATTAGTCACCCTCGACTTACGTGACGTGCTTGTAAACCATACATCACAGGGTGTGAACCATATATCACAGGGTGTGAACCATATATCACAGGGTGTAAACCATATATCACAGGGTGTAAACCATATATCACAGGGTGTGAACCATATATCACAGGGTGTAAACCATATATCACAGGGTGTGAACCATATATCACAGGGTGTAAACCATATATCACAGGGTGTAAACCATATATCACAGGGATAATATTGTTAGTTATCATGGTACCAAAGTGAAGTTAATGTTAATTATTAGGACGCACAGTTATATTAGTATTATTTAACATGATACACGAGTAATGTAAATGTTAGTTATCATGATATCAAAGTAAAATAAATGTTAGCTATCATAATTGCACACCGATAATATCATTGATGACCCGTAAAACAGACTGATTTTGCTGGTTTTAAAATTTTCACTCATACACAACAAAACTGTTGGTCTAAATGTTCAATATTGTTTTTTAAAGTGCTAAACATTGAAGTTTGTTTATATTGTTAATCTCAGCACTCTGATGTCATCAACGAATTTAATGCCAACTTACCTGCCAGCAGGCCCACCTACCTGACAGCAGGCCAATTTACCAGCTAGCATGTCAACCTACCTGAAAGCAGGCCAACCTACCTGAAAGCAGGCCAACCTACCTGACAGCAGGCCAACCTATCTACTAGCAGGCCAACCTACCTGCCAGTAGGCCAGCTTACCTTCCATCAGGCCCACCTACCAGCTAGCAGGCCAACCTGCCAGCAGGCCAACCTACTGGCCAGCAGGCCCACTCACCTGCAAGCATGCCCAACTACCTGCCAGAAGGTCCACCTACCTGCCAGAAGGTCCACCTACCTGCCAGAAGGCCTACCTACCTGCCAACAGGTCAAGTGTTCAGATTTAATAATGCTTAAAAAAAACAAAAAAAACGTGATGCCTCACTTACATCTTCCTTTTTTTTTCCACGCTTACTATTCAAGGTGAAGGTCGTCGATTGAACTGAGGTAAAAAATATAGTGTGACTAAACTGGTGATTATATTGGTCACTACTGAAATTGTGGGTGGGTTGGGTGGTGTGTGTGGGGGGGGGAGGGGGGCAAGAGATGAAGATGCCAGTAAGTGATGAGGGTCCAGAGACCAGGCGACACTAGACGAACACCAGGCGAATTACTCCTCAGCTGCGTGATTGGTACCCGGCCTGCCGTGGACTGGTTCTTGGTGAATGTTTTTATTTTTTTGGAAAACTTGATTCAGATTTTGAAATTATCGTCAGTAGATGTTGTTTTGACAGTTTAAGTGACAGTTGTCATTAAACATGCGTAGAAGGTTTTTTTTAACAGTTTAAGTGACAGTTGTCATAAACATGCGTAGAATGTTGTTTTTTGACAGTTTAAGTGACAGTTGTCATTAAACATGCGTAGAAGGTTTTTTTAACAGTTTAAGTGACAGTTGTCATAAACATGCGTAGAATGTTGTTTTTTGACAGTTTAAGTGACAGTTGTCATTAAACATGCGTAGAATGTTGTTTTAACAGTTTAAGTGACAGCTGTCATTAACAGAAGGTTATATAATGGAATTGCTAGTTCTGTGTAACATAAAGTCATATTAATTGTTTATGTCAAAATCATCATACACTATATAGCTAAATAGTTCATAAACTGTAGAGCTAATCCTGTGTGACACCAAATCCTGTATTATAATGCTAGGTCTGTGTGAAAGAAATTCATTTAATGTGTGACATTTATTTATTTCGTTAAGGTTTGAAAGATAGTCGAGTGGTTTAGAACGCTTGACTGTCGACCTGACATTCTTTAGGTTCGATCCTCGAAAACCTGGAGAATTTGTACAAATCCTATAGAAGGTTTGTTGAGACTCCACCCAGCTTAAATGGGAACCTGACTTGTGTAATACAGGCGGCTGGGCGTTGTGCTAACCACACAATCCCTTTGAATACAGTGGCTACATAAACATGAGTTCTACATTTGAACTGCTCCGATGGTCCTTAAGGGTTAAAGGGCTTATACTTTTTAGCTATTTACTGCATAAATCAGTCACTCTATAAGTTCTGAGATTACATGATCCTCAAAATTTGCCTCCCTTTCTTCTTCTCTCTGTCTCTCTGTCTCTCTCCCTCTATCTCTCTCTCTCTCTCTCTCTCTATCTCTTTCTTTCACTCTCTCTCTCTCTCTATTTCTCTCCTCTTGCTCACCCATCTCTCTCTCTCTCTATTTCTCTCCTCTCGCTCACCCATCTCTCTCTCTCTATTTCTCTCCTCTTGCTCACCCATCTCTCTCTCTCTCTATTTCTCTCCTCTCGCTCACCCATCTCTCTCTCTATTTCTCTCCTTTCGCTCACCCATCTCTCTCTATTTCTCTCCTCTCGCTCACCCATCTCTCTCTATTTCTCTCCTCTCGCTCACCCATCTCTCTCTATTTCTCTCCTCTCGCTCACCCATCTCTCTCTCTATTTCTCTCCTCTCGCTCACCCATCTCACTCTCTCTCTATTTCTCTCCTCTCGCTCACCCATATCTCTCTCTCTATTTCTCTACTCTCGCTCACCCATCTCTCTCTATTTCTCTCCTCTCGCTCACCCATCTCTTTCTCTCTCTATTTCTCTCCTCTCGCTCACCCATCTCTCTCTCTTCTATTTCTCTCCTCTCGCTCACCCATCTCTCTCTCTATTTCTCTCCTCTCGCTCACCCATCTCTCTCTCTATGTCTCTCCTCTCGCTCACCCATCTCTCTCTCTCTCTATTTCTCTCCTCTCCTGCTCACCATCTCTCTCTCTATTTCTCTACTCTCGCTCACCCATCTCTCTCTCTATTTCTCTCCTCTCGCTCACCCATCTCTCTCTCTATTTCTCTCCTCTCGCTCACCCATCTCTCTCTCTCTATTTCTCTCCTCTCGCTCACCCATCTCTCTCTCTCTATTTCTCTTCTCTCGCTCACCCATCTCTCTCTATTTCTCTCCTCTCGCTCACCCATCTCTCTCTCTATTTCTCTCCTCTCGCTCACCCATCTCTCTCTCTATTTCTCTCTCTCGCTCACCTATCTCTCTCTCTATTTCTCTCCTCTCGCTCACCCATCTCTCTCTCTCTATTTCTCTCCTCTCGCTCACCCATCTCTCTCTATTATTTCTCTCCTCTCGCTCACCCATCTCTCTCTCTCTATTTCTCTCCTCTCGCTCACCCATCTCTCTCTCTCTATTTCTCTTCTCTCGCTCACCCATCTCTCTCTCTATTTCTCTTCTCTCGCTCACCCATCTCTCTCTCTCTATTTCTCTCCTCTCGCTCACCCATCTCTCTCTCTCTATTTCTCTCCTCTCGCTCACCCATCTCTCTCTATTTCTCTCCTCTCGCTCACCCATCTCTCTCTCTCTATTTCTCTTCTCTCTCTCACCCATCTCTCTCTCTCTCTCTATTTCTCTCCTCTCGCTCACCCATCTCTTTCTCTCTCTATTTCTCTCCTCTCGCTCACCCATCTCTCTCTATTTCTCTCCTCTCTGCTCACCCATCTCTCTCTCTCTATATTCTCCTCTCGCTCACCTCTCTCTCTATTTCTCTACTCTCCGCTCACCCATCTCTCTCTATTTCTCTCCTCTCGCTCACCCATCTCTCTCTCTCTATTTCTCTCCCTCTCGCTCACCCTATCTCTCTCTCTCTATTTCTCTACATCTTCGCTCACCCATCTCTCTCTATTTCTCTCCTCTCGCTCACCCATCTCTCTCTCTCTATTTCTCTCCTCTCGCTCACCCATCTCTCTCTCTCTATTTCTCTCCTCTCGCTCACCCATCTCTCTCTCTATTTCTCTCCTCTCGCTCACCCATCTCTCTCTCTTTCAACAAAAAAGTATACCAAAGCCACAACTGTTTCCCCTCCTTCAGCCATGATTATCAATGTATGCTGGGTAAATCATTTGACCTCATTAAATGTTAGTTATTGTACGATGCACAACCTTTTACTATCTGATTCGTTAGTGACACATTCGACAGGAAAATGTGCATTCCCGAACACATGACAGGTGCACCTGTTCTAAAAGTCACCAGTTGGTTGGGTAGTGTGCAACCCGAACACATGACCGGGAGCTTTTTCTAAAATGCCCAGTCGGGTAGGTAAGCTGTTATAAAATGACTCAGCAAAAGGTGATCAGGGAGGGAGGGAGAGGATTGGTGCAGATTGTCGAGGTCCGGCGATTAGATGACGTCAGCTGTGAGGTATGTTTGCTAAACGGTAATGTGCACATTGGCTAATAATGTAATTTTGTACACAATGTAATAATGTAATGTGTACACAGGCTAATAATGTGATGTGCACACAGTCTAATAATGTAGTGTGCACACAGTGTAATAATGGAATGTGCACACAGGCTAATAATGTAATGTGCACAAGGCTAATAATGTAATGTGCACAAGGCTAATAATGTAATGTGCGCACAATGTAATAATGTAATGTGCACACAATGTAATAATGTAATGTACACACAAGCTAATAATGTAATGTGCACACAATGTAATAATGTAATGTGCACACAGGCTAATAATGTAATGTGCACACAATGTAATAATGTAATGTGCACACAGGCTAATAATGTAATGTGCACACAATGTAATAATGTAATGTGCAGACAGTCCAATAGTGTAATGTGTGGACTTATCAAAAAGTAAGTAAAATGGACTTAACATCTAGCAACCCTCCAATCCGTATAAAATATGACATTTTGCTTTTAAACATTTCACTGCACTCTAACCAAACTCATCACATAAATGCCACAGAACCTATGAACATGACTTTGGAATGTTGAAAATAACTTGAAATTGGAAGACTTTGAAGCAAAACAAAAAAACAATCATTGAAACATAAATGACAAACAAAATAATATCAAAGCCTGAGGAAAAAAGTATCTCGTTTCAAAAGTAAATAAAACAAATCAATAAAACAGTAATAATGCCGAGGTTTTACTGTAGGTAAACTTTCTGATTTAAAATGACAACAAATGTTAATGTACCCAGAAAAAATTTTTTAAAAGTGTAATAATTTTTTTTGTTTATTATACTTACCACAAAGTGTTCATTTTTAAACCAAGAATTATATATGTATATATATATATATAAATATATATATATATATATATGTATATATATATATTTTATCAATACTGTTTAGTAGTATTATTAGGAACTAAACAATCAAAATGCATTCATTAAGTAAAAGGTTGTCGGATCTATCATTTATGTTTATATTGAACGTTATTATATAGAAATCATGCGATGAGTTATGAAGCTTTAGTTACAGGCCTGTGGCGGTCACCATGAATGTAACCACTAAGGACCGTTATGGACTTTAGAGTGTTTAGACCATTGGCAAGTGTTTACTGGCTCAGTGTTAAAACGTCAAAAACTTCCATTGCTCACCAACAAACTGTATCATACAGTAATAAGCAGTATCATACATCGTGTGACTTGTCATTAAAATATATAGACAATCTAGGGTATGCGTAAATATAGAGAGATAATCTATGAGAGCTCCATATTCTATTATCTCTCTGAAATCTATTACCTCTCGGAAATCTATTATCTCTTTATTATATATCATGATCTTGACAAATCAACGTTATCATTGTTTGAAATTATTCATGTTTATGTAGTTAGCATCTTCACGATATAAATTGTAATGACGTAAAAGTAAACTTCCCTTTAGCCCCCTGAGGGCTCCTCGGGGCAGATGACGTGTAGAATTCATCTGTTTAAGTAACCACAGCATATGAAGGGATTGTGTGGTTAGCACAACGCCCAGTCGCATTTACTTCCCCAACTTAAAGTCAGGTACCCATTTAAAGACGGGTGGACTTTGGGGACTTTCACCATGACCTGAAAAAAATCCCAAGGTTCTCACTGAGGTTCGAACCCGGACCCTTACGGTCGATCGCTCTACACCGCACGACCCACCGACCCCGTTAATGGCGTCAAGAGTCATATAAAAAACTCCCCATTCATGACGCTATTATACTTCGTGAATGTATTTCCTTGTTAAACTTATTATTTTTCTTTCACTGAATAATAAAAGTTATATCTTCTTGTTAAGATAAGAAAATATAATAAACATTTTTGTCGTTTGGTTCATAGCTGTACCAGATCTCGGCTCGTGATCCATCATTTCTTGAACTTATGAAATGTCAAGACAATAGCTTCAAAAATGTACATCCATCAAAAAAGATGAAAAAAAAATTTTCCCATACAGGAAATGATTTTTTTTCTGAAATATTTTTAGCTCAAAACGTTGTTAGTTGTTTTGTTTATAAATAATATGCAGCGGTGAAATAATTGGGTAATGTTTGGTGAAAGTTCAGACAGCTGTGTTTTTATTTAAAAACCAAGTCTACAATAACATTTCATCCAATCATGAAATGAATTTTTTTTTCATCGAACTGATTAAGGCATCCACGGCACTTTTCTAGTCATTTCAAAATAATTGCTGCTCTATGATAACACTACCTCCCTGGCAAATGTCTACAATGAATGCTCCCCCTAAACACAGCTACATGGTGATTTCTCTTACATATGTTTACAACGAACTCTTTACTTACCTACGTATAAAACGGAACATATTATTTTTAATTAAAGCATTTTTTTTTTTAATTTGATGTTTTTGCAAAGTTTTTTTTTCCATTAAAATAAAAATCATGGACGGCCTAAGCCATGTGCAAAGTGTGCACCTACTCATGGCCGCCCTATGCCATGTGCAAAGTGTGCACCTATTCATAGCCGCCCTATGCCATGTGCAAAGTGTGCACCTACTCATGGCCGCCCTATGCCATGTGCAAAGTGTGCACCTACTCATGGCCGCCCTATGCCATGTGAAAAGTGTGCACCTACTCATGGCCGCCCTATGCCATGTGCAAAGTGTGCGCCTACTCATGGCCGCCCTATGCCATGTGCAAAGTGTGCACCTACTCATGGCCGCCCTATGCCAGGGGTCGCATCGACAATTTATATTGTATTTAAACATAAAATACCATAATGACATATACTGGCGAAAGGGGACCACCGATCCTTTAACTGACCCACGGGCCGTCACGAGCCGCTCTTGAAGACATACTATGACCAAAACGTGTTTACTCAAAGTGTAACTTACGTTTCTTCATTCTTGTGATTTGTGATGGGTTTTTTTTTCTTCCTAACCTCACCAAATCAAAATACAATTTAATCAATAAATCGCACCATCGGATAACATTCATTATCTTTCTAAGTACATATGTTAGAATTCTTACTTTTTCAACCGCTCACCATATCACTTAAAATGTATTGGGAGTAAAATGGGTGGAGGGAGGGGAGTGAGGGGTGGTGGTGGTGCGGACAGGGAGAAGAGAAACAGATGGCACAGCCGGAAGTGCATACCACCTTCGCATATAACTCGTTGCCGGCGGTGGCGGCGGTAGAAAACAGTGTGCTATGTACACGATTATCATTGATTCGTGAACATGTTTCAGTGCGGATAGCCACTCTGGATACTATAATGGAGACATGGAAAAAACAAAACAAAAACAAAAAAATAAACATAATAAAAAAAAATTAGACTTCGAGTGCGCATGTTCAGCAACGAAGCCGCTTGGCTTAATTAACGAGGCCCAACAACTCTAACGAAGGACGGCGGACGACTTGGGCCGTTAAGCCGCCATTGCTGGGATCAATACAGTTCGAATGACTTCGACTCCGACAGTTGTTCGCCTGGGTTGAAAGCTACAATAAAAAATAAAAGGTGGGTGTGGGAGGGGGGAGGGAGGGACAGAAAGATAAGAGAACAATGACTCAAGTCAGGGAGTTTTTTTTTCTTTTTTTACTTTTTTTTTTTTTGAGTACTGGCCGACGAATTCATGTCTGCCAACTTGGCTAATTTATAACGAGATGTAAATAATTTAGAGCCACCTACCTAGATATTTAAAACATTATATCAAGATAACATATGTATTTTTTTTTTTGGTTACAGTATGACGTAACAATTTTGTTTATTTCACTTTGTATAATTTTAATGTTTTCCAAGACGAATATTTTTTTTACCACGATATAAGAGCAATCTCTTGCAAGAAGTGGGTCAATGGAGGCGGGGAGGGAGGGGGGTCTTTTACTCACCATGTGAGCCCCAGTACTAGAGAGCCGTGAGTACACGTTCATGGTACTCACTTTGTGTAAAGTACATAAACTTTTTTCTAAATTTTTAAGACTCAGACAAATTAAACGAACACCAAACTGATGCAGTCAAATCAATAGATAGACAGACAGAGAGACAGTCAGATGAATAGATAGATAGATTAGATAGATTAGATAGATAGATAGATAGATAGACAGACAGACAGACAGACAGACAGATAGATAGATAGATAGATAGATAGATAGATAGATAGATAGATAGATAGATAGATAGATAGATAGATAGATAGATAGATAGATAGATAGATAGATAGATAGATAGATAGATAGATAGATAGATAGATAGATAGATAGATAGATAGATAGATAGATAGATGGATGGATGGATGGATGGATGGATGGATGGATGGATGGATGGATGGATGGATGGATGGATGGATGGATGGATGGATGGATGGATGGATGGATGGATGGATGGATGGATGGATGGATGGATGGAAGAGTGAAAAACTCCTAGTTATAAAGAAGTTATAAATGTTAAATTCGGGAATCTTGCGAGGTATGAGTCTGTTTAATGACATGGTCATGTGACATTTCTGCGACATTCTTACAAATAAGCTAAATGAGTCTGTTGTTTTTGAATTTTGCTTTGATATACGATCACGAAGAACTCTCTGGGATAAATTATGTTCGTATACGAAGGTTTTGATGTTTATGTGTATATAATATACACATTTATAATATTGCTGGATATTTATCTCTGAAACAAAGTTGGCATCCCTGCCCAATGTGAAGGTTCAAAAATTTATTTAATCTGGTGATCAGGGCAGGAGGGGGGGGGGGGTTGGTGAGATGCGTTTTAAAAAAAAATTTATTCACGAACTCAATGAGAAATCCATCGAAAAGCCCGCCAGATAAATGTCAAAATTGACTTCCACTTTTAATTTGTATGCATTTTTTGTTGTATCTACATAATATAAATTTTAAAAAAAAAAAAAACGCACAAAATCGGTGCGTGGGGGGCCACCAATCCGCCATATTCCAGAACCCCCTCCCCTCCTATAAAGACGTACCCAAAATTATGCCCCTGGATCAGGGGGGGTAGCCATTGTCCAATAAAAACATTCTTTAAGTTAGCATACAAAAACATTGACACGTAGTTAAAATAAATAAATAGCATGTCTTTGTGTTGGCTATCTGATTGAAACCAGATGTCTTAGTTAAAAGAAAGAACTATATATACATGGCATGTCTTGTCTATATCTCAGTATCTGGTTAAGGCCCAAAAAAAAACATTATTTATTAATAGTATCTGTTGCAAATACTTGTAGGCAGTAAATAAAAAAATTAGACCGAATGTTGTAGCATTGTTAACATTGTAACTCATCCTGTTTGTTTTTAATTAGACCATCGTGATTTGAAATCACTTATCTAATCGATAATGACGTCATCATTTTAACTTATTTTTATTACAATCGTCACATCAATACAATAATCAACAATATGATAATCAGTGTCAATCAACAATTCAGAAAATCAGTACAATATCGATCACAAATTCAATAAATTATAATTTTATCAGATTTAATAGTATAATCATATTTTAAGTGTCAATCAATCCAATCAATATATAACAAAACTATCAATATCAATCAATATATAACAGAATTATCACTGTAAATCAATACATAACAACATCATCAAAGTCAATCGATCCAATCAGTATTTAACAAAATTATCACTGTTAATCAATATATACCCTAGCCACATTATCAGTGCAAATCAATCCAATCAATATATG
>JAGDYQ010000026.1:7214129-7224896 GCA_021962125.1 Bulinus truncatus
TATATATATATATATATATATATATATATATATATATATATATATATACTTTTTATTATGGCTTCACACTTCTTCTAAAAATCCTTCTTCATGACTTTAATATAGTAAAATACTAAAATAAAAAAAAATTAATTACAATTAAACTACCCATCGAGATGAAACGAAACCTGGTCCTATAACCCTTCCCATGTAATTATGTATGTGTAACAAATTTCACGTTATCTGTTTTTCTGATCTTGAGTTATAGGGAACAGACAGAAGATGACAGACAGACAAAATGCGTCTTATAAGTATAGAGATACTAAAATAAAAAAAAATTAATTACAATTAAACTACACCACTAAGATGCAACGAAACCTAACTTATAACCTTCCCTATGTAATTATGTATGTGTAACAAACTTCACGTTATTTGTTTTTCTGGATCTTGAGTTATAAGGAAAAGAGACAGACAGACAGACGACAGACAGACAGACATCAAATGCGTCTTATAAGTATAGAGATACAGCAGATTGACGTCCACGTTTTAAACAGATTTTTTTATTTATCCCAACTTCTATGACTATTGTTTATTTATCCCAACTTCTATGACTATTATTTTTATTTATCCCAACTTCTATGACTATTGTTGATGATTATCCCAACTTCTATGACTAATTTTATTTATCCCAACTTCTATGACTATTGCTTATTGTATCCCAATCTCTTCTATGACTAATTTTTATTTATCCCAACTTCTATGACTATTGTTTATTTATCCCAACTTCTATGACTATTGTTTATTTATCCCAACTTCTATGACTATTGGTTATTTATCCCAACTTCTATGACTATTGTTTATCCCCTTAAGATTATGTACATTTTAATTTTACATATGTTAAAAAAAAATAAACCGTTTTCATCGAGTTCTGTTTCTAGTTAGTATTTAATATTTAAACCAATAATATATTAAATGTGTGACTCTTGTCAAAAGACATCAAAAACCTAAATTGTACATACATATTATTTTACTTATTTGAAAAATACGAGCCCGTTTTTACAAACGGAAGTGTGTGTGTGCGTGCGTGTGTGTGTCTTAAATATTCCCCTTCGTGCATCCCCACCATAGCCGATGGTGCAGTGGTCATGCAGACACCACGGAAGATATAAACTTTCACCATAAACTGAAATTGGCATTGCTCATCACTGGGCATCGAACCAGGACCCTCAGGTCGGTTGTCGAGCGCTTTACTGCACGACCATTCGTCTACTAAACAACGGCAGTAGAAACGACATTTCTGAGTCATGATAGCACATAGTCACTTCTTATTGGTCAGTACAAACTTTAAGTGTACTCACGGGGATAGCTGTGGGATATTACGGTATAAACCTCAACTCAAAAGATGTCACAACCTGAGACCTTGAGGTAGACAGTACTGTAGATCTCACAACCCAGACACCCTCCTAATGTCGACGGTACTGTAGATGTCACGTCTAGAGACCTGAGATAGACAGTACTGTAGATGTCACAACCAGACACCCGAACGTCGACAGTACTGTAGATGTCACAACCAGAGACCCTGAGGTGTAGACAGAGGTACTGTAGATCTCACAACCAGACACCCTAACGTCGACATTACTGTAGATGTCACAACCAGAGACCCTCCAGATAGACAGTACTGTAGATGTCAGCCAACCAGACACCCTAACGTCAGATGCCAGTACTGTAGATGTCACAACCAGAGACCCTGAGGTAGACAGTACTGTAGATCTCACAACCAGAGACCCTAAGGTCGAAAGTACTGTAGATGTCACAACCAGGAGACCCTGAGGTAGACAGTACCAGTAGATGTCACAACTCCAGGAGACCCTGAGATAGACAGTACTGTAGATGTCACAACCAGACACCCGAACGTCGACACTACTGTAGATGTCACAACCAGAGACCATAAGGTCAGACAGTACTGTAGATGTCACAAATCCAGACCCCCTAACGTCGACAGTACTGTAGTGATGTCACAACCAGAGACCTTGAGGTAGACAGTACTGTAGATCTCACAACCAGAGACCCTAAGGTCGACAGTACTGTAAGATGTCACAACCAGAGGCCCTGGGGTAGACAGTACCGTAGTTGTCACAACCAGAGACCATATATGGGCGACAGTAATGTAGATAAGTCACAACCAGGACACCCTAAAGGCGATAAAGCACTGTAGATGTCTGAACCAAATGATTGAAAAAACGGAAAATAAATTGAGTTAATTGAAATATATGGTACGTCCTCAATAGAAGTGTACTGAGGTTGTCAGGGGAGCCACTTAGGTTGTCAGTGACTAATCTAATGCTGAGAGTTCATGGTCTCCAATTCTTTTGTTTTTCTTGTGACAACTTAGTAGAATAGACCAACAGGGAACTTTGTAATGTGTGTAATGCCACAGTAACCAAAGGAATTAACCAAAGTCAATGTTGTAAACTATCCTAGTGACTTTAGAATGTTCAGCCAGTAGGCTTCCACCCCCTCCCCACAGACGATAATTGTGCAGGTTTTTTTTAGTTTTACAGCATTCTGAAGTAAGTTTAATTCGTTTTCCTTATTTTAGAAAAAATTCACACTATAGGTTATTACATAAAGTCATTTTTTCCCCCATTAATTCTCTTTTAACTAAAATGGCCAGAACATAGTTAACAATAAATATCAAACTATTGGGTTAATATGTCAGTGGACCTGTATAAACGTTGGCAGGCGTACGGAACAATTGTCTCATAGGATTATTGGACAGTTTATGAGTTGTATGTTTAGCAGGATATTAATTTACAGCGAACTTAGGAAACATCAAACTCTGTTTTGCCTCAACATCGATCTATCTTGACCTCAACATCTAAAGACCACTGTTTGACCTTAACATTAAAAACTGTGGTGACCTCCACATCAACAACTGAGATGACGTCAACTCTCAAACAGTGTTGGACCTTAACGTTTAAAAGATGATTTTAATAATTTTCCATTTGCGATGTAAAAATCGCAATGAATTTCTTCATCAGATTTGTATTCAGGCTGCAACTGGACGAGTGTCAAACCACTCCCATCAAGATTGCATGCCTTGAATTCTTTATACAATTATCAAACACATGTTCACAACTAACGCTAAACCGATTCATACAGCACACAAACATTTAAAAAATATTGCCACAACTCATAAATATTAACTAATAAATTACATGTATTCGTTAAACACACAAATATAAAAATGTACTCAACACAACCAAATATTAAACATACGTACACAACACACAAATATTAAAACATACGTACACAACACACAAATATTAAATATACACGTACACAACACACAAATAGTAAACACACGTACTCAACACACAAATATTAAACACACGTACACAACACACAAATATTAAACACACGTACACAACACACAAATATTAAACATACGGTACACAACACACAAATATTAAACACACGTACACAACACTTTAATAGTAAACACACGTACTCAACACAAAAATATTAAACACACGTACACAACACACAAATATTAAACACACATACACAACACACAAATATTAAACACAAGTACACAACACACAAATATTAAACACACTTACACAACACACAAATATTAAACACACGTACACAACACACAAATATTAAGCACACGTTCACAACACACACAAATATTAAGCACACGTTCACAACACACAAATATTAAGGACACGTTTACAACACACAAGTATCAAGTACCAACAATCACACATTTTTAAAATAATAATATAGGGGAGGAAAGGGGGGGGAGTGGAGCACGATCTGATTGTTCTATTTATTGCTCAGTTTAAAAATCAATCTTCAGGGCAAGACATTAGCGGCTTGTCCATAAGGGCTGACAAGTATGGCGAACAGATCTTTGGACAATAAACTTTGGAAGTTATCAGTTTGCTATAACGTCAGCTGTGGTTGTGGTTAGCGAATATTACCGGGTATCGATTGCCTCTCTAAATCATAGGCTGAGCTTAATTCGAGGGCACTTATCCCATGAATGAAATTAATCGTTACAACCTTACAACGGCTACTTCAGTACACTTGTACCTTATAGTTGACGACACACTTTGTTACACCTAATACGTACGCGGATACATCTCTTCTGATATTGTATAGGTGTGTACAGTGTACTATATTGTATAGGTGTGTGTTTGTACAGTGTGTACTGTATTACACGCAGGGTGTGTGTGTACAGTGTACGGTGTACTATATTGTGCAGGTGTGTGTGTGTACAGTGTCCTGTGTACTATATTCGCCCAGGTGTGTGTGTGTACTGTGTACGGTGTACTATATTGTACAGGTGTGTGTGTACGAGTGTACGGTGTACTATATTGTACAGGTGTGTGTACAGGTGTACGGTGGTACTTATTGTAGGACAGGGGTGTACTGTGTACGGTGTACTATAGTATTGCACAGGTGTGTGTGTACTGTGTACTATATTGTATTGGTGTGTGTGTGTAGTGTACAGTGTACAATATTGTATAGGTGTGTGTGTAGTGTACTATATTGTATAGGTGTGTGTGTAGTGTACTATATTGTATTGGTGTGTGTGTGTAGTGTACAGTGTACTATATTGCATAGGTGTGTGTGTGTAGGTGGTACTATATTGTATAGGTGTGTGTGTAGTGTACTATATTGTATAGGTGTGTGCGTAGTGTACTATATTGTATTGGTGTGTGTGTGTGTAGTGTACAGTATACTATATTGTATAGGTGTGTGTGTAGTGTACTATATTGTATAGGTGTGTGCGTAGTGTACTATATTGTATTGTGTGTGTGGGTGTGTAGTGTACAGTGTACTATATTGTATGCTAGGTGTGTGTGGTAGTGTACTGTATTGTATAGGTGTGTGTGTGTACAGTGTACTATATTGTATTGGTGTGTGTGTGTGTAGTGTACAGTATACTATACTGTATAGGTGTGTGTAGTGTACTATATTGTATAGGTGTGTGTGTACAGTGTACTGAATTGTATAGGTGTGTGTGTGTACAGTGTACTATATTGTATAGGTGTGTGCGTATAGTGTGTACTATGTAAACAGTATTTTAGAGACAGGGGGGAAAGGGTGACAGGGCCATTGGGCCATTTGACCGTATCGTATCAGTGGCCGGTTAATATAATTATTTACGATAACTGGTAATTTACCTTCATTAGCCTAATTACTGTAATAAACATTTGTACATGTAACAGGAATAAACTGGATGGTTTAACATATAGGATTAATATCAACAGACTATGTGTTTAGATAGATAGATAGATAGATAGATAGATAGATAGATAGATAGATAGATAGATAGATAGATAGATAGATAGATAGATAGATAGATAGATAGATAGATAGATAGATAGATAGATAGATAGATAGATAGATAGATAGATAGATAGATAGATAGATAGATAGATAGATAGATAGATAGATAGATAGATAGATAGATAGATAGATAGATAGATAGTTTCAGGCAATAACGCTTTCAAACATGTTTCTCGAGAAAGATTTTTGTTTATTTTCAAGACCATGGCATGGAAACTATTTTTTTATTTTCTAAATCAGTCTCTCACTTCTTTATTCTCTACATTTCTATACATCTTACAAAATTTATTGTTACTACGATATGATATACCAACTTCCGGTCAATTTACTTTCAATTCAGGTTAACCCTTAATTCCGTTCATCTCGTTAACTTAACATTTCCTATATAGATATTGAAAAAAATAAACCATCAGGGGGGTGAGGGAGAAAGAGGAGGGGGACGCTGACCTTTTAATTGGGTGTATATGTTAGTCAGCCCCAGTAGACTAAATAATTGCCTTGTCTGTCTCCCCTTGACCGCTGTCCACACGAAATGTAAGTGACCAGCGATGACTTTTACCATTTCTCTTCCATCGATTCTCTGTCAAGTGAGACTTGATTTCACCAAACTGTAGGGTTCGGCCACTGGACACTGGCCCGTGCAATAAAACAAACGTAATCCTGGCATTTACTCGGGCTAGAATTAACAAGTTCTCTATAAGATTCAAGCAATTGTTAGGGCATCTGTTTCATATATGGGCTTCAATGTCTATTTTTATTGGAGAACACACAGTTTGGCCATCATTCAATTAAACAATCTTGCACTGATGTCATATGGCCACCATTCAATTAGCAACGAATCTCGCACTAGTGTCATTTGGCCACCATTCAATTAAACAATCTTGCACTGATGTCATATGGCCACCATTCAAATAAACAATCTTGCACTGATGTCATATGGCCACCATTCAATTAAAGAATCTTGCACTGATGTCATATGGCCAACATTCAATTAAAAACCAATCTTGCATTGGATGTCATATGGCCACCATTCAATTAAAGAATCTTGCAACTGATGTCATATGGCCACCATTCAATTAAACAATCTTGCACTGATGTCATATGGCCACCATTCAATTAAAGAATCTTGCACTGATGTCATATGGCCACCATTCAATTAAAGAATCTTGCACTGGTGTCATTTCGCCACCAATGAATTAAACAATTTTGCAATGATGTCATTTGGCCACAATTCAATTAAAGAATCTTGCACTGGTGTCATTTGGTCACCATTCAATTAAAGAATCTTGCACTGGTGTCATTTGGCCACCATTCAATTGAAGAATCTTGCACTGATGTCAACCATTTCATTAAAAGACGTACAGTAGGTACAGTAGGTACAGTAGGTACAGCATTTACTCGGGCTAGAATTAACAAGTTCTCTATAAGATTCAAGCAATTGTTAGGGTATCTGTTTCATATATGGGTCAAGACTTTCTTTATTGGAGAACACACAGTTTGGCCATCATTCAATTAAACAATCTTGCACTGATGTCATATGGCCACCATTCAATTAAAGAATCTTGCACTAGTGTCATTTGGCCACCATTCAATTAAACAATCTTGCACTGATGTCATATGGCCACCATTCAAATAAAAACAATCTTGCACTGATGTCATATGGCCACCATTCAATTAAAGAATCTTGCACTGATGTCATATGGCCAACATTCAATTAAACAATCTTGCATTGATGTCATATGGCCACCATTCAATTAAAGAATCTTGCACTGATGTCATATGGCCACCATTCAATTAAACAATCTTGCACTGATGTCATATGGCCACCATTCAATTAAAGAATCTTGCACTGATGTCATATGGCCACCATTCAATTAAAGAATCTTGCACTGGTGTCATTTCGCCACCAATGAATTAAACAATTTTGCAATGATGTCATTTGGCCACAATTCAATTAAAGAATCTTGCACTGGTGTCATTTGGTCACCATTCAATTAAAGAATCTTGCACTGGTGTCATTTGGCCACCATTCAATTGAAGAATCTTGCACTGATGTCAACCATTTCATTAAAAGACGTACAGTAGGTACAGTAGGTACAGTAGGTACAGTATATAAATGGTAGTGTGTGTGGGGGGGTGGACTAGAGTTTATGTGGAGTGAGTTTCAGAGTGTCTTTGTGTGTTTGTATGTGTATGTGTGTGTGTTTGTCTGTGTGTGTATGTGTGTATCTGCTTTTGTGTCTGTATGTGTGTGTGTGTTTGGATGTGTGTATGTCTCTGTGTGTATATGTGTGTGTGCGTATGTGTCTGTCTGTGTATGCCTGTGTGTGTCTGTGTCTATGTTTATGTGTGTCTGTGTCTTTGTATTTATGTGTATGTATCTATGTGTGTATCAGCGTGTGTCTGTTTGTGAATGTGTGTATATATGTGTGCATGTCCCTGTGTATGTCAATGTATGTCTGTGTTTATGTCTAAGTATTTATTTTTGTATGCTGATGTATGCCTGTGTGTCTATGTGTGTCCGTACAATTGTACTAATGTGTACATCGCCAGGGGAGATTCACAGTTAAACCTTTACAGTAAATGGGTCCTTATTCGTGAAAAGAAATCTTGAGGACATCCGACATCGGCTAATGAATGATTTTATCTCTTCTTGACGACTCTCTGGGCTTTGGTTGTAATCCAGACTTGTATACTGTAGATTGTTGTCCAGTCACCTACAACAGTCTCCCGTGGTGCCTAATAAGCAATTGCACACTTCACTATGGCGGTGTATAATCAACAGGTAGACATCAATCTTTGCTAGGGAATTGAATAGTTTTACCTTTTTGCCTGTATGATATCTGAAATATCTTATGATGTAATTTTAATTTGGCAATAATGTTTTTTTTTAATTCACTTTTATTATAATAATACTTTAACTTTCTCCCCTCCCCCCCCTTTTTCAACCGCCAAAGATGTATCGGTTTCTCATTTTCGTGACTTCTTCCAAACACTATTAACTCCTTTTGTTTTTAACCAGGTTATTATTAGCTCCCTTTTTGTTTTTGTTTTTGATAATGTTCAAGGGTGTAGCTGTATTATCAAAAACCTGTTTATTGCAAAAAGTCATTTTTTATTGTTTATAAATACTGATACGTCCCTAGCCGTTTTCTTTCTTTTTAAATATCGAACGAAATTTCGGCTCATTTGTTCATCCTGGTATGTTCATATGTGCTTGTGTGAGTGCAAACTGCATATGTAGAATCTTTTCGGACAGTGAGTCATAGATTCGTCACATTCGCTGCCAACTTTGCTCACTAATCGGCAAAACCAGAAGAAATGATGCATGTTGAGCTGTACTGAGTTTCACAACTTAATATTTTATGTCATTCCAATGAAATTGTTCAACATTATCGTTCCAGATTCAGATGAAGTTTTTAATCGTTGGAATTAGTTAACGTTAGCTGGTTGTTCTTTGTGTTCATTGCTTATCTTTAATTGTAATTGTGAGTCTATGATATACGTAATGCAGACAGGTAGATTAGATAGATAGATAGATAGATAGATAGATAGATAGATAGATAGATAGATGGATAGATAGATAGATAGATAGATAGATAGATAGATAGATAGATAGATAGATGATAGATAGGATAGATAGATAGAGTGTGATAGATAAGATGACAGATAGATAAATAGATAGTATTGATGTATAGTTGTATAGATAGATAGATAGATAGATAGATGAGTATAGATAGATAGATAGATAGGTAGGTAGATAGATAGATAGATAGATAGATAGATAGATGATAGATAGATAGATAGATAGATAGATAGATAGATGGATAGATAGATAGATAGATAGATAGATAGATAGATAGATAGCGTATCTTACATTCCGCTACTGTCAATGCCTATGTTCTCAAAACGTCATCACCCCCTCCTCCCTCCCACCCATCAGACTACCTGGTTTCACCAGATTACGACTTAGGCAACGTCCCACCATCGCAGGCCCTCCAATCATTTCACTCACCTCCAACGTGGTGGGGGTGAAGGTGGGGGTGGAGAGTGAAGGCGGGCGTCATTTGCTTTTGTTCCCTTCATTGATTTTTTTCTTTTTTTCACCGTTTTAAAAACAAACCTGTTTCAGTAAAGAGATGGTACTCCGCCATCGCACCTGTCGATTCATTTCACAGTCAAATATAAACGAATATTTTTTACCGTGGGCCTTCTCCCTAAGTAATATTTCATTTTGCTCCTACCCAACATAATCGTCAGACTTTGTTGAAGTTTTTCAAATTAAAGATGAGCAACATATGAGCAGCAATGTGAGCAGTATATGAGCAGCAATATGAGCAGTATAGGAGCACAATACGATAGCAGTATATGAGCAGCAATGCAATAGCAGCAATAGGAGCAGTATAAGAGTGAGCAATAGGAGCTGTAGTATATGAGTATGGCAGCAATATGAGCAGTATATGGAACAGCAATAAGAGCAGTATATGAGCAGAAATCGAGCATCAATAGGGAGCACTATATGAGCAGAAATAGGAGTAGCAAGAGCCGTATAAAAACAGCAATAGGAGCAGTATATGAGCCGCACAAGAGCAAATATAAGAGCTGTACATGAAAAAAAAAGGAAAAAATGACTTTTAAGTTTCCCAAATTCTTTAAAAAAGTTAATTATGTCTGAATATATTTGAACATCATAATAATTAGAGGTCACTTACGGCTTTCTTGTGTGGTAAATGATTGGTTAACTTAATAACATACTAAATATACCTGTATCTTGTAATATGCACTGGTTAATTTGGTTAAGAGCATACCAAAAATGCCATAGGTACTATTTTGTTTTATGAGGACAGAGAATTAGACCATCGATGGCCAATGCCAGATTGTAGCATCGCATTAATTTTTTTATTTTACTTAATGTGGCTACAATTCAACACTTCAATATATTTCGTTCCTATTTCATATCTTGTTTATTTCGGTATAATGCAACATGGACTGATTAGTAGTCTTTGTAATACATTTTTTTTTATGAAAAATCTGAAATTTGACCTATATCTCTCTCGTGCACGAATTACTCTGGCAGTGAACCATTTTTTTTAACAGCACACAAAATAACAATAGAAGTTTTGTTACGTGAAGGGAATTGATTTAAATTTTTGTACAGTCAACGAATCATTTGAAACAACCTGAAACATAAAAGCGTCTAAATCGATGACGTAATTTTCCTCTTTTATTTACTAGCATTTGTTAGACTAAATTTCTGTTTGCCACTGTTCTAGTGATGAAACGGGCACACATTTGTTTAATAAGGAAATTAACACACACGTTAACGTTAAGAAGATTGTTGATATATAAAGAAAGAAAGAAAACTAAGAGTTGTGTTATCAGTTGAGTCCGGTTATTGTTATCAATTAGGTCAGTTGTGTTATC
>JAGDYQ010000026.1:7225396-7237171 GCA_021962125.1 Bulinus truncatus
TTGACTGGCTCAGGTATTTGGTGAGAACTGGCCGGTCGATGTAAACAAGCCGACGTGACTCTGTGATGATCTAGTTGTTGATCTCTTCCATTTCCTCTCTCTCTCATCTCTCTCCAGCCCCCATTTTTCTCTCTCCCTCTCTCTCTCTCTCTCTCTTCTCTCTCTCTCTCTCCCTACCCTCTCTCTCTCTCTCTCTCTCTCTCTCTTTAACTCTATCCAGACACACTTGTTAATAAATTGATACATGAGAATGACACTAGTTAATGATCATTTAAGTTGGTTAAAAGATAGTTTTAGTGCCAACACTAAAATTAAGCCAACACATTCTAGTACTATCTCACCAGAAAAATACTTGTACTATGATTGGTACGTTCTAGTCCTATCTCACCAGAACACTTCTTGTACTATGATTGGTACGTTCTAGTCATATCTCACCAGAATACTTCTTGTACTATGATTGGTACGTTCTAGTCATATCTCACCAAAACACTGTTGTACTATGATTGGTACGTTCTAGTCATATCTCACCACGAGAAAACTCTTTATTTGTGCCGATTGTGTTAATTAAAAACATAAACCTATAGCAACGAAGCCGAAAAATATATGAACTGTATAAAGATTTACCCAAAATACAAAATTTGTTTCGTTCAAAATATTTGTATTTTTTTTTTCAGAGTAGAAAATATTAGGTATGCTGATCGGTCGTACAATAGCGTCGATCTTTGCCTAACCTTTGACCCATGATGGCTTCCACTAATTGAAGCCTCTAATTCAGCACACCCACCAGCTGTCAAGCCAGTTCAAAGCAGATAAATTTACCCGACAGGCCTAAGACAAGGGGCCCCCACAAAGCCTGTTCTGTACATAGGCTATGATTTAAATAATCGACGGTGTCACTTATTTTATTCTTCACTCAAAAGAGTCCCTGGGTTCGAAACTCGTTTTCAATCAAGGGAGTTTCATCCGCTTCCTGGAGAAAAATTGGCAAAAAGTCTCCAAGTGTACGAGGTTTAAATAGGTACCTGACTTTAGTCGAGGAACTAGAGTCGATCTGGGCTATCTGCTGGCCACACAATCCCTCAACTAGTGTCGTCTGGGCTATCTGCTGGCCACACAATCCCTCAACTAGTGTCGTCTGGGCTATCTGCTGGCCACACAATACTCAACTAGTGTCGTCTGGGCTATCCACTGGCCACACAATCCTCAACTAGTGTCGTCTGGGCTATCTGCTGGTCACACAATCCCTCAACTAAGGTCGTCTGGGCTATCTGCTGGTC
Source organism: Bulinus truncatus (assembly GCA_021962125.1). Taxonomy (NCBI): domain Eukaryota; kingdom Metazoa; phylum Mollusca; class Gastropoda; family Planorbidae; genus Bulinus; species Bulinus truncatus. The sequence continues at coordinate 7,226,674 of JAGDYQ010000026.1, forward strand.
ACACAATCCCTCAACTAGTGTCGTTTGGGCTATCTGCTGAGTACACAATCCCTCAACTAGTGTCGTCTGGGCTATCTGCTGGTCACACAATCCCTCAACTAGTGTCGTCTGGGCTATCTGCTGGCCACACAATCCCTCGACACGCCGTGGCTCGAGAAACATATGAATTATCCAGCTACCCCTATGGCTGTTTAGAGTTAAGGGAACTTTACTTTTTATAAACATGTGTACTGCTTTATTCAAAATGGCGCCTCCTGTAAAGTGAGATACGAGACGGAGCACCCCTGCCCCCCCCCTTCCTCTGGTAACCCATTAGAAGTGTTTAAATAGCAGGATATTATATCAGCCCATTATAAGTGTTTAAAAAGCAGGATATTATGTCAGCCCATTATAAGTGTTTAAATAGCAGGATATTATATAATCCCATTATAAGTGTTTAAATAGCAAGATATTCTATCAGCCCATTATAAGTGTTTAAATAGCAGGATATTTTATCAGCCCATTATAAGTGTTTAAATAGCAGGATATTATATCAGCCCATTATAAGTGTTTAAATAGTAGGATATTCTATCAGCCCATTATAAGTGTTTAAATAACGGGTTATTTTTGTCATAGTATATGACAAATGACAAAAAAACCCAACCGATACTTATATTCTATATATAATCTATTAATCTCTGTTATTAACTAAAAAATCGATATCAAATTTTTCATCATTTTTATTTGAAGCTCAATTACCTCTAGGAGACGAAAAATAATATACAAGAATACGAATATTTATTCATTTCCTGCAGAATTGTTATTAAACGCTTAAAAAACTATTTAATTATCTAATGTAAAATCATTTTAAAGTCGTATTCCCTCAATACAAAATACCTACAGAAACATTGAAAGTATTTTATTTTTTTTTTAAACTCATTTTAGTAACAAATGTAGAAATTTTTCAAGAATATATTCTGACAATTTATTTTGAAACATAAAAAATACCTTGCATAAAATTTCGCTGAAAAATTAAAACAAAAATAAACACATTATAGATACGAATATTTACATAAATTATCATAATTAAAAATATAACAGTGGGAGCCCATTTAAGTATATCGATATTTTTATTTATTTATTGTTACTAATCAACAAATGAAAAGATATATTTAGCGCAGTATATTGCGATAACCAACACGTTTATATTGTATAATGATAATTTATATAAATATGTGAATGATAGTTTTTTAGTAGTGAAAGAATTAAACTTGCTATAATTTTTGCACACTTCCGCCTAAATTTTTGTCAAGTCCCTATAAGACCATTAGACTTTTATCGATGTATAAGACTAACAAAAAACATCACTGTTTTTTACATGTATGTTCTATGGTTCTTTAACGATTTTTTTAACCATGATAATCTCCGGAAGGAATTTTTTAACATGATATTCTCAGGAAGATTTTGCAACATAATCTCAGAAGGAAATTTTTTCCCATTACCAAAGTAATTAAAATTCTCACACCCAGAATCTTCGCAAATTATTTTTGTTTATGAAACGAAATTATTGAAATCATATTGTTGTAATATCAAAATGCCTTAATAGTGTTGTTTTTCAATCGTTGAAAACTAAAGCTAAAACCTTCGTTAACCAAATGGCGTTTGTCAAAAAGGACTCAAACCTAAACTAAAATTGTTTGTAAGACTAAAACTAAGTAAAATGAAATTGTTACAGGAAAATAAATAAAAACTGAAACTAAAATATAGTGCTGCTTTCGTTTACGAAAACTAAAACTAAAACCTTCGTTAACGAAAATGTTGACATTTCGTCAACGAGAACTAAAACTAAAACTAAAATTAGAAGCAAGATTAAAACTAGAACGAAAACTAAAATTATTACAGAAAAAACGAAATAAAAACTGAAACTAAAATATGACCAGGGACTAAAACAACACTAATGTACACGTGTGATAACTGTGAACCTTTCACTAACTTACAACAGGTCCGAAAGTTAGCAATAAGATTTAAGGGCACACCCACAGAAAGTGAAATAAATTAAAAACGTATAAAATATAAAATAGAAATAACTAAAATAATACACACAAGGAAATATTAATAGATAAGGCTTAAGAAATAATATGCGTTAAATCTTTAACGGTCTTAGTAAGCAGTTGATTGGTCCACTGGCCTAGTAATTAGTAGTCAGTTGAGTGGTCCACTAGCCTAGTCATTAGTAGTCAGTTGAGTGGTCCACTAGCCTGGATGGTTCAGCACCACTAGAGTAGCTGAATGGTTCAGCACCACTAGAGTAGCTGGATGGTTCAGCACCACTAGAGTAGCAGAATGGTTCAGCACCACTAGAGTAGCTGGATGGTTCAGCACCACTAGAGTAGCTGGATGGTTCAGCACAACTAGAGTAGCAGGATGGTTCAGCACCACTAGAGTAGCTGAATGGTTCAGCACCGCTACAGTATCGGGATGGTTCAGCACCACTAGAGTAGCAAGGATGGTTCCAGCACCACTAGAGTAGCAGGATGGTTCAGCACCACTAGGGTAGCAGGATGGTTCAGCACCCTTTCAGTAGCAGGATGGGACAGCACCACTAGAGTAGCAGGATGGTTCAACACCACTAGAGTAGCAGGATGGTTCAGCACAACTAGAGTAGCTGGATGGTTCAGAACCCCTAGAGTGGCAGGATGGTTCCAACAAACATTTTCTTTTAAAATGACAGCATTTGAAAATACTTTTTTTTTGGGGGAGAATTCAAAATAATTTTTTCGACATGGTAGAGGCGGCTATCTCCCTTATCTGTGAGGGGACACCAGGCAGTCAACTCGTTGGTCTAACAATGATAACATCTCTTTGTGTGCCAAGGTACTTGTCCTTGTACTCAGTACTGCATTGAGTACATTTAGGAGTACTTGTAGTTGAATCTTGGGCACTTCTACTCGTAGTTCTAGCTTGGGCATTTGTACTCGTAGTTGTAACTTGATCAATTTGGATACTTGTACTCGAACCTGCAGCTTGTGTACTCATATCTGATTAGTACTTGCACGGACAGTACATGGAGCATCTCTAGTGTGTAACACTGTCACGGGTTGTGACTAATATGTCGAAACTATCCCCTTACTCCAACCCTTAACTTAATAATATTACTAACGTTAAGGTGTATATTATACCATGTATAGTAATATACGTTCCCGTGCTCCAGTTTCCCCCCTTTTAACCCACCCCCGTTAATTGCGTCATCAGCCAGGTGTACGAGGCAGGGAGGTAACAGAAACACGTTACATTCCAGGGGAAATATTCTCTGACCACCGGACTATTCTCCGGTCGGCTTCCTCAAAGGGACAGCGACCCGCTCGATGTCCAGTTACTAAGTGTCTTTGTCTATACGACGTATTTCTCCCCACTCCTCATCTCTAGGCTCCACCCCCTAATTTGAAAGTTTGAAAGAAACCTATATTATATTTGATTGGCTAAGGGTCACGTGGGAGAAAGGGATATGAAGAATGAAATATAGATTCGCGGGCATTCGACGGTGGGCTCTCGAGTGAGAGGGTCGATTAGTGAATAGCAATTCGACGGAGGGTCTTAGTAGGGACCGGTCGGATTGTTGTGTCTCTGAGTGAGAGAAAGCGAGACAGAGAGAGAGAGACAGAGAGAGAGAGACAGAGAGAGAGAGAATTAACAGTGATAACGCATTTGTTCCCATTATTCATTTTATGTTGGATTATTTTGCTGCAGCTTGAATTATCTTTGCTTTTGACAAGTCACCAGATCCCTATTACGGACTGGTGCCTTTGTATAATAAACAAATCTTAGTGTTGTACACACGCTTGTGGAATTGATTATTCATCACTTGTTGTACGTCTAATTGTTGGTGAGACTGTGTGTGGCAGAAACACAAATATAAATACGAGTCATCATTGAGTCAGCCCTCATACTCTTAGCAACAAGCCAAGGATACCCTCAAAGGGGACCCTCAACATCTGGGGGCCCGTCTGGGATCCCTCAACAAACACGTGTGTAAATAACTACATTTAGAGCATGCATAAGACTTCACATACAGACGTACAGATACAAATAGATAAACCTATCTTAACACAAATTGTGCACAATTTCTAGTCTGCACTGCTCACACTGTTTGAAAAAGACTTCTCATAATGGCCAATTATATTTATTGATTATAATTTTGCCTGACCTGTTTTTAAAGTATTCATGGACAATTTGGCTTTATTATAAAGCCATGATAATCCTGGTTAATTACATTGTTTAGAAAAAGGTGGTGGGGGGAGATATGCATATTGGAAGTAATAAATACAATGGGATTTTTTTTTTATCTTTGGTGTTTTGTTCATCGATTGAAAATTGTATACAGTGAATGTATTACAAGTAGTTGTTTTTTTTTCTTACGTCAATAAGCCTGTGTGATAATCAGATGTAGGCCTGTATGGATTCTACATGTGCCTGAAACTGTATTTGTTAGTGGAGAGAGAAGGCTATTTACGATTTTTTTATTTTGGTGTTTTTTTTTTCGGTGAAGAATTGTATACAGTGAATGTATTACAAGTAGTTTGTTTTTTTTTTCGTCATAAGCCTGTGTGATAATCAGATGTAGGCCTGTATGGATTTTACATGTGCCTGAAACTGTATTTTTTAGTGGAGAGAGCTATTTACAACTTGAATGTTAGTTGTGATTCGAGTTTTGTACTATAGAAAGTGGCGAGACATTAGTTGTTGTCCAAGTTGAATCGTTCTGACAATAAACTTGATGCTCTTTAACAGCAGTTGTTGTGTTGAAGTTTATGAGTGTCGGAAAGTGAACTGGAGATAAATTGCAATATTCACCGGCCATTCACTCTCTTATAGCCTACCCCAATTATTAAAATAAATTTAGTTAATTTGCGAATTTATTTGCCTTATTTTTTTTATAAAATATCAAATTTTGAATAATTTAAAAAAACAGGATAAATTTACAAAATATAATATCCTACTGTTTCATAATCTCTCTTTTTTTACAGAAGTTTTTAATAAATAAAAAAAAAAACTAAAAAAATTGTCCTTAAGTTTTCTTGCCGTTCTTTGACGATCTTGCAATCTTGTTCTATCATATTTTAGAGTGGTAACACTAAAAGGAACACTGGGAAGTTAGGCCAGCGGTCAGTGAGAATTTGAGTATTGTTCCCCTTTCATTAAATATTTAATTTCTTACGGTACAAATGTTGCCATTGTACAAAGATTGTTCGCCAATAAAGATTTATTTTTATCATCAATTTAAAATGGGTTCTTTATTGATTGATAAATTATACTGGATTATTTGTAGAGAATTAACAAATATTGTGTTTTAACTTTTCATAGGGTTGTAAAAACAATATACATCCTTAGCAGTCTATAATAGCGTATACTGGCTGCTGGGGTTCAAATCTCTTTCAGTGATTCGTTGCTGGTAGTGTTGTTTTAGTCCCAGGTCATATTTTAATTTCAGTTTTTATTTCGTTTTTCTGTAATAATTTTAGTTTTCGTCTAGTTTTAGTCTTGCTGCTAATTTTAGTTTTAGTTTTAGTTCTCGTTGACGAAAAGTCAACATTTTCGTCAACGAAGGTTTTAGTTTTAGTTTTTCGTCAACGAAAACAGCACTAGGTGCTGGTGTTGTTTTAAATAAATAAATCTAAATTAGTTTCTCAATTTCGTTCATGAAGATAAAAATACACATATATTTATAACATCATATTAATGATATCATAATCACAACATTATTTTATATAAATAAGTACACAAATTTTGCAAAGGTTTTGCAAGGTAAAACTAGTATGTTTTATTATTGTTGTTTCAACGGTCAGATGGCATTGAAACTCAACTTTTATTTATCTCTAGTTCAAGGTTTTAACTCATTCCAAAGATATACTATACACATATTTTCAGACCACGAGGCACGAAATCAAATAACACATAATTATAATTATTGTATGTGCGTTTGTATTTATCCCATTATTTGTAATACAAAACACTGAAAACTAGAAAACAACCAATGAAAAACGATCCAACAGAATTGCCGCCAATAATTCAAACTTTACCCGAAATAACTCCGCTGCCTGCAAACATAGACTTAAAGCATTTCGTATAAGTGATTCTGAAACAGTTTTTTGACCAATAATTTTGCTATACGTTATAAAAAAAAATAGTTAGTTCGTTATCATAATTTTGTGAATTATAAAATATGATTTTATTTATTCCCCTTTTAGAGCATTTTCGAAAAAAAAAATGCTCTATTGTCCCCGTTTTGTCTGTCCGTCCGTGTACACCCTAGATCTCAACAACCATACGTCCTAGACCCATGATGGTATATATCATTTTGTAGGTCTTGGCCTGCCAAGAAATGACTTTTTTCCATTTCGCGATCTGACCTCTCAGGGCCGTAAAAGGGGGCTTAGTACCGTTTATTACTATATAAGCTATATTAATAAAGGAGCGCCCATTCTCAGCAACTATAAGTCCTAGACCCATGATGTATATATCATTTTGTATGTCTTGGCCTGCCATGTGTACATCAAAAGTCCATTTCGCGATAGGACCTCTGAGGGCCGGGCTTCAGGGCTCCTAAGGGGCTTATATATTGTATATACACCTTGTACGTTCAATAGCCCGTTCATTTGGTGCGAAATACTGCAGCACGTAGTTTCACCAAGATTTATTAAGAAACTCATCAAATGAAATAGTAAGCTTGTGTTCTGAGTTTAATTGAAAGTATCAGAGCTATGCAACAATTGACGGAGTTTTCGGACGATTAAATGACTATAATTTCGAATGTTTTCAATTATGAGTCCTATTTCAGTAACCACAAACCACTTGTAGTTAGATTTAAGAGACAATAATTTTTTTTCAAATATAAAGAAACGTCTTTATAATTTATTTTTTACAGATATATGCATTACACAATTGAATTTATAAACATTTCCAAAATTTACAAATATTTACTGAAAGATAGCATACGTACTGATACATAACATGAAAATGCGCTAACACGTCCTGTGTCCAGAATGGAACAGGCTTAATTGCTTGTTTTTTTAAATCATATCTCTTTGGGTGTGAGCCTTCCTCCCCCCCCCCCTCAGATGACGCTCCTGGACCCAACTTAATTTATACCCACTTCTGTAGACAGTAGATGAGAGTTTGCTTGATCTATGTAAACAAACAAAAAAATAGTCTACATTTTGTGTCTAGATAGTTTACAATATATAGGGGCCTATATATATATATATATATATATATATATATATATATATATATATATATATATATATATAACTAGACTACATATTATGTCTAAATAGTCTACTTAAGATGTATAAATAAATAGTCTACATTTTTGTCTAAATAGTCTACATATTTTGTCTAAATAGTCTAAATGTCTCATATAAATAGTCTACATATTATGTATTATAAGTCTTGTTCATAGTTCAATACTGTGTCGGTCAAAACTATAGGATAGTCAAACCCATATATTTATGATCGAAACTTGACTTGCAAGATGGTATTTTCAAAGTGATTTCCCCTCATTGAAATGACTATTGACCCCCAACACAATAGGTAAACCCGATCTACAATATATCTTGTTTGCTTATCATCAAAAATTGGGTGGCCGGCCGGAAAGAGGAGCGGCTGGCACTTAGAAAAGGTTTTCTTCTTCAGATCAAACACTGATCGATATAAACTTGTCGGGGTCATTGGGTGAACGTATCTGTTAAGACAGAAAACTCAAATTGGTTAAATTCTGGTTTACATTCAGAGTTTTATCTAAATTATGGGCAAGAAGATTAAGAGTTGAGAGAATAGGGAGGTTGATGCTAGATAATATTGAGAATTAAGAGTTGTGAGAATAGGGAGGTTGATGCTAGATAATATTGAGAATTAAGAGTTGTGAGAATAGGGGGGTGGGTGCTAGATAATATTGAGAATTAAGAGTTGTGAGAATAGGGAGGTGGGTGCTAGATAATATTGAGAATTAAGAGTTGAGAGAATAGTGAGGTTGATGGGAAATAATATTGAGAATTAAGAGTTGTGAAAGTCGGAAGGTTGATGCTAGATAATATTGAGAATTAAGAGTTGTGAGAATTCAGATGTTGATGTTAGATAATATTGAGAATTTAGAGTTGTAAGAATAGGGAGGTTGATGCTAGATAATATTGAGAATTAAGAGTTGTGAGAATAGGGAGGTTGATGCTAAAAGATGTCTTGAGAAGAATTAAGAGTTGAGAGAATAGGGAGGTGGGTGCTAGATAATATTGAGAATTAAGAGTTGAGAGAATAGGGAGGTTGTTGCTAGAAGATTTATGTAACGCTGTAATAGTAGACAAAGATTTGTGTAATGCTGTACTAGTAGACAAAGATGTATGTAATGCTGTACTAGTAGACAAAGATTTATGTAATATGGTACTAGTAGACAAAGATTTATGTAATGTGGTACTAGTAGGCAAAGATGTATGTAATATGGTACTAGTAGACAAAGATTTATGTAATGTGGTACTAGTAGGCAAAGATTTATGTAATGCTGTACTAGTAGACAAAGATTTATGTAATGCTGTACTAGCAGACAAAGATTTATGTAATGTGGTACTAGTAGACAAAGATTTAATAAGGACGCATGTTTATGCTCAACAAAAAAATTATTTTAAACGATTTATCTCTTTAAAAAAACAAACACGAAGTAAACTAAATAGAAATGTTTTGATTTTGTACAGTTTTGATTTTCTCGACATTTTAAATACAATTTTACAACGGTATCCTATGTTCAAATCGTCAGATGTTGGAAGAAAGAAAAAAAGAAAGAACAGCATCCTGTTCGTCTTAATAAAAAGAGAGAAAGAGATTGAGAGATGAGTTACCCTTCTTCGTGCTTCAAGTTTTAAACTGCAACATGGGACACATCACAGGGATGGAGCCTCTGAAGTGGATTTCCATTGACAGTGGGTGGAGATTAATAACCAAGATTCTGTGTGTCTATCACGTGATGGAGGGATGTTAAAAAAACAAACGCTCTTTATATATGTGTAAAACGTGTTGGACTGGATTTGTGTGTCACACGTGTTTGTAGTGTGGCCCTAGTTTATGTGTGTCACACTTGATTGTAGTGTGGCCTAGTTTATGTGTGTCACACTTGTTTGTAGTGTGACCTAGTTTATGTGTGTCACATGAGTTTGTAGTGGTGGACACGTTTATGTGTGTCACACTTGTTTGTAGTGTGACCTAGTTTAATTGTGTCACATGTGTTTGTAGTGTGGCCTAGTTTATGTGTGTCACACTTGTTTGTAGATGTGACCTAGTTTATGTGTGTCACACGTGTTTTGTAGTGTGGCCTTAGTTTATGTGTCACATGTGTTTGTAGTGTGGCCTAGTTTATGTGTGTCACATGTGTTTGTAGTGTGGCCTAGTTTATGTGTTACACTTATTTGTAGTGGACCTACTTCATATATCTTTATCTTGTTCCTAGTTTGATGTGAAATAAAAGTAGTTTTATTTTTTTTGAGGTGAAAATTATTCCTTTTCCCTTTGTATTAGAAGCTAAGTAAACTTCAAGCAAATTTGTAAAGAATTTAAAGATAAAAACCAACATAACAAAATGTTTCATTATTTCTTGCTATAAAAATTAAAATTTAGATATTATTTGAAACCAACTGTTAACCCATCTATAAAAAAAAAAAAATAGTAAGGTATTTTAAACTTTTCAAACAATGCAATGGTTTTAGTGTAAAACTTAAGATGCTGGGTCAATATTACTAGAGAAGTGGACTTACCAGGCAGTATTTAAATATGTATACTACCCCTAAGTCCACAATACTTAGAAGTGTAAATTTGTAATCAAACAAATTACCAAAATAATCGTATCCATTGATTCCGTTTCACTCCAACTGTTTCTCTTTATTTCATATGATGAAAACTGATTAGGCGGTTGAACCTTTCTCTTATTTCACTATTAGGCAGTTGAGCCTTTCTCTTATTTCACTGTTAGGGGCAGTTGAGCCTTTCTCTTATTTCACTATTAGGCAGTTGAGCCTTTCTCTTATTTCACTATTAGGCAGTGGAGCCTTTCTCTTATTTCACTATTAGGCAGTTGAGCCTTTCTCTTATTTCACTATTAGGCAGTGGAGCCTTTCTCTTATTTCACTATTAGGCAGTTGAGCCTTTCTCTTATTTCACTATTAGGTCATTGAGCCTTTCTCTTACTTCACTATTAAGGCAGTTGGAGCCTTTCTCTTATTTCACTATTAGGCAGTGGAGCCTTTCTTATTTCAACCAGGGGCAGTTGAGCCTTTCTCTTATTTCACTATTAGGCAGTTGAGCCTTTCTTATTTCACTATTAGCCAGTTGGAGCCTTTATTTCACTATTAGTGTTGAGCCTTTCTCTATTTCACTATTAGGCAGTTGAGCCTTTCTCTTATTTCACTATTAGGCAGTTGAGCCTCTTCTTATTTCTACTATTAGGCAGTTGAGCCTTTCTCTTATTTCACTATTAGGCAGT
>JAGDYQ010000026.1:7237671-7270171 GCA_021962125.1 Bulinus truncatus
TTCAACTGCCTAATAGTGAAATAAGAGAAAGGCTCAACTGCCTAATAGTGAAATAAGAGAAAGGCTCAACTGCCTAATAGTGAAATAAGAGAAAGGCTCAACTGCCTAATAGTGAAATAAGAGAAAGGCTCAACTGCCTAATAGTGAAATAAGAGAAATGCTCAACTGCCTAATAGTGAAATAAGAGAAATGTTCAACTGCCTAATAGTGAAATAAGAGAAAGGCTCAACTGCCTAATAGTGAAATAAGAGAAAGGCTCAACTGCCTAATAGTGAAATAAGAGAAAGGCTCAACTGCCTAATAGTGAAATAAGAGAAAGACTCAACTGCCTAATAGTGAAATAAGAGAAAGGCTCAACTGCCTAATAGTGAAATAAGAGAAAGACTCAACTGCCTAATAGTGAAATAAGAGAAAGACTCAACTGCCTAATAGTGAAATAAGAGAAATGCTCAACTGCCTAATCAGTTTTCATCATATGAAATAAAGAGAAACAGTTGAGTGAAATGGAATCAATGAATACGATTATTTTGGTAATTAGTTTGATTACAAATTTACACTTCTAAGTATTGTGGACTTACGGGCTAGTATACATATTTAAATACTGCCTGGTAAGTCCACAATACTTAGTAATATTGACCCAGCATCTTAAGTTTTACACTAAAACCATTGCATTGTTTGAAAGTTTAAATACCATTTGTTTTATTTATAGACGGGTTAACAGTAAGCTAAAATAATATCTAAATTTTAATTTTTATAGCAAGAAATAGTGAAACATTTCGCTGTTATGTTGGTTTTTATCTTTAAAATTCTTTCACAAATTTGCTTGAAGTTTACTTGGTCTTCTAATGCAAAGGGTAAAGGATTAATTCTCACCCTAAAAAAATAAAACTACTTTTATTTCACATCAAACTAGGAACAAGATAAAGATATATGAAGTAGGTCCACTACATATAAGTGTAACACACATAAACTAGGCCACACTACAAACACATGACACACATAAACTAGGCCACACTACAAACACGTGTGACACACATAAACTAGGCCACACTACAAACACATGACACACATAAACTAGGCCACACTACAAACACGTGTGACACACATAAACTAGGCCACACTACAAATAAGTGTGACACACATAAACTAGGCCACACTACAAGTGTGACACACATAAACAAGACCACACTACAAACACGTGTGACACACACAAACTAGGCCAACACGTTTTACACATATAAAGAGCGTTTGTTTTTTTAACATCCCTCCATCACGTGATAGACACACAGAATCTTGCTATTAATCTCCGCCCACTGACAATGGAAATCCTCTAGAGGCTCCATCCCTGTGATGTGTCCCATGTTGCAGTTTAAAACTTGAAGCACGAAGAAGGGTAACTCATCTCTCAATCTCTTTCTCTCTTTTTATTAAGACGAACAGGATTACGTTCTCTTCTTTTTTTTCTTCTTTTCCAACATCTGACGATTTGAACATAGGATACCGTTGTAAAATTGTATTTAAAATGTCGAGAAAATCAAAACTGTACAAAATCAAAACATTTTTATTTAGTTTACTTCGTGTTTTTTTTTAAAGAGATAAATCGTTAAAATAAATTTTTTGTTGAGCATAAACATGCGTCCTTATTAAATCTTTGTCTACTAGTACCACACTACATAAATCTTTGTCTACTAGTACAGCATTACATAAATATTTGTCTACTAGTACCACATTACATAAATATTTGTCTGCTAGTACAGCATTACATAAATCTTTGTCTACTAGTACCGTATTACTTAAATCTTTGTCTACTAGTACAGCATTACATAAATCTTTGTCTACTAGTACAGCATTACATAAATCTTTGTCTACTAGTACAAGATTACATAAATCTTCTAGCACCAACCTCCCTATTCTCACAACTCTTAATTCTCAATATTATCTAGCATCAACCTCCCTATTCTCTCAACTCTTAATTCTCAATATTATCTAGCATCAACCTCCCTTTTCTCACAACCCTTAATTCTCAATATTATCTAGCATCAACCTCCATATTCTATCAACTCTTAATTCTCAATAGTATCTAGCATCAACCTCCCTATTCTCTCAACTCTTAATCTTCTTGCCCATAATTTAGATAAAACTCTGAATGTAAACCAGAATTTAACCAATTTGAGTTTTCTGTCTTAACAGATACGTTCACCAAATGACCCCGACAAGTTTCTATCGATCAGTGTTTGATCTGAGGAAGAAAACCTTTCTAAGTGCCAGCCGCCCTTCTTTCCGGCCGGCCACCCAATTTTTGATGATAAGCAAACAAGAGATATTGTAGATCGGGTTTACCTATTGTGTTGGGGGTCAATAGTCATTTCACGAGGGGAAACTACTTTGAAAATATCATCTGCAAGTCAAGTTTCGATCATAAATATATGGGTTTGACTATCCTATAGTTTTGACCGACACAGTATTGAACCATGAACAAGACTTATACATAATATGTAGACTATTTATATGAGACATTTAGACTATTTAGACATAATATGTAGACTATTTATATGAGACATGTAGACTATTTAGAAATAATATGTAGACTATTTATTTATAAATCTTAAGTAGACTATTAAGACATAATATGTAGTCTAGTTATATATGTATATATATATATATATATATATATATATATATATATATATATATATATATATATATATATATATATATATATATATATATATATATATATATATATATATAAGGCCCCTATATATTGTGAACTATCTAGACACAAAATGTAGACTATTTTTTTTGTTTGTTTACATAGATCAAGCAAACTCTCATCTACTGTCTACAGAAGTGGGTCAGATAGTGTGGGTCGTAGAGGAAATTAAATTGGGTCCAGGTGCGTCATCTGAGAGGGGGGGGGGAGGGGAAGGATTTAAAAAAAAGGAATAAATAAATCATATTTTATAATTCACCAAATTATGATAACTAACTATTTTTTTTATAACGTATAGCAAATTATTGGTCAAAAGAACTGCTTCATAATCACGTATACGAAATGCTTTAAAGTCTATGTTTGCGGGCAGTGGAGTTATTTCGGGTAAAGTTTGATTTATTGGCGGCAATTCTGTTGGATCGTTTTTCATTGGTTGTTTTCTAGTTTTCAATGTTTTGTATTACATAAATAACACGATAAATACAAACGTACATACAATAATTATAATTATGTGTTATTTGATTTCGTGCCTCGTGGTCTGAAAATATTTTTATAGCATATCTTTGGAATGAGTTAAAACCTTGAAATAGAGATAAACAAAAGTTGAGTTCAATGCCATCTGACCGTTGAAACAACAATAATAAAACATACTAGTTTTACCTTGCAAAACCTTTGCAAAATTTGTGTACTTATTTATATGAAAAATAATTTTGTGATTATGATATCATTAATATGATGTTATAAATATATGTGTATTTTTATCTTCATGAACGAAATTAAACTAATTCAGGTTTATTTTCCATGAGCAAAATGATATTTATTTAAAACAACACCAGCGACGAATCATTGAAAAAGATTTGAACCCGGCAGCCAGTATACGCTATTATAGACTGCTAAGGATCATGTAGTGTTGTTTTCGTTGACGAAAACTAAAACTAAAACTTTCGTTGACGAAAATGTTGACTTTTCGTCAACTAGAACTAAAACTAAAACTAAAATTAGCAGCAAGACTAAAACTAGACAAAAAATGAAATTATTACAGAAAAAACGAAATAAAAACTGAAACTAAAATATGACCTGGGACTAAAACAACACTATAAGGATGTATATTGTTTTTACAACCCTATGAAAAGTTAAAACACAATATTTATTAATTCTCTACAAATAATCCATAATTTATCAATTTGTTCAATAAAGAACCCATTTTAAATTGATGATTAAAATAAATCTTTATTGGCGAACAACCTTTGTGCAACGGCAACATTTGTACCGTAAGAAATGAAATATTTCATGAAAGGGTAACAATACTCAAATTCTCATTGACCGCTGTCCTAACTTCCCAGTGTTCCTTGTAGTGTTACCACTCTAAAATATGATAGACCAAGTTGGGATCGTAAAAAGAACGCAAGAAAACTTAAGGTCAATTTTTAGTTTTTTTTTATTTATTAAAAACTTCTGTAAAAAAAAGAGATTTTGAAACAGTAGCATATTATATTTTGTACATTTATCCTGTTTTTTTTTAAATTATTCAAAATTTGATATTTTATAAAAAAAATAATACAAATAAATTCGCAAATTAACTAAATTTATTTTAATAATTGGGGTAGGCTATAAGAGAGTGAATGGCCGGTGAATATTGCAATTTATCTCCAGTTCACTTTCCGACACTCATAAACTTCAACACAACAACTGCTGTTACAGAGCATCAAGTTTATTGTCAGAACGATTCAACTTGAACAACAACTAATGCCTCGCCACTTTCTATAGTACAAACTCGAATCACAGCTAACGTTCAAGTTGTAAATAGCCTTCTCTCCACTAACAAATACAGTTTCAGGCACATGCAGAATCCATACAGGCCTACATCTGATTATCACACAGGCTTATTGACGTAGAGAAACAAGCAATTAAGCCTGTTCTCTTAAATCTAACTACAAGTGGTTTGTGGTTACTGAAATAGGACTCATAATTGAAAACATTCGAAATTGTAGTCATTTAATCGTCCGAAAACTCCGTCAATTGTTGCATAGCTCTGATACTTTCAATTAAACTCAGAACACAAGCTTACTATTTCATTTGATGAGTTTCTTAATAAATCTTGATGAAACTACGTGCTGCAGTATTTCGCACCAAATGGGTTATTGAACGTACAAGGTGTAGAATGGGGCTATATATATAATATATAAGCCCCTTCGGAGCCCTGAAGCCCGGCCCTCAGAGGTCCTATCGCGAAATGAACTTTTGATGTACACTTGGCAGGCCAAGACCTACAAAATGATATATACATCATGGGTCTAGGACTTATGGTTGCTGAGATATATGGCGCTCCTTTATTAATATAGTTTATATAGCAAAAAACGGTACTAAGCCCCCTTTTACAGCCCTGAGAGGTCAGATCGCGAAATGGAAAAAAGCCATTTCTTGGCAGGCCAAGACCTACAAAATGATATATACATCATGGGTCTAGGACTTATGGTTGTTGAGATCTAGGGTGATGACAGACAGACAGACAGACAGACAAAACGGGGACAAAAAAAACAACTACTTGTAATACATTTACTGTATACAATTTTCAATCGATGAACAAAACACCAAAGATAAAAAAAATCCCATTGTATTTATTACTTCCAATATGCATATCTCCCCCACCACCTTTTTTCTAAACAATGTAATTAACCAGGATTATCATGGCTTTACCATAAAGCCAAATTGTCTGCGCAGACTGAGCCGTACTCTAAAAACAGGTCATGCAAAATTATAATCAATAAATATAATTGGCCATTATGAGAAGTCTTTTTCAAACAGTGTGAGCAGTGCAGACTAGAAATTGTGCACAATTTGTGTTAAGATAGGTTTATCTATTTGTATCTGTACGTCTGTCTATTATGTGAAGACTTATGCATGCTCTAAATGTATTTATTTACACACGTGTTACACATTAGAGATGCTCCATGTATTGTCCGTGCAAGTACAAATCAGATATGAGTACACAAGCTGCAGGTTCGAGTACAAGTATCCAAATTGATCAAGTTACAACTACGAGTACAAATGCCCAAGCTAGAACTACGAGTACAAATGCCCAAGATTCAACTACAAGTACTCCTAAATATACTCAAGGCAGTTCTGAGTATAAGGAAAAGTACCTTGGCACACAAAGAGATGTTATCATTATTAGACCAACGAGTTGACTGCCTGGTGCCCCCCTCACAGATAAGGGAGATAGCCGCCCCTACCATGTCGAAAAAATTCTTTTGAATTCTCTCCCCCCCCCCCCTCTTAAAAAAGTATTTTCAAATGCTGTCATTTTAAAAGAAAATGTTTGTTGCAACCATACTGCTACTCTAGTGGTGCTGAACCATCCTGCTACTCTAGTGATTCTGAACCATCCTGCTACTCTAGTGGTGCTGAACCATCCAGCTACTCTAGTGGTGCTGAACCATCCTGCTAATCTAGTGGTGCTGAACCATCCTGCTACTCTAGTGGTGCTGAACCATCCTGCTACTCTAGTGGTGCTGAACCACCCTGCTACTCTAGTGGTGCTGAACCATCCTGCTACTCTAGTGGTGCTGAACCACACAGCTACAATAGTGGTGCTGAACCATCCACAGGGAAGGGCAATCTAAGCGCTCGTCAGGGGTTTTGGGTTAAAATGACTTTACAGTGTGTGCATGTGTGAGTCAGCTGTATAAGATTATTAAGGTCCCAATATTTGCAAGCAGTGTGCCTTTAAAATTTAAAGTTTAAATATACCTTTGCTTGTGGCTCCCAAGGGACCTTTATATAAAATAAGGAAGTGACTAGGCTAGTGGACCACTCAACTGACTACTAAGACCGTTAAAGATTTAACGCATATTATTTCTTAAGCCTTATCTATTAATATTTCCTTGTGTGTATTATTTTAGTTATTTCTATTTTATATTTTATACTTTTTTAATTTATTTCACTTTCTGTGGGTGACCCCTTAAATCTTATTGCTAACTTTCGGACCTGTTGTAAGCTAGTGAGAAGGTTCACAGTTATCACACGTGTACATTCTACATGACAATACATGATTTGAATAATTTCGAGTCCATGAATAAAAATTTTGTAGCATTCCAAAGATAATTTCTTTTTTTTTTTTGGTAATGGGAAACAAATTCTTCCTGAGCTTATCACGTTGAAAAAATTCTTCCTGAGATTATGATGTTAAAAAATTCTTCCTGAGATTATCATGTTAAAAAATTCTTCCTGAGATTATCATGTTAAAAAAATCGTTAAAGAACCAGAAAATACATGTAAAAAACAGTGAAGCTTTTTGTTAGTCTTATACATAGATAAAAGTCTATGGTTTTATATAGACTTGACAAAAATTTAGGCGGAAGTGTGCAACTATAGCAAGTTTAATTCCTTCACTACTAAAAACTATCATTCAAATATTTATATAAATTATCATTATACAGTATAAACGTGTTGGTTATCACAATATACTGCGCTAAATATAACTTTTCATTTGTTGATTAGTAACAATAAATAAATAAAAAAAAATCGATATACTTAAATGGGCACCCACTGTTATATTTTTAATTATGATAATTTATGTAAATATTTTTGTGATATAATGTGTTTATTTTTGTTTTACTTTTCAGCGAAACTTTATGCAAGGTTTTTTTTTTACGTTTCAAAATAAATTGTCAGAATATATTCTTGAAAAATGTCTACATTTGTTACTAAAATGAGTTTATTTTAAAAAATAAAATACTTTAAATGTTTCTGTAGGTATTTTGTATTGAGGGAATACGACTTTAAAATAATTTTACATTAGGTAATTAAATAGCTTTTTAAGCGTTTAATAAAAATTCTGCAGGAAATGAATAAATATTCGTATTCTTGTATATTATTTTTCGTCTCCTAGAGGTAATTGAGTTTCAAATAAAAATGATGAAAAATTTGAAATCGATTTTTTAGTTAATAATAGAGATTAATTTATTGTATATAGCATATAAATATTGGTTGGGTTTTTTTGTCAGTTGTCACATACTATGACAAAAATTATCCTACTATTTAAACACTTATAATGGGCGGATATAATATCGTACTATTTAAACACTTATAATGGGCTGATATAATATCCTGCTATTTAAACACTTATAATGGGCTGATATAATATCCTGCTATTTAAACACTTATAATGGACTGATATAATATCCTGCTATTTAAACACTTCAATGGGTTACCAGAGGAAAGGGGGGGGGCAGGGGTGCTCCGTCTCGTATCCCACTTTACAGGAGGCGCCATTTTGAATAAAGCAGTACACATGTTTATAAAAAGTAAAGTTCCCTTAACTCTGAACAGCCATAGGGGCCGCTGGATAATTCATATGTTTCTCGAGCCACGGCGTGTTGAGGGATTGTGTGGCCAGCAGATAGCCCAGACGACACTAGTTGAGGGATTGTGTGACCAGCAGATAGCCCAGACAACACTAGTTGAGGGATTGTGTGGCCAGCAGATAGCCCAGACGACACTAGTTGAGGGATTGTGTGACCAGCAGATAGCCCAGACGACACTAGTTGAGGGATTGTGTGTCCAGCAGATAGCCCAGACGACACTAGTTCCCCGACTAAAGTCAGGTACTCATTTAAACCTCGTACACTTGGAGACTTTTTACAATTTTTCTCCAGGAAGTGGATGAAACTCCCTTGATTGAAAACGAGTTTCGAACCCAGGACTCTTTTTGAGTGCAGAATAAAATAAGTGACACCGTCGATTATTGAAATCATAGCCTATGTACAGAACAGCTGCAGGGGGCCCCTGTCTTAGTGGCCCGTCGGGTAAATTTATCTGCTTTGAACTGGCTTGACAGCTGGTGGGTGTGCTGAATTAGAGGACTTCAATTAGTGGAAGCCATCATGGGTCAAAGGTTAGGCAAAGAGACGCTGGTTGTACGACCGATCAGCATACCTAATATTTCTACTCTGAAAAAAAAATACAAATATTTTTAACGAAACAAATTTTGTATTTTTAAAATCTTTATATTGTTCATATATTTTTCGGCTTCGTTTCTGTAGGTTTATGTTTTTAATTAACACAATCGGCACAAATAAAGAGTATTCTCGTGGTGAGATATGACTAGAACGTACGAATCATAGTACAAGAAGTATTCTCTTGGTGAGATATGACTAGAACGTACCAATCATAGTACAAGAAGTATTCTCGTGGTGAGATATGACTAGAACGTACCAATCATAGTACAAGAAGTATTCTCGTGGTGAGATATGACTAGAACGTACCAGTCATAGTACAAGAAGTGTTCTGGTGAGATATGACTAGAACGTACCAATCATAGTACAATAACTGTTCTGTGAGATATGACTAGAACGTACCAATCATAGTACAAGAAGTGTTCTGGTGAGATATGACTAGAACGGACCAATCATAGTAAAAGAAGTGTTCTGGTGAGATATGACTAGAACGTACCAATCATAGCACAATAACTGTTCTGTGAGATATGACTAGAACGTACCAATCATAGTACAAGAAGTATTCTCGTGGTGAGATATGACTAGAACGTACCAATCATAGTACAAGAAGTATTCTCGTGGTGAGATATGACTAGAACGTACCAATCATAGTACAAGAAGTATTCTCGTGGTGAGATATGACTAGAACGTACCAATTATAGTACAAGAAGTGTTCTGGTGAGATATGACTAGAACGTACCAATCATAGTAAAAGAAGTGTTCTGGTGAGATATGACTAGAACGTACCGATCATAGTACAAGAAGTGTTCTGGTGAGATATGACTAGAACGTACCAATCAGATTACAAGAAGTGTTCTGGTGAGATAGGACTAGAACGTACCGTACCAATCATAGTACAAGAAGTGTTCTGGTGAGATAGGACTAGAATGTGTTGGCTTAATTTGATGTTGGCACTTAAACTATCTTTTAACCAACTTAAATGATCATTAATCAGTGTCATTCTCCGGCATCAATTTATTAACAAGTTTGTCTGGAGAGAGTTAAAGAGAGAGAGAGAGAGAGAGAGAGAGAGAGAGAGAGAGAGAGAAGGAGAGAGAGAGAGAAAGAGATAGAGAAAGAGAGAGAGAGAGAGAGAGAGAGAGAGAGAAAGAGATAGAGAGAAAGGGTTGGGCTGGGGTAGAGAGAGAGGAAATGGAAGAGATCAACAACTAGATCATCACAGAGTCACGTCGGCTTGTTTACATCGACCGGCCAGTTCTCACCTGGAATACCTGAGCCAGTCAATGAAATCTGTTAGCTGACTCAAGGTTATTGTTCATTCTTTGATCTTCATTGATAACATTTCATTGTTAATTAGATAAAGAAAAAAAATGATTGGATCTATTCTACTTAAAAAAAAAAAGATCTGTAACATTAAATTATAAAAATTGTATACTTGTGAAATGTGTGTGTCCAATTATACAAAAACAAGGAGTATTACATAAGTAATGAAAACAAAATATTTGGAAATAAAAAGCCCCAAAAATGTGTAATGTTGGCTATCTAGAAAGAAATTCTATATAATATGGAACATTAGTTGTACAAATATAGTATGGGACATTTGTTATACATATATACTATGGAGTATTTATTGTGCATATATAATATGGAACATTAGTTGTACACATATAATATGGAGTATTTGTTGTACATATATAATGTGGAACATTTGTTGTACATATATAATATGGAACATTTGTATTCACAACAATTATACCCAATCAATCAATAAGTCAGCAAGTCTGACTGACAGTGTATTCGTCTATCTATCTATCCATTATCTTATAAAAATGACCCGTTTATATAAAAAACCCAGCCTTGACCTTCATGTCATATAATTTTTTTTCTAATCAACCAATAGTATTTGAAGAACGTATTTCAACTCAATAGAGTGGAGAAGTAGAACCAATTCAGAGCTGTATGAACTATACGAAGAACCAAATATAACAGCTGAAATTAAAATGATTAGATTGAGGTGGGTAGGGCACATAAAAAGAATGGAAAACAACAGAGGTCCAAAAGCAATATATAAGGCAACACCCAATGAGAAAAGGCCTAAGGGCAGACCAAGAAGCAGATGGTTAGAGGAAGTGGAGAAACACCTTAAAGCCTCAAGAGTGAGAGATTGGAGGTAGAAGACCATGGATCGGGAAAAGTGGAGAAGTATGGCAGGCCAGGGCCCTAAATGGGCTGTAGAGCCAAAGGAAGAAGAATTTCAACTCATCTAGACCCACTCAATTGAGAACAGCAACCATCTTGAGTACAGACGCCATCTTGAGGTGCTCAACTCAAGCGTAGAGCTCGTTCACAATTAGCCACGGCTGTTACTAATAACTTTCTTGTTGTTGTTTGTACTTGGCCGTTTTTACAACCTTGTGTGCAGCTTGTGGGGGATCACGTGATTATGTCCGAAATTGACTGCAGGATTAACATTGTGCAGGGGCAGTGGTGTATGTTGGTCTGATGAGCTGGTGTAATGGAACAAGATAGCGAATATCTATGAATGAACTCGATATATTAGGTGGAGAGATAATGAGGAAATGTAGCAAGTGTCGGTTCTACTATTTATGTGAGGTGGAAACGTAATTTTCTGTCTTAAATGGTATTTAGTTGTATGCTGATGACATTTGGTTGTATACTGATGGCATTAGGTTGAACACTGTCGGCAGGTTTGATGACGCTTTTTTTGAGCGGTGTATAAAGTTCATGGGTTACACTGCAGATTAAATAGATGTTGGGTTACACTGCAGATTAAATAGATGTTGGGTTACACTGCAGATTAAATAGATGTTGGGTTACACTGCATATTAAATAGATGTTGGGTTACACTGCAGATTAAATAGATGTTGGGTTACACTGCAGATTAAATAGATGTTAAAAATAAAATAATTAACACACCACTTTGTAGAAAAAAAATTAGATTAAGTATTTTCTAAGCATTGTCCTATTGTCTAAAAAGGAGCTTGTATTTTATGGCTGAAAAGTTTTTTCTATTTTACAACATTCCCCCCCCCCCCCCCCCAAAAAATCATTTGTTTTAACTTTTTAATTTACCGGTTGGTAGCATTACAAGACGGTCTAGATGGTATAGTTGACGTAGGGGGTGGGGGTTAAGGTGATGGGACAGGGATTTTTATTTGTGTAAATTCCATGCAAAGATGAGATGTTTATCTCTTCAATGCCATAAGCCAGAAATGGGGACGGGTTTAAAGTGCCCCCTCAATCATCCCCACCATAGAGGATTGTGCAATGGCCATGGGGGCACCACGAGAGACACGGGTATCTGATTGCTGGACACGGCAGGTGTTGAACCTGCAAACTATACAGCCAGACACCTTCCATACTATACAGCCAGACAACTTCCATACTATACAGCCAGACAACTTCCATACTATACAGCCAAACACCTTCCATACTATACAGCCAGACACCTTCCAAACTATACAGTCAGACACCTTCCAAACTACACAACCAGACACCTTCCAAACCATACAGCCAGACACCTCCCATACTATGCAGCCAGACACCTTCCAAGATTGTCTTCCTTCAAATTTGATGTATTTGTTTTTGAAAAAAATATGAATCAATTTCTCTGTGAGCTGCAGTTTACCCCATAAGTTCATAGAACTTATAAACTTTCTGCACTGTGTTTTCGATGAAACAACAGATACCCCATATCGCTTTATTGGTCTATTGTTTCTCGGACACACACACACACGCACACACACACACACACACGCGCGCGCGCGCTCACACAGTGTATTTCAATCAGTCCTACATTATTACCTTATTTATCTCCCCTTACCAGTCCATCAACTCCCACTAGTATTGAACAAATGAGCAATCCCGTGTCCATGTATCTGAATTTTCAAGGGATCAATTCTCGTACTAATTCGATGGTCAGCTAAAATACAATAAACCCATTTTGGCTGAAGGTCACTTTTTGTATCCTGTGTTATTTTACAAAAGCATCACCCCCCACCCCCACCAATCACCTCATGATTGAGTTACAAAGAGAAATAAAATATTTACATAAAATTGTTCAAAATGTAAGTTGTATGTTTTGAAATATTTCCTTCAGTTCAGTTCAGATGTGCATTTAAAAACAAGCAATTAAGCCTGTTCCATTCTGGACACAGGACGTGTTAGCGCATTTTCTTGTTATGTATCAGTACGTATGTTACTTTCAGTAAATATTTGTAAATTTTGGAAATGTTTATAAATTCAATTGTGTAATGCATATATCTGTAAAAAAATATTATAAAGACGTTTCTTTATATTTGAAAAAAAATTATTTTCTCTTAAATCTAACTACAAGTGGTTTGTGGTTACTGAAATAGGACTCATAATTGAAAACATTCGAAATTATAGTCATTTAATCGTCCGAAAACTCCGTCAATTGTTGCATAGCTCTGATACTTTCAATTAAACTCAGAACACAAGCTTACTATTTCATTTGATGAGTTTCTTAATAAATCTTGGTGAAACTACGTGCCGCAGTATTTCGCACCAAATGAATGGGTTATTGAACGTACAAGGTGTATATATAATATATAAGCCCCTTCGGAGCCCTGAAGCCCGGCCCTCAGAGGTCCTATCGCAAAATGGACTTTTTATGTACACTTGGCAGGCCAAGACCTACAAAATGATATATACATCATGGGTCTAGGACTTATGGTTGTTGAGATATAGGCGCTCTTTATTAATATAGTTTATATAGCAAAAAACGGTACTAAGCCCCCTTTTACAGCCCTGAGAGGTCAGATCGCGAAATGGAAAAAAGCCATTTCTTGGCAGGCCAAGACCTACAAAATGATATATACATCATGGGTCTAGGACTTATGGTTGTTGAGATCTAGGGTGATGACGGACAGACAGACAGACAGACAGACAGACAAAACGGGGACAATAGAGCATTTTTTTTTCGAAAATGCTCTAAAAATCATTTTGAAGAACGTTCATTTAAAACAGTACCGGCGTTACGGTTGGAAATTACCATTTTTTAAAAATAAAACCGTATCAGTGATACAGTAATACAGTTTAAATATATCATTTTTTAAAAAAAATCGTAGCTGTAATGCAGTTTAAAGATATCATTTTTAAAATAAAACCGTAGCTGTTATGCAGTTTAAAGATATCATTTTTGAAATAAAACCGTAGATGTTATGCAGTTTAAAGATATCATTTTTGAAATAAAACCGTAGCTGTAATGCAGTTTAAAGATATCATTAAAAAAATACAGTATCAGTGATCAGGGATTGCAAGAAGGGGAGGAGACCCATCCCTTGTCAAGGGTTCCCAGCCTTGGGGTAGGGGGCAGGAGCCAAGCGCTTTCAAAATGTATTTTCGTTTATTATTTTCTTGCTGAAAAAACATTTTAAAAATTAAAACCCATCAGACTCAAATCGCTCAAACTTGGAATGAATACAAATTGAGATTAAAAGATACAAAACAATTTGAGTCATAAAATGTTTTATTCAATCAAATTATCAATCAATCATTTTAACATGTATAATCTACTTTTTCTGTAGGTTTTATACCACAATCACTTTACAGTATCTAGGTTGTGGGAGCGGGGTGGGTGGGTTGAATAGATATTGTTTACACACATGTCTCTCTTTAATCATACCTATTTTTATAATCTAACCGTTAAATAAAGGAACTAATGAATCTAATCCTAGAAGGATTAAGGATGAGTGCTCCAGACAGATACTCTGTACCCATGGGTGCTCCAGATAGATACACTGTACCCAGGGGTGCTCCAGATAGATACACTATACCCATGGGTGCTCCAGATAGATACACTGTACCCATGGGTGCTCCAGATAGATACACTGTACCCATGGGTGCTCCAGATAGATACACTATACCCATGGGTGCTCCAGATAGATACACTGTACCCATGGGTGCTCCAGTTAGATACACTATACCCATGGGTGCTCCAGATAGATACACTGTACCCATGGGTGCTCCAGATAGATACACTATACCCATGGGTGCTCCAGATATTTATGTTACCGGCAAAGTGTGAAATGCCGGCATTCTATAGAATGCCTAGGCAAAGTATAGAATGCCTGGTGGTTTTAGGCAAAGTATAAAATTTTTAAATTGTGCATACTTTTCCTAGGCATTCTATACAATGCCTAGGCAATGTATAGAATGACTAGTGTCGTTTAGGCAAAGTATCAGAAAAGAACAACAAAAGCCTTTATTGATAAAAAAGTATTTAAATATGGAATGAATGCAAAATAAAGCATATGATGTTCATATCGGAAAAAAAAACAACGACAGCAGAGCTGAGATTGAAGTATTTGCTTCAGCAGGTAAGACTGGATTCACACTTAGAATTGTACTGTACTTAATTATTTTCTTCTTTCACACAAAACACTTTGTATTTTGGTACTTTGATCTGTCATGTTCATATTTCACGAATTAGTGAAGAATTGGTAAATGATAAAAAGATGTTGTTTCTAGTGAAAACAAGCAGAACACAACTGGAATGACTAGAATGGCATTTTGAATTGCATTTAATTTTCTTTTTACACAAAGACACCTCATAATTTGGCATTTTGTCTTGCATGTACACATGACCAGCCCCTTTGCGTGAAAATTCTACAGGAGGGGCCAGGCATTCTACAGCAGGGGCCAGACAATGGCAGGGGGCCAGGTAATACATTTTACTAAGTAGAACAAATAAGCAGGGGGGGCCAGACAAAACGCAGGGGGCCCTGCCCCCCCGCACGCTACGGGCCTGCGTCTGTCACCTTGTCAACCATTATTTGCATTACTCCCAGGCAAGCCGAGAGGGGGGGTAAGGGGGTCATTGACAGGGGGCCCGCATCTGTAAGGGGGACCGGCCGCCCCGACCATGTCAATTTTTTCACGACTCATTGTTTAAATAGGGGCCAGCAATGATGTCCTGCCCTGGGGCCCTAGTTGGCTTTCGGCGCCTCTGGTTACTCCTACTTCTGATACGTCGAAGGGGATTGTCTGTCTCTACTTTTCCGAACGGGAACTCGGCATTCTATACAATGCCTAGGCAATGTATGAAATAACAATTTATTTCATACTTTGCCTGCAAAATTCAGGCATTCTATACATTGCCTAGGTAATTCACACTTTGTCGGTAACAGATACAATGCACCAACGGGTGCTCGAGATAGATACACTGCACCAACGGGTGCTCCAGACAGTTACACTGTACCCGTGGGTGCTCCAGATAGATACACGGAAAAATTTTAAGCGTGGGCGCCAAACTCTAATATCAGCTGAACTCCTTTATTTTTGGAAATTTATAATTCAATGACATGTAATTATTACTTTGAGTTATACCATCTCCAAATTTTCAATGAAACACACTTAGTCCTGGATATTTTGTACTTTTAATTTTGTCAAGTCGTAAATTATAATTCCCAAATGGTACCCACGCTGAAATATTGTATCCAAATTTCTATAAATATTTGTAACGACTAAGTTTCTGTACAAGGCGTATAATTAAAAAAAAAGTTTTCTTTTATACTTTTAAATTTTGACAAATTGGCGCCTCCCCCCCCTCCACCTCCATTGACATCCTGTCTACACTTCACATGCACTTTGTTTTCGGTCATATTTCATTTCCGTAGAAAAACCAACGGAGTCATCACTTGAAGTGGAGTGCGCACTTCGTCTAAATCTTCACTAACACATTGCACTCCCGAATTCAATCATTTCTCTGCACGGTATCGCGCTGCGCTTTGCCTTGACGCCTTATAAAATCTCTTTCTGAAATATAAAAAGAACAAACAAGCAAATAAGCCTGTTCCATTCTGGACACAGGACGTGTTAGCGCATTTTCATGTTATGTATCAGTACGTATGTTAGCTTTCAGAAAATATTTGTAAATTTTGGAAATGTTTATAAATTCAATTAAGTTATGCATATATCTGTAAAAAATATTATCAAGACGTTTCATCAATTTGAAAAAAAAATATTTTCTCTGAAATCTAACTACAAGTGATTTGTGGTTACTGAAATAGGACTCATAATTAAAAACATTCGAAATTGTAGTCATTTAATCGTCCGAAAACTCCGTCAATTGTTGCATAGCTCTGATACTTTCAATTAAACTCAGAACACAAGCTTACTATTTCATTTGATGAGTTTCTTAATAAATCTTGGTGAAACTACGTGCTGCAGTATTTCGCACCAAATGAATGGGTTATTGAACGTACAAGGTGTAGAATGGGGCTATATATATAATATATAAGCCCCCCTCGGAGCCCTGAAGCCCGGCCCTCAGAGGTCCTATCGCGAAATGGACTTTTGATGTACACTTGGCAGGCCAAGACCTACAAAATGATATATACATCATGGGTCTTGGACTTATGGTTGTTGAGATATATGGCGCTCCTTTGTTAATATAGCTTATATAGTAAAAAACGGTACTTTATAAGCCCCTTTTTACGGCCCTGAGAGGTCAGATCGCGAAATGGAAAAAAGTCATTTCTTGGCAGGCCAAGACCTACAAAATGATATATACATCATGGGTCTAGGACTTATGGTTGTTGAGATCTAGGGTGATGACAGACAGACAGACAGACAAAACGGGGACAAAATGGTTATCTTCTATGTCTGCAAGATTTTAATTCATTAATCGAATGATTTAAAAAAATGCATTGCCATCGAGAGTACAGACGTTTTTTTAAAAAAAAATTCAAATCGATTGAATTTCCACAAGTTAGTGATAATTAGGGAGCGACCGATAATCGGATCGGTATCGGACCGATATTGGCACTATCGGTTAATATCGGATCAACCGATTTTTGTAGGGAGCGACCGATAGTCGAACCGATATTGGCACTATGGGTTAACTATCGGACAGGCCGTTTTTTGGCTGCCGATGCATTTTTTTTTTTCACAACAGAGTTGCAGGAAAAAAAATCCGTAAATAACCCAATTCTATAACCAGATCAGACAAGATTTAAAAAAAAAAGGAAAAAAAAAAAACCCGTACACAGAAAATGTCACGTCCACAAAAAATGCATCAGCCATATGACCTTGAAACAATAGGATTGGCATTTTTTAATTCTAATGAATGACCTTGAATGATACAATTAGTAAACATCTGTGTATTTTTATTTTGGGATTGGAAGTTGGGAGGGGGGGGGGGAACAAGACTTACGTGTGGCATTGTTGTTGATTAAAAAATATCGGTATCAGTATCGGTAAAAATGCTGGGGAAAAATATCGGTATCGGACTATCGGTAAAAAGGCATATCGGTCGCTCCCTAGTGATAATTGATTTCCAATTTCCAAAAAAAAAAAACACGACAAACGCGACAGGACTCTGCCAGACAAAGAGAGCTGAATAATTAAATCGTAAAAAAATATTAAAACAATAATACTTAATTTTCACGCTTCTTGTACATACTTATCTAAATGTCATTTAGTACCAGGGACTCACACGTCAGTTAGTACCAGGGGCTCACACGTCAGTTAGTACCAGGGGCTCACTATTCATTTAGTACAAGGGGCTCACACGTCATTTAGTACCAGGGGCTCACACGTCAGTTAGTACCAGGGGCTCACACGTCAATTAGTACCAAGGGCTCACTATTCATTTAGTACCAGGGGCTCACACGTCATTTAGTACCAGGGGCTCACACGTCAGTTAGTTCCAGGGGCTCACACGTCATTTAGTACCAGGGGCTCACACGTCAGTTACTACCAGGGGCTCACACGTCAGTTAGTACCAGGGGCTCACTATTCATTTAGTACCAGGGGCTCACACGTCAGTTAGTACCAAAGGCTCACACGTCAGTTAGTACCAGGGGCTCACACGTCATTTAGTACCAGGGGCTCACACGTCAGTTAGTTCCAGGGGCTCCCACGTCATTTAGTACCAGGGGCTCACACGTCAGTTAGTACCAGGGGCTCACACGTCAATTAGTACCAAGGGCTCACTATTCATTTAGTACCAGGGGCTCACACGTCATTTAGTACCAGGGGCTCACACGTCAGTTAGTCCCAGGGGCTCACATGTCATTTAGTACCAGGGGCTCACACGTCAGCTAGTGCCAGGGGCTCACACGTCAGTTAGTACCAGGGGCTCACACGTCATTTAGTACCAGGGGCTCACACGTCAGTTACTACCAGGGGCTCACACGTCAGTTAGTACCAGGGGCTCACTATTCATTTAGTACCAGGGGCTCACACGTCAGTTAGTACCAAAGGCTCACACGTCAGTTAGTACCAGGGGCTCACACGTCATTTAGTACCAGGGGCTCACACGTCAGTTAGTTCCAGGGGCTCCCACGTCATTTAGTACCAGGGGCTCACACGTCAGTTAGTACCAGGGGCTCACACGTCAATTAGTACCAAGGGCTCACTATTCATTTAGTACCAGGGGCTCACACGTCATTTAGTACCAGGGGCTCACACGTCAGTTAGTCCCAGGGGCTCACATGTCATTTAGTACCAGGGGCTCACACGTCAGCTAGTGCCAGGGGCTCACACGTCAGTTAGTACCAGGGGCTCACACGTCATTTAGTACCAGGGGCTCACACGTCAGTTACTACCAGGGGCTCACACGTCAGTTAGTACCAGGGGCTCACTATTCATTTAGTACCAGTGGCTCACACGTCAGTTAGTACCAAAGGCTCACACGTCAGTTAGTACCAGGGGCTCACACGTCATTTAGTACCAGGGGCTCACACGTCATTTAGTACCAGGGGCTCACTATTCATTTAGTACCAGGGGCTCACACGTCAGTTAGTACCAAAGCCTCACACGTCAGTTAGTACCAGGGGCTCACACGTCAGTTAGTACCAGGGGCTCACACGTCAATTAGTATCAAGGGCTCACTATTCATTTAGTACCAGGGGCTCACACGTCATTTAGTACCAGGGGCTCACACGTCAGTTAGTCCCAGGGGCTCACATGTCATTTAGTACCAGGGGCTCACACGTCAGTTAGTGCCAGGGGCTCACACGTCAGTTAGTACCAGGGGCTCACACGTCATTTAGTACCAGGGGCTCACACGTCAGTTAGTACCAGGGGCTCACACGTCAGTTACTACCAGGGGCTCACATGTCAGTTAGTACCAGGGGCTCACTATTCATTTAGCACCAGGGGCTCACACGTCATTTAGTACCAAAGGCTCACACGTCAGTTAGTACCAGGGGCTCACACGTCATTTAGTACCAGGGGCTCACACGTCATTTAGTACCAGGGGCTCACTATTCATTTAGTACCAGGGGCTCACACGTCAGTTAGTACCAAAGGCTCACACTTCAGTTAGATCCAGGGGCTCACACGTCAGTTAGTACCAGGCGCTCACACGTCAGTTAGTTCCAGGGGCTCACTATTCAGTTAGTACCAGGGGGCTCACTATTCATTTAGTACCAGGGGCTCACACGTCAGTTAGTTCCAGGGGCTCACTATTCATTTAGTACCAGGGGCTCACTATTCATTTAGTACCAGGGGCTCACTATTCATTTAGTACCAGGGGCTCACACGTCATTTAGTACCAGAGGCTCAACGTCAGTTAGTACCAGGGGCTCACTATTCATTTAGTACCAGGGGCTCACACGTCAGTTAGTACCAGGGGCTCACACGTCATTTAGTACGAGGGGCTCACACGTCAGTTAGTACCAGAGGCTCACACGCCATTCAGTAACATGGGCTTACACGCCATTGTGGTATCGGGGTCCAGATTTCATCTATGCGGACCTAACTGTTTGTCTCTGGAAAATTAATATAACTGATTTGAGTTATAAATAGCATTGACATTTTTGAATGAAAAAAAAATCTTTAATTGAGTTTGAAATAAAAGTAAATGAAATGATCAACTTATTCTCACCACTTCATGTATTTGTCAAAATATCAACATCTAGTTATTTCAGTATCTGATCCGTACTATATGTGCCGTAATATCTGTGTCGCACTATCTTAACAGTACTATCTGTGCCGTACCATCTGAACCGTACTATCTGTGCCGTACCATCTGAACCGTACTATCTGTGCCGTACCATCTGAACCGTACTATCTGTGCCGTACTATCTGAACCGTCCCACCTGCATCGTACTACCTGTGCCGTACAACTGAGTCGTAATATTTGTACCGGA
Organism: Bulinus truncatus; assembly: GCA_021962125.1. Classification (NCBI taxonomy): domain Eukaryota; kingdom Metazoa; phylum Mollusca; class Gastropoda; family Planorbidae; genus Bulinus; species Bulinus truncatus. The sequence goes on from JAGDYQ010000026.1 coordinate 7,258,485, forward strand.
CTATCTATGCGTACTATCTGAGCCGTAATATTTTGTACCGGACTATCTGTGCCGTACCATCTGAGCCGTTCTATCTGTGCCGTACTATCTTAACCGTACCACTGAGCCGTACCACATGAGCCATCCTACCTGTGCCGTGCTATCTGATACGTAATATTTGTACCGTACTATCTTAACCATACTAGCAGTGCCATAATATCTGCGCTGTACTATCTGTGCCGTACCATCTGAACCGTACTATATGTGCCGTACTATCGGAGTCGTACCACATGAGCCGTACTACCTGCGCCGTACTATCTCAGCCGTACTGTGCCGTACTATCTGTGCCGTACACTCTGTGCCGTACTATCTGTGCCGTACTATCTGAGCCGTCCGTCGGTGTTTAGGGGCCCTTGGCAAAATCTTTGGGATATTATGGTATGCTAGCATAAAGTACATGTGCGGGCCCATCTAGCTTAAGGCTGAATATGAATTACAACTGGAAGAGGGGGGGTCCTTTAAGTCAAGATTTGATTACAATGATTGAGAGAACAACCATGAAATTAAGACCAATGTTTCCCCTGGTGATCCATGTGACAATAAAACATTCACACACACACACACAAACACACACAGGCACACAAATACACGCAAACACACACATACACACACAAACACACATACACATGCACACACACATACACATAAACACACACACACATACAAATATACACACACAATTACACTGACACATACACACAAACACACACACATACATACACACAAACACAGACACATACATACACACACATACACATAAACACACACATACACACACATAAACACACACACAAACACACATACATACACACAAACACACTTACACACACATACACACACAAACACACTTACACACACATACACACATACACACACAGACACTTGTACATTTCCTAATGACTAAGATCCACTGAATCCTCCGCCCCTTTCTCTCAAATCTTGACACGCTTATCAGACATTTTTGACACTTCCAACTAAAATGAAAAGTCAAAACATACAAGAACATACGAGACACTTGGACGATACCACACCGACATATATACACACAAGGAAGGGGGCAGAACTCTACATATACAATGATTTGACGTATCCTTCGTGTGGTTTCCTTGAATTGTCTTTCCTGAAATAAAGTGTTATCCCCCTTTACACTGTTTAGAAATAGGGAAAGGGAGGAAACTTTGAATTCTGAAGAAAATAAATAAATAAAATAACTGCATCAGCTCTGTTGCCTGTGTCGATGACTGCCATTTGATATTTAAATATTCCCCAGGGATTCGAACTGTTCTTATATCGATCTGTGTGACAGAAGATCAAGTTAGAAGAACTCAAGTCTGAGATTCTTTACAAATACTTCCTAGTCAAGAGTCAGACAAGATTTGAACGAAAATAAAATCAAGTAAAGCTTTCATTTCAAAAGGCGATTATTTTTTTTTAAAATCATGTTGAGTCGAATTTGTATTCCAAGTTTAGTTTTGGTTTATGTAATACTTATTCTTCTTTATTATAAGGTTTCCGTAACTAAGGGAAATACACTACTCAGTCCACCTGGGACACGTCTCAGTTCACCCGGGACACGTCTCAGTTCACCCGGGACACGTCTCAAATTTCGTTAGAGAATGTCCCGGCATGTGGCATCAGATATCAGACAAAATACGTTGGTCGGTAAAAATGTCTACAGGTTAATAAAATAACAGTAACACTATCAACAGTATTTACTGTCATGAATTGTATCTTTACTCTTCCAGAATCTTCTTCTTCCTTTGGCTCTAAAGCCCAATTAGGGCTCTGGCCTGCCATACTTCTCCACTTTTCCCGATCCATGGTCTTCTTCCTTTATCACTCCTTTGGCTTTAAGGTCTTTCTCCACTTCCTCCAACCATCGGCTTATTGGTCTGCCCTTAGGTCTTTTCTCATTGGGTGTTGCCTTATATATTGGACCTCTGTTGTTTTCCAATCTTTCTATGTACCCTACCCACCTCAATCTATTCATTTTGATTTTAGCTGTTATAATTGGTTCTTTAGTATAACTCGTAAAGTTCTGAATTTGTTCTACTTCTCCACTCGTTATTGTCCTTTACTGTCCCGTATATTTTCCTAAATATTTTCCTTTCCCAAGTGTTTAGCATATTTTCTGCTTGTTTGCTGATGGTCTATGTTTCACTAACATATGTTACTCTGGTCAGCTCTTGGTCTTATTTATAGTTTTTTAAAGTTTTCTGGAGATCTGTCTGTGAGTATCTTATGCAATGTGTAATATATTCCGTTTCCTATTTCAAGTCTTTTTTTAAATTCCCTTAATCGATGTGGTCTTTGGGGGAACGAATGGACACATCAACAGATGGACACATCAACATATGGACACACCAACAGATGGACACATCAACAGATGGACACATCAACAGACGGACACATCAACAGATGGACACATCAACAATTGTGCTTTCAAGCGTTCTTTAAGTGGGCGGGGTTGATAGACTTGGTGGCGCCCATCTCTCAAAGTCAGCGGCGAATAATTTGAATGTGAGTCAAGTTCACTATCGACTTCGCTATCCAGTCTCAAAACTCTTAATCTATTTTAATCTATTTTAATCTATTTTAATGAACATTTTTTTTTATTTGGGAGGAGGGGGATGTCAGATGGATCTTTCTATCGCCACGTTGTCCCAGTTATATTCACATTTTTCCAATGTTAACTCCAGAAAAAAATATTGTTATTCCTTAATTCAATGGTCTGTGAACTGTTTAACATTTTAGACATGGGGTAGGTGCATTTCCCCCGTACAACTTCTATATATTTCTTCACTTTCTCCGCCGACTCTATCCCTTTAATTACATAATTTTTTTACCTGTTCTTTCATTGTGACTGGAATAATCATAGGATCACTGTTACCACTTTTGACGGATCATTAGCCAAGTTAACAATTAGTTAACTCAATAGATGTTCGAAATGTCGAGATTAATGTTAGACAAGGGTTTGTGAGATTAACATAATTTTATTCCAGTCCAGTATTTAGTTTTAGTTTCTCTGATGCAGAGAGAAAATAGAATATTCCATCTGTTCTTTCACCAGCAAAAATCTGATTCACTCAACTTATTATATAATAACACTAAACTAGAAGCTATTCGGAAACTCTGACGTAACACCTATCCAATTAACAATGACAAAATGCATTTAAAAAGAGAGTATCTTGAAATATTAACTCTATAACGTCATAAAATGCCGCATTACCAAAGATCAAAAATCCAAAAACATGTACTTCATTCTAAAGTAATTTCAATTTAAAACAACGGTACATTTCTTACATGATACTTTGCATTTTTGTTACCAAATTCATATTTTTCCTTTGATACAATCGCTAACATTTTCAGATGGGACAATTAAAGTAAAAAAAAGGACTAAATAATAATACACAATGAGTCATCAAATACAATTTACATAGCTTACAAGAAATAACACTTTTAGTTGGAAATAGTCACTGCTGTATAGTTATATTTTGTACTGGGACATCTGTGTCGTTACATCTAGGCACAGACAGTGGAACATTGTTTACACACCTAACTACATCCGGTCAGGCGGTTCGGCCTGGCTAGCGCAATACACTCCCCCCGCTCTTTCACACCAATGGTGCTTACATTTAATGTATGTTATTTCAAATGAACACTCCAACCGTCTGCTCCTGGTTCAGTCTTTGTATCAAATTTAAGTACCCATGGTGGACCGCGGGTCAAAATTTTTGCCTACCCCTTGCGATGATATACAGACAACATGAAGGCCACATGAAATTAGACACGGAGAATAGAGAGAGAGAGAGAGAGAGAGAGAGAGAGAGAGAGAGAGAGAGAGAGAGAGAGAGTAAAAGAGACACAGACTCAGATGGAAATGTCGGTGAGAACAAAACTGTATCCCCCCCCCCAAGCCTCCCTCCCCCTGTCACTCATGTCCAGCAACTGGAAACATGCGAGACAGTGAATAAAACTGCAAAAGTGCAGATGGTCAACCGGAAGTGACGTCAGCTTGTCGCTGTGAGCTGCAGACGCCAGTAATGATCACGGCTGCTAGAAAATAATTGAAATTTTCACGGAGAGGGGAAATCCCGAATTGATTCCATGGAAAATTCAAAGTGAGGTTAAAGCTTTCTCCTGCGATGTCGTTTATTACAACTATTAAACTTTTTTTTTAAAGTTTCTTAATATTCTTTATATTTGCGGTGTAACTTATTTGGACAAAAACCATTGTGGACTCATCAAGAACAATGCTCCCCTCTCTGGTACTATTGTATCAATTTAAAGAACTTTTAAGATGCGATGCGGCAGTGAATCAAACTATCTTCAAAATTCATCACTCCTCATTTAATGCAAGTAGCTCTATCTCTACGAAATCTAAATTAGTTTCATTAAGGTACTTGTTAGTTCCATGATGTTCAAGAAACTTCCATAGATAGTTCTATAATTTTCTAGATATTTCCATGAAGTAGGCTACTTAACAGTTCTAGACATTTCCTTGAAGTACTTGATAGTTCCATGATGTTTTAGAACCTTCCATAGATAGTTCTATGATGTTCAATATATTTCCTTAAAGTACTTGATAGTTCCATGATGATCTAAAAACTTCAATTTACAGTTCTATGATGTTCCAGATATTACCCTAAAGTACTGGATAGTTCCATGATGTTCTAGAAACTTCTATAGTTAGCTCTATGATGTTCAAGATATTTCCTTGAAGTACTTGATAGTTCCATGATGTTCTAGAAACTTCCATAGTTAGCTCTATGATGTTCAAGATATTTCCTTGAAGTACTTGATAGTTCCATGATGTTATAGATGGCTCCATGAGATTCAAGACAGTTTCACGCTGTCGATTCTAATTCATCACGATCTACTGTACTTCACATTTAATTGAACGAAAGTTGGCATTACTTTCAGGTCACAGAGGTCAAAGGTAATCTGATAATAAAGGAATGTGAGCTCCTTGAATACATCAGGTATGCTTTGAGTATCACTTTAGCAACACCTAATCAAGTGACCTACTTAAAAACAGTTTAACCGGGGAGATATTGTCAGGAAAACTTAAAAAAATGTTAAACATTTGATATGTTTATACTAAAGCATTTAAAGTTAACAATAAAAATATTTGAAATGTTTACATTTAAGAAGACCGCCATACAAATAATACTGAATATGTTTACATTGATACACTAAGTTTACCTTACAATAAAACATGTAATATACAGTAGGTCTCTTCAAGTGACCTACATTAGGATGACGCATGACGCCGTATTCTGTTTTTTTTTTCTTCATAGATCCTAATTATTCCCGCCATAATCGATTGAACTAGATTCAGAGCAAACTTAAGTTCTATACAGAAATATAAAACAAAAAAGGGGGGGGGGCGCATTCATATGAAAGGCGAAACACATGATTGTAAAACACGTCATATTTATTGTGTGACACATCGTTGTTTAGGTTGTACATGTACACGTTGAATGCACGGCTTAAACTTACTCTTATGGATAGACAAACTAGGCAGCTAGATAGAACTACTGAAATAAGTCGAGATGGCCGGGGTAGGGCCCCAATCACTACGGGCCCCTCCTATCAGGACTTTTATTCTGCAACCCACAAGAGAGAGCGATATGAACCCTCATCAGGACCCACCTTTCTAAGATGATTTGTCATTTCTGGTGCTCGCAATTTTCCTGTTTGATTATGGCTCAATACTTACAAGCGTTGGCAATTAAAACATTTTAGTCTTGGGCCACCCATTTCCTTTGCTTGTAGCCCCCAAATGCACGTTCGCTGAGGGCCCTAATAACGCCAGAACGGCTCTGCTTACAAGCTATTGTTATCTATCTGTTGGTTAATTATCTGTTGTTATTTTAAAAATCTTTTTGTTGTACTTGGCAGTTTCACCGGTTCGTTTCTTGTCTATGGTTTTTTGGTGCCAGTTTTAAACTTGACCTATAATAGTATGTATTTTATTACTTCATTTTATTCACTACAAACTGTTCTACAAACTGTTCTAAAAACTGTTCTACAAACTGCTCTACAAACTGTTCTACAAACTGTTCTACAAACTGTTCTACAAACTGTTTCTCGATTCTAACGACTTATCATTTTTGTTTTCAGTTGCCAACTTTTTTACTCAGCTTATGTATAAACTAAAAAATCAACAATATTTTTTATCTACGTGTTTAGTCTTGAAATAGTTCAATATTTACTTTGCCATATCTACAACATATTATAACACGTCTTGCTTATGTTTGTTTTTTTCATAACTAACGAGGACCGTCCAACTTGTGGGTATCCGGCGGTGCTAACAAGGGTCAACTGAAGTAGTACATAGATGGCGACCATATACACTCACTACATGGGAGATAAATGAGAGAGATCCAGATTGTACTTAATTTACCTACCTCCACAGCTATTTACTGATATACAATCAGTGCAGAGTTCTCAGGGCTATGGGGCCCCTAGACAAAGTTACATTAGGGGCCTCCATATATATGTAATATATTTAATATATAAAGTCACTCTTACGCTTTTGGGTCCCTAAGAAAAGTTATATTTAAGGCCCACTGGAAGGTAATAACCTTTGAAAACTGATAAGTTCGCTTGGTCATTTTAGGTTATGGCAAAATAAAATACCATGCACCCCATCCCAAGCCAGTAGGGGGCCCGACAGCATCTGTCTGGTTCGCCTACTTATAAGAACGGCTGTGCACTCAGTAGCACAATAACACAAGTTAAGTTGCTAATAGAAATGTACATTTTGATTGACGATGCGCATATAACATAAGTTCTATTCTGTGGGTAACAATAGAGCTAGCGAAAAGTACTCACTCCCACATACAGTCACTCATGCACAAACACACAGACACACACAGACAAGTACTCACTCCCACATACAGTCACACATGCACAAAACACACACACACAGTACTCACTCCCACATACAGTTACACATGCACAAACCCACACAAATAGACAAGTACTCACTCTCACATACAGTCACTCATGCACAAACACACAGACACACACAGACAAGTACTCACTCTCACATACAGTCACTCATGCACAAACTCTCTCTCTCCCACACATACAAGCACACTCGCACACACAGACGCACACACACAGACGCACACACACACACACATATATATATATATATATATACACACAGTCTTTCTTTCTCACACACATATTTAAAGAGACTCTAGCTTAAAAAAAAAAAGAAATGAAAGATTTCCATCACTGAACTGTAAATATAACTGGAGAGCTCATTGGGTTGAAATACCGGAAGATATACGTCAAATTGGTTGGTGATTTTAAGAACTTAAAGGTAAACTATACTATTACGGAGTATCAATCAATAGTAAAATATGATAAGTGCCGACTAGTTTTATTAGATCTGTGTGGTGTAAATAGATCAAACATTTGTGTGGTATGAATTAGAGTTTCACAATCATGTATCGAATTAGGTTTCGTCTAAGGTTAAGGTATGTGATGTGCACCATCAAAATGTGACACAAATATGTATCGAATTATGGAACAATGGTGTATCAAACTACAACAATAGTATGTATCATTCTATGACACACATATATATGCAACAAACTTTGACACAAATATGCATCAAACTGTGACACAAATATGTATCGAACTGTGACACAAATATGTATCGAACTTCGAACATCAAATATTTTTTATGACAAAAAAAAATTACAATTTACTTTCTTTATTACAATTTTATTTATTTCCCTTCTCGACTAAGAGAAAGACAATTCCAGATAAATCTAAAATATTTTAAATCAATTATTAATCTAATAACTTAATCTCCACATTCACAAGTTTATCGAAAACGCTCATAGTCTCATGGATTCAGGATCAATCGCCCCATTCAGTCCATTACAACATGTGTTCTGATGCAAACATATATTTATTAAAAAAATATACCACACACATACACACTGAATCATATATCATCTAAATCATATAATATATAAATCATATATCATAACTATACAATTTTTTTTAAAATCAATGAGGTCTATCTTTCATTACATTCACTGCACACATGAAACTATTGGGATAGAAATCAACAGCTTGATAGACATGTCAGCAATAAGAAAAAAAAAGCCAAATTAAATAAAATCAAATTAAAATATCAGGCATTGAAATGAATTTATTCTTTACCTCATCTTCTCGCTGAGATGTTATCGAAGTACTGATTGAATTCAACATATATTTGATTTGGAGCGTTGATTTATTTGGCATTTAAATTGAATACAGTCAACGATGTCACGATTCTATGTCATTAAAATAATTATCATCAAGGAATGGTCCAGTGAAACTTTGGTAAGTCGGACACGACTAAATCACCACACACACAGGCAATCATACACAAGTTGGGGCACAGTGATATCACCACATACACAGGCAATCATACACTAGTTGGGCACAGGTAAATCACCACACACACAGGCAATCATACACCAGTTGGGCACAGGTATATCACCACACACACAGGCAGTCATACACAAGTTGGGCACAGGGATATCACCACACACACACAGGCAATCATACACAAGTTGGGCACAGGGATATCACCACACACACAGGCAATCATACACAAGTTGGGCACAGGGATATCACCACACACACAGGCAGTCATACACAAGTTGGGCACAGGGATATCACCACACACACAGGCAGTCATACACACGTTGGGCACAGGATATCACCACACACACACAGGCAGTCATACACCAGTTGGGCACAGGTATATCACCACACACACAGGCAGTCATACACACGTTGGGCACAGGATATCACCACACACACACAGGCAATCATACACCAGTTGGGCACAGGTATATCACCACACACACACAGGCAGTCATACACCAGTTGGGCACAGGATATCACCACACACACACAGGCAATCTTACACCAGTTGGGCACAGGTATCATACGTACAAACACATACAAACATAAAGCTACATATACACAAATGTATACAAATCCATAAATACATATAAATAGGCACATTAATAAACACACAAAAATAAGAACATACAAATCAACATACACTACACAATTCACACACATCAACATACACTACACACATTCAGACAAACCAACATACACTACACACATTCACAGAAATCAACATACACTACACACATTCACACACATCAACATACACTACACACATTCACACAAACCAACATACACTACACACATGTACACAAACCTATTCATAATCTAATAATATGTGAAAGAGTTTTATTTTTTTAGCCAATGATATTTGATTTTTAAGAATCCTCATTAATTCCCCCCCACCCCCTTCCAATGTTTTTTTTTAATCGATATAACTCTTCCCCACCTCACCCTGCCACCACCCAGACCCTCTTTGAGATGGCCGTGCAGCTCCAGAGGAAGACATCAGGAGAACAATGTGACGTCACGTTACCGGAAATTAGTCAGTGATGATGCCGATACCGGTGTCGGGTGTTAAGACTGGTACCAGACTCCCTTACCCCACCCACCCCTCCCCCAGGGCCAGTGATGTCCCCCCCCTCCCCACACCATTGTCTGTCACGTGATATGTGGTCAACAGTACAGCACATTTTTTTATCCGTCTAATTATCCACTCGACTACATTGGGACTGATCCATTCAAATCGGGCAACACGGTTCGGTGATGTAGGGCTGTATGCAGATAAACTAATCATATGATATGTAAACGCATTTACATATATAGTCAAATAAACTTTGATTCACTGGTATACAAATAGTTTACGATTTGGGGAAGATCATTCATAATCAAAAATCATTTTAATTGTATACGCTACATGATTGTTGTTTGTTACTTTCAGTCATATAAACTGCTACACTCATGATTGTTGGCTGTCACTTTCAGTCATATAAGCTGCTACTCTAAAGATTGTTGGTTGTTACTTTCAATCATATAAGCTGCTACTCTAAAGATTGTTGGTTGTTACTTTCAATCATATAAGCTGCTACTCTAAAGATTGTTGGTTGTTACTTTCAATCATACAAACTGCTACACTCATGATTGTTGGCTGTTACTTTCAATCATATAAGGGAATTCCACTGCCCCATGTTTCATTCTAATCCCACTCATTTGGAATAGGCACATCCCATAATTTGTCCCTGCTTTTTAATCACTCTTATATTTTAAATGAGACACACACAAACACACACACACATACACATTTATTATAAAGTGATTCTCATTGTTCACAGATACATTTTTAGGTTTTCCGTGGTAGGGGCAGTTGGGGCCGGAGACAGCAGGGCTATTGGGCAGTAGGGGTCTTAGGCAGTAGGGGTCTTAGGCAGTAGGGGTCTTAGGCAGTAGGGGCAGTACAGTATGGGTCTTATGGAACAGTAGGGAGTAGGGGCAGTAGGGGCAGTAGGCAGTAGGGGCACTAGGAGCTGTAGGGAGTAGGGGCAGTAGGGGCAGTAGGAGCAGTAGGCAGTAGGGGCAGTAGGAGCAGTAGGCAGTAGGGGCAGTAGGAGCAGTAGGAGCAGTAGGAGCAGTAGGCAGTAGGGGCAGTAGGAGCAGTAGGCAGTAGGGGCAGTAGTCAGTAGGGGAACTAGGCAGAGACTTTTAAAAATACAAGAAACCATATTTTTTTAAAGGTTTTAGTATTGGAATGGCATCGGGCCCTTTAGCTTTGCGATTTACTCTGGAAGTTTCTGAATAATCATCGCATGACTATAACATTTAAATGTCCTCTCCGGTCTCATTTTAAATAATAAAATGATGATTAAAGGCAACATATTTGAAGATGTTTTACAAATGTTGGTGTTAGTTATAATAGTGTATGTCAGGTGAGTCTGCCTGTTGGTGTTAGTTACAATAGTGTATGTCAGGTGAGTCTGCCTGTTGGTGTTAGTTACAATAGTGTATGTCAGGTGAGTCTGCCTGTTAAGGTTATTTTAAATTTATCTTCTGCTGAGGGAGGAAGCCCCCAGGAACCGACCAAATATTCAAGGTACAAACGAACTAAGTGCGGCCTCTTGAACTGTCCTTTGACCTTAACACGTGACGTCAGATCTGCTGCTGTGGTAGAAACAGAAGTTTTTTGCACTCGGGGAAACTTTAAAACAATCCAAGATAAATGTGAACATTATGAATAGATCACTTTGTTTTTTTGTTTCAACACAGATGAAACGGGTCGAACATTTAAGTACGTAAATTATGTATAACACTCACAGCGAGAGCGAGAAAATGACTTGTTATTTCAAATTTGTTATGTGTGCGTGTGTGTACATGTGCGTCTGTGTATTAGCTTCAATTTGTTTCTGGGTGTTTTCTGTGTTGTGTTTGTGTGAGGGAAACTACTTGGGTAACAAGAACTTTCTGGTGAACTTTTGGAAGGTCGAGTTGTCCAAACGAATTTAGCCTCACTCTTACAAAATGAATAGACATTTGTCCAGTCATCACTATGCCCCTCCACGTCAATGACCTCCCCCGCACCCAACCTTTAACCCCCCCCTTCTCCGAGGCAGGTAAAATAGAGTATGTATTGAAGTCTCCAAAAAACAGGTGATGAATTACAGTCCATAGAAAACAGGTATCTTCCAACTGTGTGAGATTTCCTTTTGAACGGAAAAGAG
>JAGDYQ010000026.1:7275171-7341706 GCA_021962125.1 Bulinus truncatus
GAAATCAGTGGTCCCCCTAACTCGCGATAGGCTTGCCCAACTTGAAAAGTTTTTCTATGACATCACCCGTTGTATTATTGCGATTCAAAAATTGAATATTCAGACTTTAGTACTATCAATGTGATTACCGTGGAGACTTTTTGACTAGAAGTTGGTACCTCACTTTATTTATTTATATAAAATAGAGTTTATAGCTACAAAAAACTTGAGAGCTACTGGTCTTTACTGTACGCCAACTGGTTTGACTATTCGCTATGGATTCAAATATTTTTTTTTTAATTTATTGATTGAAATTTAGTTTTATTTTTTGCTTTTATTTTTTAGTCTCTGAGAGGATTTGAAGTTCATCTCTTAGATTCTATGAATCCACTTGACGGTTTTCTTAGCGCCCTCTTTCATCTCCCACCATAGAAGATAGTGCAACGGTCATGGAGGCACAACGGGGGATCTATGTAAGTGACTAGGACGATGCCCACGCTTCCCCTCACCTAATGTCCCCAACACAAAGCTGTTGAAACTTAGAAACGTTCACTGGCACCTAAAAAAAAAAAACACGGGTTTCTTAGGGAGGGAATCGAACCCGCGAATTTAAGACATACATCCGCTCGCACGACCACCCGTCCCTTCCCAGGCCTATGGATGTTTTCACTCATTTTAATTGTTGCTCGATTGTCGACTTGAGTATTTTTGCCAATGACTGTAGCATTCTGACGTGTCACTGGCATCTGATTGGCCGTCTCTTTGTCACCAATAAAAACAGTCCATTGTATATATCTGTTGACTCAGTACAATCAGGTATCCTTTAGGACATACTGCACAGGAGATGTAAGGCTTCAAATAATTCTTTCTCCTTGTAAAAGAAATAAAAACATTAATGTTCTTTAATATTCTTTATTTGAATATCATAAATAATTTGCTATTCATTTAAACAAAAAAATGTGAAATTATGACTTTGCACACCAATGTGTCTGTAAATCAGGCCCGTTGCGTGCGGGGGGGGGGGCCAGGGGGCCGGGTCCCCCCTGCGTATTGTCTGGCCCCCTCTTCTTATTTTCTCTACTTTGTAAAATGTATTACCTGCCCCCCTCCTGCTATTGCCTGGCCCCTGCTGTAGAATTTTCACGCTACGGGGCTGCTGTAAATACATACAGATTACACAAAGATGTAATTTCCCTCAAAGACTTCAAGTTAGTCCTGACCTGATAACAAACACAAGCACGACAAAAATGAAGAAAATTTAAAATCTTTCCCTTAAAATGTTTGATGTTTTAGAGTTCTGACATTTTCTGCGTCTTCAAGAGGGTGTCGTTTAATTTAAAGAATAAAACCTCTTTCCGTTCAAAGAAATCTCACACAGTTGGAAGATACCTGTTTTCTATGGACTGTAATTCATCACCTGTTTTTTGGAGACTTCAATACATACTCTATTTTACCTGCCTCGGGGAAGCGGGGGGGGGGGTTGTTAAAGGTTGGGGGCGGGGGAGGTCATTGACGTGGAGGGGCATAGTGATGACTGGACAAATGTCTATTCATTTTGTAAGAGTGAGGCTAAATTCGTTTGGACAACTCGACCTTCCAAAAGTTCACCAGAAAGTTCTTGTTACCCAAGTAGTTTCCCTCACACAAACACAACACAGAAAACACCCAGAAACACATTGAAGCTAATACACAGACGCACATGTACACACACACACACACACACACATAACAAATTTGAAATAACAAGTCATTTTCTCGCTCTCGCTGTGAGTGTTATACGTAATTTACGTACTTAAATGTTCGACCCGTTTCATCTGTGTTGAAACAAAAAAACAAAGTGTTCCATTCATAATGTTCACATTTATCTTGGATTGTTTTAAAGTTTCCCCGAGTGCAAAAACTTCTGTTTCTACAGCAGCAGATCTGACGTCACGTGGTAAGGTCAAAGGACAGTTCAAGAGGCCGCACTTAGTTCGTTTGTACCTTGAATATTTGGTCGGTTCCTGGGGGTCAGCAGAGATAAATTTAAAATAACCAACAGGCAGACTCACCTGAAATACACTATTGTAACTAACACCAATAGGCAGACTCACCTGAAATACACTAATGTAACTAACACCAACATTTGTAAATCATCTTCAAATATGTTGCCTTAAATCATCATTTTATTATTTAAAATGAGACCGGAGAGGGCATTTAAATGTTATAGTCATGCGATGATTATTCAGATACGTCCAGAGTAAATCGCAAAGCTAAAGGGCCCGATGCCATTCCAATACTAAAACCTTTAAAAAAATATGGTTCCTTGTATTTTTAAAAGTATCTGCCTAGTGCCCCTACTGACTAGGGCCCCTAAGACCCATACTGTCCTGCCCGTACTGCCTACTGCTCCTACTGCCCCTACTGCCTACTGCTTCTACTGCCCCTACTGCCTACTGCTCCTACTGCCCCTACTGCCTACTGCTCCTACTGCCCCTACTGCCCCTACTCCCTACAGCTCCTAGTGCCCCTACTACCTACTGCCCCTACTGCCCCTTCTCCCTACTCCCCCCATTCCATAAGACCCATGACTGTACTGCCCCTACTGCCTAAGACCCCTACTGCCTAAGACCCCTACTGCCTAAGACCCCTACTGCCCAATAGCCCTGCTGTCTCCGGCCCCAACTGCCCCTACCACGGAAAACCTAAAAATGTATCTGTGAACAATGAGAATCATTTTATTATAAATGTGTATGTGTGCGTGTGTTTGTGTGTGTCTCATTTAAAATATAAGAGTGATTAAAAAGCAGGGACAAATTATGGGATGTGCCTATTCCAAATGAGTGGGATTAGAATGAAACATGGGGCAGTGGAATTCCCTTATATGATTGAAAGTAACAGCCAACAATCATGAGTGTAGCAGTTTGTATGATTGAAAGTAACAACCAACAATAATGAGGGTAGCAGTTTATATGACTGAAAGTAACAGCCAACAATCTTTAGAGCAGCAGTTTATATGATTGAAAGTAACAACCAACAATCTTTAGAGTAGCAGCTTATATGACTGAAAGTAACAGCCAACAATCTTGAGTGTAGCAGTTTATATGACTGAAAGTAACAAACAACAATCATGTAGCCTATACAATTAAAATGATTTTTGATTATGAATGATCTTCCCCAAATCGTAAACTATTTGTATACCAGTGAATCAAAGTTTATTTGACTATATATGTAAATGCGTTTACATATCATATGATTAGTTTATCTGCATACAGCCCTACATCACCGAACCATGTTGTCCGATTTGAATGGATCAGTCCCAATGTAGTCGAGTGGATAATTAGACGGATAAAAAAATGTGCTGTACTGTTGACCACATATCACGTGACAGACAATGGTGTGGGGGAGGGGGGACATCACTGGCCCTGGGGAGGGGGTGGGTGGGGTAAGGGAGTCTGGTACCAGTCTTAACACCCGACACCAGTATCGGCATCATCACTGACTAATTTCGGTAACGTGACGTCACATTGTTCTCCTGATGTCTTCCTCTGGAGCTGCACGGCCATCTCAAAGAGGGTCTGGGTGGTGGCAGGGTGAGGTGGGGAAGAGTTATATCGATTAAAAAAAAAAACATTGGAAGGGGGTGGTGGGGGGGGGAATTATTGGGGATTCTTAAAAATCAAATATCATTGGCTAAAAATAAAACTCTTTCACATATTATTAGATTATGAATAGGTTTGTGTACATGTGTGTAGTGTATGTTGGTTTTGTGTGAATGTGTGTAGTGTATGTTGATGTGTGTGAATGTGTGTAGTGTATGTTGATTTCTGTGAATGTGTGTAGTGTATGTTGGTTTGTCTGAATGTAATGTGTAGTGTATGTTGATGTTTGTGTGAATATCTGTAGTGTATGTTGATTTGTATGTTCTTATTTTTGTGTGTTTATTAATGTGCCTATTTATATGTATTTATGGATTTGTATACATTTGTGTATATGTAGCTTTATGTTTGTATGTGTTTGTACGTATGATACCTGTGCCCAACTGGTGTAAGATTGCCTCTGTGTGTGTGGTGATATCCTGTGCCCAACTGGTGTATGACTGCCTGTGTGTGTGTGGTGATATACCTGTGCCCAACTGGTGTATGATTGCCTGTGTGTGTGTGGTGATATCCTGTGCCCAACTTTATTGTGTAGACCGCCTGTGTGTGGTGATATACCTGTGCCCAACTGGTGTATGACTGCCTGTGTGTGTGTGGTGATATCATTGTGCCCAACGTGTGTATGACTGCCTGTGTTTGTGGTGATATACCTGTGCCAACTGGTGTATGACTGCCTGTGTGTGTGTGGTGATATCCTGTGCCCAACTTTGTGTATGACTGTCCGTGTGTGTGGTGATATACCTGTGCCCAACTGGTGTATGACTGCCTGTGTGTGTGTGGTGATATCCTGTGCCCAACTTGTGTATGACTGCCTGTGGTGGGTGTGGTGATATACCTGTGCCCAATATGTATGATTGCCTGTGTGTGTGGTGATTTACCTGTGCCCAACTAGTGTATGATTGCCTGTGTATGTGGTGATATCACTGTGCCCCAACTTGTGTATGATTGCCTGTGTGTGTGGTGATTTAGTCGTGTCGACTTACCAAAGTTTCGTGGACCATTCCTTGACATGATAATTATTTTAATGACATATAGAATCGTGACATCGTTGACTGTATTCAATTTAAATGCCAAATAAATCAACGCTCCAAGTATCAAATATATGTTGAATTCAATCAGTAGCTTCGATAACATCTCCAGCGAGAAGATAGAGTGTAAAGAATAAATTCATTTCAATGCCTGATATTTTAATTTGATTTTATTTAATTTGGCTTTTTTTTTCTTATTGCCGACATGTCTATCAAGCTGTTGGATTTCTATCCCAATAGTTTCATGTGTGCAGTGAATGTAATGAAAGAGATAGACCTCATTGATTTTAAAAAAAAATTGTATAGTTATGATATATGATTTTTTATGATATATGATTTATATATTATATGATTTATGATGATATATGATTTATGTGTATGTGTGTGGTATATTTGTTTAATAAATATTTGTTTGCATCAGAACACATGTTGTAATGGACTGAATTGGGGCGATTGATCCTGAATCTATGAGACTATGAGTGTTTTCGATAAACTTGTGAATTTGGAGATTAAGTTATTAGATTAATAATTGATTTAAAATATTTTAGATTTATCTGGAATTGTCTTTCTCTTAGTCGAGAAGGGAAATAAATAAAATTGTAATAAAGAAAGTAAATTGTAATTTTTTTTTGTCATAAAAAATATTTGATGTTCGAAGTTTGATACATATTTGTGTCACAGTTTGATACATATTTGATGTTCGAAGTTTGATACATATTTGTGTCACAGTTTGATACATATTTGTGTCAAAGTTTGTTGCATACATATGTGTGTCATAGAATGATACATACCCTATTGTTGTAGTTTGATACACCATTGTTCCATAATTTCTGTACAGTATGTTGTGTCACATTTTGATTGGTGCACATCACATGACCTTTTAACTTTGGCCGAAACCTAATTCGACACATCATT
This sequence comes from Bulinus truncatus, assembly GCA_021962125.1. NCBI lineage: Eukaryota > Metazoa > Mollusca > Gastropoda > Planorbidae > Bulinus > Bulinus truncatus. Next base: position 7,280,732 of record JAGDYQ010000026.1, read on the forward strand.
GCTGAAACTCTAATTCATACCCACAAATGTTTGATCATTTACACCACATAGATCCAATAAAAGCTAGTCGTAACTGATCTTATTTTACTGTTGGATGATACTCCGTAATGGGATAGTTCACCTTTAAGTTCTTAAAATCACCTACCAATTTGACGTAGTATCTTCCGGTATTTCACTAACCAATGAGCTCTACAGTTATATTTCTAGTTCAGTGATTGAAATCTTTCATTTCTTTTTTTTTCAAAGCTAGAGTCTCTTTAGATATGTGTGTGAGAGAAAGGACTGTGTGCGTATATATATATATATATAATACATATATATATATATATATATATATATATATGTGTGTGTGTGTGAGTGTGTGAGTGTGTTTGTGTGTGTATGCGAGTGTGCTTGTATGTGTGGGAGAGAGAGAGAGAGTTTGTACATGAGTGACTTTCATGTAAAAGAGAGTGAGTACTTGTTTGTGTGTGTGTTTGTGTTTGTGCATGTGTGACTGTATGTGGGAGTTTGTGCATGTGTGACTGTATGTGGGAGTGAGTAGTTGTGTGTGTGTGTGGGTTTGTGCATGTGTGACTGTATGTGGGAGTGAGTACTTGTCTGTGTGTGTGTGTGTGGTTTGTGCATGTGTGACTGTATGTGGGAGTGAGTACTTTTCGCTAGCTCTATTGTTACCCACAGGATATAACTTATGTTATATGCGTATCGTCAATCAAAAAGTACATTTCTATAAGCAACTTAACTTGTGTTATTGTGCTACTGAGTACACAGCCGTTCTTATAAGTGGGCGAACCAGACAGATGATGTCGGGCACCCTACTGGCTTGGGATGGGGTGACATGGTATTTTATTTTGCCATAACCTAAAATGACCAAGCGGACTTATCAGTTTTAAAAGATTATTACCTTCCAGTGGGTCTTAAATATAACTTTTCTTATGGACCCAAAAGCGTAAGAGTGACTTTATATATTAAATATATTACATATATATGGAGGCCCCCTAATGTAACTTTGCCTAGGGGCCCCATAGCCCTGAGAACTGCACTGATTGTATATCAGTAAATATTTGTGGAGGGAGGTAAATTTAGTACAATCTGGATCTCTCTCAGTTATCTCCCATGTAGTGAGTGTATATGATCGCCAACTATGTACTACTTCAGTTGACCCTTGTTAGCACCGCCAGATGCCCACAAGTTGGACAGTCCTCGTTAGTTATGAAAAAAACAAACATAAGCAAGACGTGTTATAATATGTTGTAGATATGGCAAAGTAAATATTGAACTATTTCAAGACTAAACACGTAGATAAAAAATATTGTTGTTTGTGATTAATTAAATAAATTAAAAAAAAAAAAATAAAAAAAAAGAAGAAAATAAAGAGTGGAAGAAAAAAGAAGAATTAGAGTGAGGGAGGGGGAGGAAGGGGGAAGAAAAAGAATTTTTAGTTTATACCTAATCTTTTGAGTGTAGAGGAAAGTTGGTCAACTGAAAACAAAAATGAGTAAGTCGTTAGAATCGTGAAGCAGTTTGTAGAACAGTTTGTAGAGCAGTTTGTAGAGCAGTTTGTAGAGCAGTTTGTAGAGCAGTTTGTAGAACAGTTTGTAGAGCAGTTTGTAGAGCAGTTTGTAGAGCAGTTTGTAGAGCAGTTTGTAAAGCAGTTTGTAGAACAGTTTGTTGAAGAGTTTGTAGAGCAGTTTGTAAAGCAGTTTGTAAAGCAGTTTGTAGAACAGTTTTAGAACAGTATGTAGAGCAGTTTGTAGAACAGTTTGTAGAACAATTGCTATGCCAGTTTGTACCTTATAAAATACAAGGATAATATGGAGGTCAACTTGTTATAACTGGCATCAAGTTTAAAACCATGGCACCAAAGTATACGAAACCATTAGTCAGAAGAACATAGAACCTACTTCAAAAAGAAGATTTTTAAAATAACAACAGATAGTTATCTATCAGATGGATAATTAATGGCTTGTAAGCCAGAGCCATGGTGGCGTTATTAGGGCCCTCAGCGAACGTGCAATTGGGGGCTACAAGCAAAGGAAATGGGTGAAAACTAATACTATTCATGATTTAATTGCCAGCGCTTTATAAGTATTGAGCCATAATCAAGTAGGAAAATTTCTACGAGCACCAGAAATGACAAATCATTTTAGAAAGGTGGGTCTGATGAGCGCTCATATTGCTCTAGTTCTCTCTCTCTCTCTCTCTCTCTCTCTCTCTCTCTCTCTCTCTCTCTCTCTCTCTCTCCTGATAGGAGGGGGCCCATTGTGATTGGGGCCCTACCCCGGCCATCTCGACTTATTTCAGTAGTTCTATCTACCTGCCTAGTTTGTCTATCCATGAGACTAAGGTTTTAAATGATGACATTCAACGTGTGCGTATGCAGCAGCCTAAACAAGCGATGTGTCCCACACAATAACTATGTTGTGTCCATATATTCCAATTTTGAGTTCATGTGTTTTCGCCTTTCATCTGGATGCACGCCCCCCACCCCCTTTTTTTGTTTTATATTTCTGTACAGAACTTTAGTTTGCTCTGAATCTAGTTCAATTGATTATGCCGGGAATAATTAGGATCTATGAAAAAAAAAACAGTATACGGCGTCATGCGTCATCCTAGTGTAGGTCACTTGAAGAGACATACTGTATAGTACATGTTTTATTGTAAGGTAAACTTAGTGTATCAATGTAAACATATTCAGTATTATTTGTATGGCGGTCTCCTCAGTGTAAACATTTCAAATATTTTTATGGTTAACTTTAAATGCTTTAGTATAAACATATCAAATGTTTAACATTTTTTAAGTCTTCCTGACAATATCTCCCCGGTTAAACTGTTTTTAAGTAGGTCACTTGATTAGGTGTTGCTTAAGTGATACTCAAAGCATACCCGATGTATTCAAGGAGCTCACATTCCTTTATTATCAGATTACCTTTGACCTCTGTGACCTGGAAGTAATGCCAACTTTCGTTCAATTAAATGTAAAGTACAGTAGAGCGTGATGAATTAGAATCGACAGCGTGAAACTGTCTTGAATCTCATGGAGCCATCTATAACATCATGGAACTATCAAGTACTTCAAGAAAATATCTTGAACATCATAGAGCTAACTATGGAAGTTTCTAGAACATCATGGAACTATCAAGTACTTCAAGAAAATATCTTGAACATCATAGAGCTAACTATGGAAGTTTCTAGAACGTCATGGAACTATCAAGTACTTTAGGGTAATATCTGGAACATCATAGAACTGTAAATGGAAGTTTTTAGATCATCATGGAACTATCGAGTACTTTAAGGAAATATATTGAACATCATAGATCTATCTATGGAAGGTTCTAAAACATCATGGAACTATCAAGTACTTCAAGGAAATGTCTAGAACTGTTAAGTAGCCTACTTCATGGAAATATCTAGAAAATTATAGAACTATCTATGGAAGTTTCTTGAACATCATGGAACTATCAAGTACTTTAGGGTAATATCTGGAACATCATAGAACTGTAAATGGAAGTTTTTAGATCATCATGGAACTATCAAGTACTTTAAGGAAATATATTGAACATCATAGAACTATCTATGGAAGGTTCTAAAACATCATGGAACTATCAAGTACTTCAAGGAAATGTCTAGAACTGTTAAGTAGCCTACTTCATGGAAATATCTAGAAAATTATAGAACTATCTATGGAAGTTTCTTGAACATCATGGAACTATCAAGTACTTCAAGGAAATGTCTAGAACTGTTAAGTAGCCTACTTCATGGAACTAACAAGTACCTTATGATACTAATTTAGATTTCATAGAGATAGAGCTACTTGCAATCTTGCATTAGATGAGGAGTGATGAATTTTGAAGATAGTCTGATTCACTGCCGCATCGCATCTTAAAAGTTCTTTAAATTGATACAATAGTACCAGAGAGGGGAGCATTGTTCTTGATGAGTCCACAATGGTTTTTGTCCAAATAAGTTACACCGCAAATATAAAGAATAGTATGAAACTTTAAAAAAAAAGTTTAACAGTTGTAATAAACGACATCGCAGGAGAAAGCTTTAACCTCACTTTGAATTTTCCATGGAATCAATTTCGGGATTTCCCCTCTCCGTGAAAATTTCAATTATTTTCTAGCTGCCTTGATCATTACTGGCGTCTGCAGCTCACAGCGACAAGCTGACGTCACTTCCGGTTGACCATCTGCACTTTTGCAGTTTTATTCGCTGTCTCGCATGTTTCCAGTTGTTGGACATCTGAATGAGTGACAGGGGGTGGGGGGCTTGGGGGGGTACAGTTTTGTTCTCACCGACATTTCCATCTGAGTATGTGTCTCTTTTACTCTCTCTCTCTCTCTCTCTCTCTCTATCTCTCTCTCTCTCTCTCTCTCTCTCTCTCTCTCTCTCTCTATTCTCCGTGTCTAATTTCATGTGGCCTTCATGTTGTCTGTATATCATCGCAAGGGGTGGGCAAAAGTTTTGACCCGCGGTCCACCATGGGTACTTAAATTTGATACAAAGACTGAACCAGGAGCAGACGGATGGAGTGTTCATTTGAAATAACATACATTAAATGTAAGCGCCATTGGTGTGAAAGAGCGGGGAGAGTGTATTGCGCTAGCCAGGCCGAACCGCCTGACCGGACGTAGTTAGGTGTGTAAACAATGTTCCACTGTCTGTGCCTAGGTGTAACGACATAGATGTCCCAGTACAAAATATAACCAAACAGCAGTGACTATTTCCAACTAAAAGTGTTATTTCTTGTAAGCTATGTAAATTGTATTTGATAACTCATTGTCTATTATTGTTTAGTCCTTTTTTTTAGAGCATTTTCGAAAAAAAATGCTCTATCGAAAAAAAATGCTCTATTGTCCCCGTTTTGTCTGTCTGTCTGTCTGTCTGTCATCATCCTAGATCTCAACAACCATAAGTCCTAGACCCATGATGTATATATCATTTTGTAGGTCTTGGCCTGCCAAGAAATGACTTTTTTCCATTTCGCGATCTGACCTCTCAGGGCCGTAAAAGGGGCCTTATAAAGCACCGTTTTTACTATATAAGCTATATTAATAATGGACCGCCCTATATCTCAGCAACCATATGCCCTAGACCTATGATGTATATATCATTGTGTAGGTTTTGGCCTGCCAAGTGTACATCAAAAGTCTATTTCGCGATTTGACCTCTCAGGGCCAAAATATAAGAGTTTGTTATGTACCGTTTTGCTTATATTTTAAATATAAATAATAAAAGCTAATCAAAGGGGCGTAATCATTATTTATTTTTGTAACAGTTATTCAACATGACTTACTTGTCCTTTTAATATCTTTTTTCAGATATATGCATTACACAATTGAATTTATAAACATTTCCAAAATTTACAAATATTTACTGAAAGATAACATGAAAATGCGCTAACACGTCCTGTGTCCAGAATGGAACAGGCTTAATTGCTTGTTTACTTTAATTGTCCCATCTGAAAATGTTAGCGATTGTATCAAAAGAAAAATATGAATTTGGTAACAAAAATGCAAAGTATCATGTAAGAAATGTACCGTTGTTTTAAATTGAAATTACTTTAGAATGAAGTACATGTTTTTGGATTTTTGATCTTTGGTAATGCGGCATTTTATGACGTTATAGAGTTCATATTTCAAGCTACTCTCTTTTTAAATGCATTTTGTCATTGTTAATTGGATAGGTGTTACGTCAGAGTTTCCGAATAGCTTCTAGTTTAGTGTTATTATATAATAAGTTGAGTGAATCAGATTTTTGCTGGTGAAAGAACAGATGGAATATCTTATTTTCTCTCTGCATCAGAGAAACTAAAACTAAATACTGGACTGGAATAAAATTATGTTAATCTCACAAACCCTTGTCTAACATTAATCTCGACATTTCGAACATCTATTGAGTTAACTAATTGTTAACTTGGCTAATGATCCGTCAAAAGTGGTAACAGTGATCGTATGATTATTCCAGTCACAATGAAAGAACAGGTAAAAAAAGTATGTAATTAAAGGGATAGAGTCGGCGGAGAAAGTGAAGAAATTTATAGAAGTTGTACGGGGGAAATGTCCCTACCCCATGTCTAAAATGTTAAACAGTTCACAGACCATTGAATTAATGAATAACAATATTTTTTTTCTGGAGTTAACATTGGAAAAATGTGAATATAGACTGAGACAAAGTGGCGATAGAAAGATCCATCAGACATCCCCCTCCTCCCAAATCCAAAAAAGATGTTCATTAAAATAGATTAAAATAAACTAAGAGTTTTGAGACTGGATAGCGAAGTCGATAGTGAACTTGACTCACATTCAAATTATTCGCCGCTGACTTGGAGAGATGGACGCCACCAAGTCTATCAACCCCGCCCACATAAAGGACGCTTGAAAGCACAATTGTTGATGTGTCCATCTGTTGGTGTGTCCATCTGTTGATGTGTCCGTCTGTTGATGTGTCCGTCTGTTGATGTGTCCGTCTGTTGATGTGTCCATTCGTTCCCCGAAAGACCACATCGGTTAAGGGAATTAAAAAAAAGACTTGAAATAAGGAACTGAATATATTACACATTGCATATACTCACAGACAGATCTCCAGAAAACTTTTAAAAAAATTATAAATAATTCCAAGAGCTGACCAGAGTAACATATATTAGTGAAAAATAGACCATCAGCGAACAAGCAGAAAATATGCTAAACACTTGGGAAAGGAAAATATTTAGGAAAATATACGGGCCAGTAAAGGACAATAACGAGTGGAGAAGTAGAACAAATTCAGAACTTTACGAGTTATACTTAGGGTTCGAAGTCGCGTAACGTTACGCGTAATTTTGGAAAATTACGCGTAAATTACGGTAATTTAAAAATGCATATTTGACGGCCATTTTTAATTGTTTCTGTCGCAATTCGTTGTGTTAACAGTGGTGATTAATTAATTTCAGTGATTAGGAGTACCATCTACATCCGGCCACAAGCCTAAACCGGCAGTATTCGTTTGGTAAAACAGCGTAAACCGCACAGTATATTGTTTGTTTTAATCGTTTCAGTAAATATAATAAAATAAATATTTTCAATAAGGAAGCCAAAGTCTGGTTAAAAAAAGACAAAATCATAAACATTTTCGATTAAGTACACAATGCCGCCATGAGCTGTATGGCAAGCGGCCGCAAGCCAAACGGTTATAAAATAAAAAAATCCCAAAAAAAAAAAAAAAAAAATTTTTTAACATTATCTACAGTATTGTACCCAGGATTTTTTTTTTGGGGGGGGGGGGGGCTGTTCCAAGTTTTTAAAGGCAAATTTTTGACAATTTTTTATGAGTTACTGTCAGCAATAACATTTGGGGGGGGGGGGGCTATATATGTTCCAAATGTCATGAAACGTATAGAAAACATTTTACTGTGTATAGTGCTTCCGTCGATCGCGTCGGCCGTATTACGCTGCGTATTGCACCCACGTCGTCTGTATTTCGATGCGGATTGCACCAGCGTCGATCGCGTGTGCCGTCTTTTGCTGAGTTCGGCACCCGCGGCGGCCGTATTAGACGGTATTACTCAGCCAAAGATGGTCGCCGCTGATGCAGTCAGTACACGACGAAATACGTGGACACCGGGGCAAATTAGTATGATCGGTAAATTACAAGTAAAAACATTTGAAAACATTATTAAAAATACACCTACTAGCAATCAGTGAGCGTGAGCAACAAAAGAAACATACTTTTTCAAGTAATTAGGCATTAGTGTTACGCGTAATTTTGGCGTAACTTACGCGCGCCAATCTTACACGTAATTTTCGAACCCTAACCAGCGTCGATCGCGTGTGCCGTCTTTTGCGTAGTTCGGCACCCGCGGCGGCCGTATTAAGCAGCGCATTGCATCCGCACCGCGTTGACCGTATTAGACGGTATTACTTAACCAAAAATGGCCGCTGCTTATGCAGTCAGTACACGTCGAAATACGTGGCCGATGCGGACGACGGGCAATTTAATATGACCGGTTAATTACAAGTAAAAACATTTGAAAACATTATTAAAAATACACCTACTTGCAATCAGTGAGCGTGAGCAACAAAAGAAACATACTTTTTCAAGTAATTAGGCATTAATAGTACGCGTAATTTTGGCGTAACTTACGCGTAAATTACGCGTAAATTAGTAAATTACGCGCGCCAATCTTACGCGTAATTTTCGAACCCTAGTTATACTAAAGAACCAATTATAACAGCTAAAATCAAAATGAATAGATTGAGCTGAGTAGGGTACATAGAAAGAATGGAAAACAACAGAGGTCCAATATATAAGGTAACAAAATATGAGAAAAGGACTAAGGGCAGACCAATAAGCAGATGGTTGGAGGAAGTGGAGAAAGACCTTAAAGCCAAAGGAGTGATAAAGGAAGAAGACCATGGATCGGGAAAAGTGGAGAAGTATTGCAGGCCAGAGCCCTAATTGGGCTTTAGAGCCAAAAGAAGAAGAAGATTCTGGAAGAGTAAAGATACAATTCATGACAGTAAATACTGTTGATAGTGTTACTGTTATTTTATTAACCTGTATACATTTTTACCGACCAACGTATTTTGTCTGATATCTGATGCCACATGCCGGGACATTCTCTAACGAGACGTGTCCCGGGTGAACTGAGACGTGTCCCAGGTGAACTGAGACGTGTCCCGGGTGGACTGAGCCGTGTATTCCCCTTAGTTACGGAAACCTTATAATAAAGAAGAATAAGTATTACATAAACCAAAACTAAACTTGGAATACAAATTCGACTCAACATGATTTTAAAAAAAAAAATAATCGCCTTTGGAAATGAAAGCTTTACTTGATTTTATTTTCGTTCAAATCTTGTCTGACTCTTGACTAGGAAGTATTTGTAAAGAATCTCGGACTTGAGTTCTTCTAACTTGATCTTCTGTCACACAGATCGATATAAGAACAGTTCGAATCCCTGGGGAATATTCAAATATCAAATGGCAGTCATCGACACAGGCAACAGAGCTGATGCAGTTATTTTATTTATTTATTTTCTTCAGGAATTCAAAGAAGTTTCCTCCCTTTTCCCTATTTCTAAACAGTGTAAATAGGGGGGATAACACTTCTATTCCAGGAGAAGAACAATTCAAGGAAACCACACGAAGGATACGTCAAATCATTGTTTGTGTAGAGTTCTGCCCCCTTCCATATGTGTATATATGTCGGTGTGGTATCGTCCAAGTGTCTCGTATGTTCTTGTATGTTTTGACTTTTCATTTTAGTTGGAAGTGTCAAAAATGTCTGATAAGCGTGTCAAGATTTGAGGGAAAGGGGGCGGAGGATTCAGTGGATCTTAGTCATTAGGAAATGTACAAGTATCTGTGTGTGTGTGTGTATGTATGTGTGTGTGAGTGTGTTTGTGTGTGTGTGTGTATGTGTGTGTGAGTGTGTTTGTGTGTATGTATGTGTGTGCAAGTGTGTGCATGTATGTGTGTGTAAGTGTGTTTGTGTGTATGTATGTGTATGTATGTGTCTGTGTATGTGTGTGTGTTTGTGTGTGTGTGTTTATGTGTGTGTATGTGTGCGTGTTTGTGTGTATGTGTGTGTATGTATGTGTCTGTGTTTGTGTGTATGTGTCAGTGTAATTGTGTGTATATTTGTATGTGTGTGCGTTTGTGTGGATGTGTGTGCATGTGTATGTGTGTGTACATGTGTATGTGTGTGTTTGTGTGTGTATGTGTGTGTTTGCGTGTATTTGTGTGCCTGTGTGTGTGTGTGTGTGAACGTTTTATTGTCACATGGATCACCAGGGGAAACATTGGTCTTAATTTCATGGTTGTTCTCTCAATCATTGTCATCAAATCCTGACTTAAAGGACCCCCCTCTTCCAGTTGTAATTCATATTCAGCCTTAAGCTAGATGGGCCCGCACATGTACTGGTTACTAGCATACCATAATATCCCAAAGATTCTGCCAAGGGCGTCTAAACACCGACGGACGGCTCAGATAGTACGGCGTGTGAGCCCCTGGTACTAAATGACGTGTGAGCCCCTGGTACTAAATGACGTGTGAGCCCCTGGTACTAAATGACGTGTGAGCCCGTGGTACTAAATGACGTGTGAGCCCGTGATACTAAATGACGCGTGAGCCCGTGGTACTAAATGACGTGTGAGCCCCTGGTACTAAATGACGTGTGAGCCCCTGGTACTAAATGACGTGTGAGCCCCTGGTACTAAATGACGTGTGAGCCCCTGGTACTAAATGACGTGTGAGCCCGTGGTACTAAATGACGTGTGAGCCCCTGGTACTAAATGACGTGTGAGCCCGTGGTACTAAATGACGTGTGAGCCCCTGGTACTAAATGACGTGTGAGCCCCTGGTACTAACTGAAGTGTGAGCCCGTGGTACTAAATTCTATTCACATTTTTATGTGTATTTTTTTTCCAGAACAATGGTGCATTACATGTATACATTTAGATAAGTTTGTACAAGAAGCGTGTTAAAATTAAGTATTATTGTTTTAATATTTTTTACGCTTTAATTCAGCTCTCTTTGTCTGGCAGAGTCCTGTCGCGTTTGTCGTGTTTTTGGAAATTGGAAATCAATTATCACTAACTTGTCGAAATTCAATCGATTTGAAATTTTTTTAAAAAATGTCTGTACTCTCGATAACAATGCATTATTTTAAAAAATTCGAGTCAATGAATTACAATAAATTGCAGACATAGAAGATAACTATTTTTTTTTTTGTTCTTTTTATATTTCAGAAAGAGATTTTATAAGGCGTCAGGCAAAGCGCTAGCGCGATACCGTGCAGAAAAATGATTGAATTCGGGAGTGCAATGTGTTAGTGAAGATTTAGATGAAGTGCGCACTCCACTTCAAGTGATGACTCCGTTGGTTTTTCTACGGAAAAGAAATATGATCGAAAACAAAGTGCATGTGAAGTGTAGACAGGATGTCAATGGAGGTGGAGGGGGGTGGCGCCAATTTGTCAAAATTTAAAAGTATAAAAGAAAACTTTTTTTAATTATACGCCTTGTACTGGAACTTAGTCGTTACAAGTATTTATAGAAATTTGGATAAAATATTTCAGCGTGGGTACCATTTGGGAATTATAATTTACGACATGACAAAATTAAAACTACAAAAAATATCCAGGACTAAGTGTGTTTCATTGAAAATTTGGAGATGGTATAACTCAAAGTAATAATTACATGTCATTGAATTATAAATTTCCAAAAATAAAGGAGTTCAGCTGATATTCGAGTTTGGCACCCACGCTTAAAATTTTTCCGTGTATCTATCTGGGGCACCCACGGGTAGAGTGTATCTATCTGGAGCACCCACGGGTAGAGTGTATCTGTTTGGAGCACCCGTTGGTACAGTGTATCTATCTGGAGCACCCATGGGTACAGTGTAACTGTCTGGAGCACCCATGGGTATAGTGTATCTATCTGGAGCACCCGTGGGTGCAGTGTATCTATCTGGAGCACCCATGGGTACAGTGTATCTATCTGGAGCACCCGTTGGTGCAGTGTATCTATCTGGAGCACCCATGGGTACAGTGTATCTATCTGGAGCACCCGTTGGTGCAGTGTATCTATCTGGAGCACCCATGGGTACAGAGTATCTATCTGGAGCACCCATGGGTACAGAGTATCTATATGGAGCACCCGTTGGTGCAGTGTATCTATCTGGAGCACCCGTGGGTGCAGTGTCTCTATCTGGAGCACCCGTGGGTGCAGTGTATCTATCTGGAGCACCCATGGGTATAATGTATCTATCTGGAGCACCCGTGGGTGCAGTGTCTCTATCTGGAGCACCCGCGGGTGCAGTGTATCTATCTGGAGCACCCATGGGTACAGTGTATCTATCTGGAGCACCCGTTGGTGCAGTGTATCTATCTGGAGCACCCATGGGTACAGACTATCTATCTGGAGCACCCATGGGTACAGTGTATCTATCTGGAGCACCCATGGGTACAGTGTATCTATTTGGAGCACCCGTTGGCGCAGTGTATCTATCTGGAGCACCCATGGGTACAGTGTATCTATCTGGAGCACCCGTTGGTGCAGTGTATCTATCTGGAGCACCCATGGGTACAGAGTATCTATCTGGAGCACCCATGGGTACAGAGTATCTATCTGGAGCACCCGTTGGTGCAGTGTATCTATCTGGAGCACCTATGGGTAAAGTGTATCTATCTGGAGCACCCATGGGTACAGAGTATCTGTCTGGAGCACTCATCCTTAATCCTTCTAAGATTAGATTCATTAGTTCCTTCATTTAACGGTTAGATTATAAAAAATAGGAATGATTAAAGAGAGACATTTGTGTAAACAATATCTATTCAACCCACCCACCCCGCTCCCACAACTTAGATACTGTAAAGTGATTGTGGTATAAAACCTACAGAAGAAGTAGATTATACATGTTAAAATGATTGATTGATAATTCGATTGAATAAAACATTTTATGACTCAAATTGTTTTTTATCTTTTAATCTCAATTTGTATTCATTCCAAGTTTGAGCGATTTGAGTCTGATGGGGTTTTATTTTTATAATGTTTTTTTAAATGTTTTTTTTTCAACAATAAAATAATAAACAAAAATACAATTTTGAAAGCGCTTGGCTCCTGCCCCCCACCCCAAGGCTGGGAACCCTTGATAAGGGATGGGTCTCCTCCCCTTCTTGCAATCCCTGATCACTGATACTGTTTTTTTAATGATATCTTAAACAGTATTACAGCTACGGTTTTTATTTTTTAAAAATGATATCTTTAAACTGCATTACAGCTACGGTTTTATTAAAAAATGATATCTTTAAACTGCATTACAGCTACGATTTTATTTCAAAAATGATATCTTTAAACTGCATTACAGCTACGGTTTTATTAAAAAATGATATCTTTAAACTGCATTACAGCTACGATTTTATTTCAAAAATGATATCTTTAAACTGCATTACAGCTACGGTTTTATTAAAAAATGATATCTTTAAACTGCATTACAGCTACGGTTTTATAAAAAAAAATGATATATTTAAACTGCATAACAGCTAGGGTTTTATTAAAAAATGATATCTTTAAACTGCATTACAGCTACGGTTTTATTAAAAAATGATATATTTAAACTGCATTACAGCTACGGTTTTATTTAAAAATGATATATTTAAACTTTATTACTGTATCACTGATACGGTTTTATTAAAAAAAAATGGTAATTTCTAACCGTAACGCCGGTACTGTTTTAAATGCACATCTATGTCCTGAACTGAAGGAAATATTTCAAAACATACAACTTACACTTTGAACTATTTTATGCAAATTGTTTATTTCTCTTTGTAACTCAATCATGAGGTTTATTGGTGGTGGGTGTGGGGGGGGGGGTGTTGCTTTTATAAAATAACACAGGATACAAAAAGTGACCTTCACCCAAAATGGGTTTATTGTATTTTAGCTGACCATCGAATTAGTACGAGAATTGATCCCTTGAAAATTCAGATACATGGACACGGGATTGCTCATTTGTTCAATACTGGTGGGAGTTGATGGACTGGTAAGGGGAGATAAATAAGGTAATAATGTAGGACTGATTGAAATACTCTGTCTCTGTGTGCGCCTGTGTGTGTGTCCGAGAAAAAATAGACCTATAACGCGATATGGAGTATCTGTTGTTTCATTGAAAACACAGTGCAGAAAGTTTTTAAGTTCTATGAACTTATGGGGTAAACTGCATATTACCGAGAAATTGATTCATATTTTTTTCAAAAACAAATACATCAAATTTGAAGGAAGACAATCTTGGAAGGTGTCTGGCTGTATAGTATGGAAGGTGTCTGGTTGTATAGTTCAGAAGGTGTCTGGCTGTATAGTATAGAAGTTGTCTGGCTGTATAGTATGGAAGGTGTCTGGTTGTATACTATGGAAGGTGTCTGGCTGTATAGTTTAGAAGGTGTCTGGCTGTATAGTTCGGAAGGTTTCTGGCTGTATAGTTTGGAAGGTGTCTGGCTGTATAGTATGAAAGTTGTCTGGCTGTATAGTATGGAAGTTGTCTGGCTGTATAGTATGGAAGGTGTCTGGTTGTATAGTATGGAAGGTGTCTGGCTGTATAGTATGGAAGTTGTCTGGCTGTATAGTATGGAAGGTGTCTGGTTGTATAGTATGGAAGATGTCTGGCTGTATAGTATGGAAGTTATATGGCTGTATAGTATGGAAGGTGTCTGGCTGTATAGTATGGAAGGTGTCTGGCTGTATAGTATGGAAGGTGTCTGGCTGTATAGTATGGAAGGTGTCTGGCTGTATAGTATGGAAGGTGTCTGGCTGTATGGTATGGAAGGTGTCTGGCTGTATAGTATGGAAGGTGTCTGGCTGTATAGTATGGAAGGTTCTGGCTGTATAGTATGGAAGGTTCTGGCTGTATAGTATGGAAGGTGTCTGGCTGTATAGTATGGAAGGTTCTGGCTGTATAGTATGGAAGGTGTCTGGCTGTATAGTATGGAAGGTGTCTGGCTGTATAGTATGGAAGGTGTCTGGCTGTATAGTGGAAGGTTCTGGCTGTATAGTATGGAAGGTGTCTGGCTGTATAGTATGGAAGGTGTCTGGCTATATAGTATGGAAGTTGTCTGGCTGTATAGTATGGAAGGTGTCTGGCTGTATAGTTTGCAGGTTCAACACCCGGCGTGTCCAGCAAATCAGATACCCGTGTCTCTCGTGGTGTCTCCATGGCCATTGCACAATCCTCTATGGTGGGGATGAATGAGGGGGCACTTTAAACCCGTCCCCATTTCTGGCTTATGGCATTGAAGAGATAAACATCTCATCCATTGCATGGAATTAACAAAAATAAAAATGTCTGTCCCACCACCTTAACCCCCCTACGTCAACTATACCATCTAGACCGTCTTGTAATGCTACCTACCGGTAAATTAAAAAGTTAAAACAAATGATTTTTTTTTGGGGGGGAAATGTTGTAAAATAGAAAAAAACCGTTCAACCATAAAATACATGCTCCTTTTTAGACAATAGGACAATGTTTAGAAAATACTTAATCTAATCTACAGTGTAACCCAACATCTATTTAATCTGCTGTGTAACCCAACATCTATTTAATCTGCAGTGTAACCCAACATCTATTTAATATGCAGTGAAACCCATGAACTTTATACACCGCTCAAAAAAAGCGTCACCAAACCTGCCGAAGGTGTTCAACCTAATGCCATCAGTATACAACCAAATGTCATCAGCATACAACCAAATGTCATCAGCATACAACCAAATGTCATCAGCATACGACTAAATGTCATCAGCATACAACTAACTGCCATTTAAGACAGAAAATTACGTTTCCACCTCACATAAATAGTAGAACCGCAACTTGCTACTTTTCCTCATTATCCCCTCCCCCTAATATATCGAGTTCATTCATAAATGTTCGCTAGCTTGTTCCATTACACCAGCTCCTCAGACCAACACACAGACACACCCTCCACCTAATATTTCGAGTTCATTCATAGATGTTCGCTAGCTTGTTCCATTACACCAGCTCATCAGACCAACACACACCCCTGCCCCTGCACAATGTTAATCCTGCAGTCAATTTCGGACATAATCACGTGATCCCCCACAAGCTGCACACAAGGTTGTAAAAACGTCCAAATACAAACAACAACAAGTCAGTTATTAGTAACAGCCGTCGCTAATTGTGAACGAGCTCTACGCTTGAGTTGAGCACCTCAAGATGGCGTCTGTACTCAAGATGGCGGCTGTACTCAAGATGATTGCTGTTCTCAATTGAGTGGGTCTAGATGAGTTGAAATTCTTCTTCCTTTGGCTCTACAGCCCATTTAGAGCCCTGGCCTGCCATACTTCTCCACTTTTCCCGATCCATGGTCTTCTGCCTCCACTCTCTCACTCTTTAAGGCTTTAAGGTGTTTCTCCACTTCCTCTAACCATCTACTTCTTGGTCTGCCTTTAGGCCTTTTCTCATTGGATGTTGCCTTATATATTGCTTTTAGACCTCTGTTGTTTTCCATTCTTTCTATGTGCCCTACCCACCTTAATCTATTCATTTTGATTTCAGCTGTTATATTTGGTTCTTCGTATAGTTCATACAGCTCTGAATTGGTTCTACTTCTCCACTCGTTATTGAGTTGAAATACGGTCTTCAAATACTATTGGTTGATTAGAAAAAAATTATATGACATGGGGGAAGGTCGTATATTACTTTTTTTTTTATATAAGCGGGTCATTTTTATAAGATAATGAATAGATAGATAGACGAATACACTGTCAGTCAGACTTACTGACTTACTGATTGATTGGGTATAATTGTTGTGAATACAAATGTTCCATATTATATATGTACAACAAATGTTCCACATTATATATGTACAACAAATACTCCATATTATATGTGTACAACAAATGTTCCATATTATATATGCACAATAAATACTCCATAGTATATATGTACAACTAATGTTCCATATTATATTTGTACAACTAATGTCCCATATTATATTTGTACAACTAATGTTCCATATTATATATGTACAACAAATGTTCCATATTATATATTTCTTTCTAGATAGCCAGCATTACACATTTTTGGGGCTTTTTATTTCCAAATATTTTGTTTTCATTACTTATACTACATACTTCTTGTTTTTGTATAATTGGACACACACATTTCACAAGTATACATTTTTTTTATAATTTAATGTTACAGATCTTTTTTTTTTAAGTAGAATAGATCCATTCATTTTTGTCCTTATCTAATTAACAATGAAATGTTATCAATGAAGATCAAAGAATGAACAATAACCTTGAGTCAGCTAACAGATTTCATTGACTGGCTCAGGTATTCCAGGTGAGAACTGGCCGGTCGATGTAAACAAGCCGACGTGACTCTGTGATGATCTAGTTGTTGATCTCTTCCATTTCCTCTCTCTCTCTCTCTCTCAGCCCAACCCTTTCTCTTTCTCTCTCTATCTCTCTCTCTCTCTCCTTCTCTCTCTCTCTCTCCTACCCTCTCTCTCTCTCTCTCTCTCTCTCTCTTTAACTCTATCCAGACAAACTTGTTAATAAATTGATGCAGGAGAATGACACTGATTAATGATCATTTAAGTTGGTTAAAAGATAGTTTAAGTGCCAACACTAAATTAAGCCAACACATTCTAGTCCTATCTCACCAGAACACTTCTTGTACTATGATTGGTACGTTCTAGTCCTATCTCACCAGAACACTTCTTGTACTATGATTGGTACGTTCTAGTCATATCTCACCAGAATACTTCTTGTACTATGATTGGTACGTTCTAGTCATATCTCACCAGAACACTTATTGTACTATGATTGGTACGTTCTAGTCATATCTCACCACGAGAAAACTCTTTATTTGTGCCGATTGTGTTAATTAAAAACATAAACCTATAGCAACGAAGCCGAAAAATATATGAACTATATAAAGATTTTAAAAATACAAAATTTGTTTCGTTCAAAATATTTGTATTTTTTTTCAGAGTAGAAATATTAGGTATGCTGATCGGTCGTACAACCAGCGTCGTCTTTGCCTAACCTTTGACCCATGATGGCTTCCACTAATTGAAGTCCTCTAATTCAGCACACCCACCAGCTGTCAAGCCAGTTCAAAGCAGATAAATTTACCCGACGGGCCACTAAGACAGGGGCCCCCTGCAGCTGTTCTGTACATAGGCTATGATTTAAATAATCGACGGTGTCACTTATTTTATTCTTCACTCAAAAAGAGTCCTGGGTTCGAAACTCGTTTTCAATCAAGGGAGTTTCATCCACTTCCTGGAGAAAAATTGTAAAAAGTCTCCAAGTGTACGAGGTTTAAATGAGTACCTGACTTTAGTCGGGGAACTAGAGTCGTCTGGGCTATCTGCTGGCCACACAATCCCTCAACTAGTGTCGTCTGGGCTATCTGCTGGCCACACAATCCCTCAACTAGTGTCGTCTGGGCTATCTGCTGGCCACACAATCCCTCAACTAGTGTCGTCTGGGCTATCTGCTGGCCACACAATCCCTCAACTAGTGTCGTCTGGGCTATCTGCTGGTCACACAATCCCTCAACTAGTGTCGTCTGGGCTATCTGCTGGTCACACAATCCCTCAACTAGTGTCGTTTGGGCTATCTGCTGGCCACACAATCCCTCAACTAGTGTCGTCTGGGCTATCTGCTGGTCACACAATCCCTCAACTAGTGTCGTCTGGGCTATCTGCTGGCCACACAATCCCTCGACACGCCGTGGCTCGAGAAACATATGAATTATCCAGCTACCCCTATGGCTGTTTAGAGTTAAGGGAACTTTACTTTTTATAAACATGTGTACTGCTTTATTCAAAATGGCGCCTCCTGTAAAGTGAGATACGAGACGGAGCACCCCTGCCCCCCCCCTTCCTCTGGTAACCCATTGAAGTGTTTAAATAGCAGGATATTATATCAGCCCATTATAAGTGTTTAAAAAGCAGGATATTATGTCAGCCCATTATAAGTGTTTAAATAGCAGGATATTATATAATCCCATTATAAGTGTTTAAATAGCAAGATATTCTATCAGCCCATTATAAGTGTTTAAATAGCAGGATATTTTATCAGCCCATTATAAGTGTTTAAATAGCAGGATATTATATCAGCCCATTATAAGTGTTTAAATAGTAGGATATTCTATCAGCCCATTATAAGTGTTTAAATAGCAGGTTATTTTTTGTCATAGTATATGACAAATGACAAAAAAACCCAACCGATACTTATATTCTATATATAATCTATTAATCTCTGTTATTAACTAAAAAATCGATATCAAATTTTTCATCATTTTTATTTGAAGCTCAATTACCTCTAGGAGACGAAAAATAATATACAAGAATACGAATATTTATTCATTTCCTGCAGAATTGTTATTAAACGCTTAAAAAACTATTTAATTATCTAATGTAAAATCATTTTAAAGTCGTATTCCCTCAATACAAAATACCTACAGAAACATTGAAAGTATTTTATTTTTTTTTTAAACTCATTTTAGTAACAAATGTAGAAATTTTTCAAGAATATATTCTGACAATTTATTTTGAAACGTAAAAAATACCTTGCATAAAATTTCGCTGAAAAGTAAAACAAAAATAAACACATTATATCACAAAAATATTTACATAAATTATCATAATTAAAAATATAACAGTGGGAGCCCATTTAAGTATATCGATATTTTTATTTATTTATTGTTACTAATCAACAAATGAAAAGATATATTTAGCGCAGTATATTGCGATAACCAACACGTTTATATTGTATAATGATAATTTATATAAATATGTGAATGATAGTTTTTTAGTAGTGAAAGAATTAAACTTGCTATAGTTGCACACTTCCGCCTAAATTTTTGTCAAGTCTATATAAGACCATAGACTTTTATCGATGTATAAGACTAACAAAAAGCATCACTGTTTTTTACATGTATGTTCTGGTTCTTTAACGATTTTTTTAACATGATAATCTCAGGAAGAATTTTTTAACATGATAATCTCAGGAAGAATTTTTAACATGATAATCTCAGGAAGAATTTTTTTCCCATTACCAAAAAAAATAGTAATTCTCTTTGGAATGCTGCAAAATTTTTATTCATGGACTCGAAATTATTCAAATCATGTATTGTCATGTAGAATGTACACTAGTGTTGTTTTCGTCGACGAAAACTAAAACTAAAACCTTCGTTAACGAAAATGTTGAATTTTTGTCAACGAGAACTAAAACTAAAACTAAAATTAACAGCAAGACTAAAACTAGACGAAAACTGAAATTGTTACAGAAAAAAAGAAATAAAAACTGAAACTAAAATATAGTGCTGCTTTCGTTCACGAAAACTAAAACTAAAACCTTCGTTAACGAAAATGTTGACATTTCGTCAACGAGAACTAAAACTAAAACTAAAATTAGAAGCAAGATTAAAACTAGAACGAAAACTAAAATTATTACAGAAAAAACGAAATAAAAACTGAAACTAAAATATGACCAGGGACTAAAACAACACTAATGTACACGTGTGATAACTGTGAACCTTTCACTAACTTACAACAGGTCCGAAAGTTAGCAATAAGATTTAAGGGCACACCCACAGAAAGTGAAATAAATTAAAAACGTATAAAATATAAAATAGAAATAACTAAAATAATACACACAAGGAAATATTAATAGATAAGGCTTAAGAAATAATATGCGTTAAATCTTTAACGGTCTTAGTAAGCAGTTGATTGGTCCACTGGCCTAGTAATTAGTAGTCAGTTGAGTGGTCCACTAGCCTAGTCATTAGTAGTCAGTTGAGTGGTCCACTAGCCTGGATGGTTCAGCACCACTAGAGTAGCTGAATGGTTCAGCACCACTAGAGTAGCTGGATGGTTCAGCACCACTAGAGTAGCAGAATGGTTCAGCACCACTAGAGAGTAGCTGGATGGTTCAGCACCACTAGAGTAGCTGGATGGTTCAGCACAACTAGAAGTAGCAGGATGGTTCAGCACCACTAGAGTAGCTGAATGGTTCAGCACCGCTACAGTATCGGGATGGTTCAGCACCACTAGAGTAGCAGGATGGTTCAGCACCACTAGAGTAGCAGGATGGTTCAGCACCACTAGAGTAGCAGGATGGTTCAGCACCACTAGAGTAGCAGGATGGTTCAGCACCACTAGAGTAGCAGGATGGTTCAGCACCACTAGAGTAGCAGGATGGTTCAGCACAACTAGAGTAGCTGGATGGTTCAGAACCCCTAGAGTGGCAGGATGGTTCCAACAAACATTTTCTTTTAAAATGACAGCATTTGAAAATACTTTTTTTTTGGGGGAGAATTCAAAATAATTTTTTCGACATGGTAGAGGCGGCTATCTCCCTTATCTGTGAGGGGACACCAGGCAGTCAACTCGTTGGTCTAACAATGATAACATCTCTTTGTGTGCCAAGGTACTTGTCCTTGTACTCAGTACTGCATTGAGTACATTTAGGAGTACTTGTAGTTGAATCTTGGGCACTTCTACTCGTAGTTCTAGCTTGGGCATTTGTACTCGTAGTTGTAACTTGATCAATTTGGATACTTGTACTCGAACCTGCAGCTTGTGTACTCATATCTGATTAGTACTTGCACGGACAGTACATGGAGCATCTCTAGTGTGTAACACTGTCACGGGTTGTGACTAATATGTCGAAACTATCCCCTTACTCCAACCCTTAACTTAATAATATTACTAACGTTAAGGTGTATATTATACCATGTATAGTAATATACGTTCCCGTGCTCCAGTTTCCCCCTTTTTAACCCACCCCCGTTAATTGCGTCATCAGCCAGGTGTGCGAGGCAGGAGGTAACAGAAACACGTTACATTCCAGGGGAAATATTCTCTGACCACCGGACTATTCTCCGGTCGGCTTCCTCAAAGGGACAGCGACCCGCTCGATGTCCAGTTACTAAGGTCTTTGTCTATACGACGTATTTCTCCCCCCCCCTCCTCATCTAGGCTCCACCCCCTAATTTGAAAGTTTGAAAGAAACCTATATTATATTTGATTGGCTAAGGGTCACGTGGGAGAAAGGGATATGAAGAATGAAATATAGATTCGCGGGCATTCGACGGTGGGCTCTCGAGTGAGAGGGTCGATTAGTGAATAGCAATTCGACGGAGGGTCTTAGTAGGGACCGGTCGGATTGTTGTGTCTCTGAGTGAGAGAAAGCGAGACAGAGAGAGAGAGACAGAGAGAGAGAGACAGAGAGAGAGAGAATTAACAGTGATAACGCATTTGTTCCCATTATTCATTTTATGTTGGATTATTTTGCTGCAGCTTGAATTATCTTTGCTTTTGACAAGTCACCAGATCCCTATTACGGACTGGTGCCTTTGTATAATAAACAAATCTTAGTGTTGTACACACGCTTGTGGAATTGATTATTCATCACTTGTTGTACGTCTAATTGTTGGTGAGACTGTGTGTGGCAGAAACACAAATATAAATACGAGTCATCATTGAGTCAGCCCTCATACTCTTAGCAACAAGCCAAGGATACCCTCAAAGGGGACCTCAACATCTGGGGGCCCGTCTGGGATCCTCAACAAACACGTGTGTAAATAACTACATTTAGAGCATGCATAAGACTTCACATACAGACGTACAGATACAAATAGATAAACCTATCTTAACACAAATTGTGCACAATTTCTAGTCTGCACTGCTCACACTGTTTGAAAAAGACTTCTCATAATGGCCAATTATATTTATTGATTATAATTTTGCCTGACCTGTTTTTAAAGTATTCATGGACAATTTGGCTTTATTATAAAGCCATGATAATCCTGGTTAATTACATTGTTTAGAAAAAGGTGGTGGGGGGAGATATGCATATTGGAAGTAATAAATACAATGGGATTTTTTTTTTATCTTTGGTGTTTTGTTCATCGATTGAAAATTGTATACAGTGAATGTATTACAAGTAGTTGTTTTTTTTTCTACGTCAATAAGCCTGTGTGATAATCAGATGTAGGCCTGTATGGATTCTACATGTGCCTGAAACTGTATTTGTTAGTGGAGAGAAGGCTATTTACAACTTGAATGTTAGTTGTGATTCGAGTTTGTACTATAGAAAGTGGCGAGACATTAGTTGTTGTCCAAGTTGAATCGTTCTGACAATAAACTTGATGCTCTTTAACAGCAGTTGTTGTGTTGAAGTTTATGAGTGTCGGAAAGTGAACTGGAGATAAATTGCAATATTCACCGGCCATTCACTCTCTTATAGCCTACCCCAATTATTAAAATAAATTTAGTTAATTTGCGAATTTATTTGTATTATTTTTTTATAAAATATCAAATTTTGAATAATTTAAAAAAACAGGATAAATTTACAAAATATAATATCCTACTGTTTCATAATCTCTTTTTTTACAGAAGTTTTTAATAAATAAAAAAAAACTAAAAATTGTCCTTAAGTTTTCTTGCGTTCTTTTTACGATCCCAACTTGTTCTATCATATTTTAGAGTGGTAACACTAAAAGGAACACTGGGAAGTTAGGCCAGCGGTCAGTGAGAATTTGAGTATTGTTCCCCTTTCATTAAATATTTAATTTCTTACGGTACAAATGTTGCCATTGTACAAAGATTGTTCGCCAATAAAGATTTATTTTTATCATCAATTTAAAATGGGTTCTTTATTGATTGATAAATTATGGATTATTTGTAGAGAATTAACAAATATTGTGTTTTAACTTTTCATAGGGTTGTAAAAACAATATACATCCTTAGCAGTCTATAATAGCGTATACTGGCTGCTGGGGTTCAAATCTCTTTCAGTGATTCGTTGCTGGTAGTGTTGTTTTAGTCCCAGGTCATATTTTAATTTCAGTTTTTATTTCGTTTTTCTGTAATAATTTTAGTTTTCGTCTAGTTTTAGTCTTGCTGCTAATTTTAGTTTTAGTTTTAGTTCTCGTTGACGAAAAGTCAACATTTTCGTCAACGAAGGTTTTAGTTTTAGTTTTCGTCAACGAAAACAGCACTAGTTGCTGGTGTTGTTTTAAATAAATAAATCTAAATTAGTTTCTCAATTTCGTTCATGAAGATAAAAATACACATATATTTATAACATCATATTAATGATATCATAATCACAACATTATTTTATATAAATAAGTACACAAATTTTGCAAAGGTTTTGCAAGGTAAAACTAGTATGTTTTATTATTGTTGTTTCAACGGTCAGATGGCATTGAAACTCAACTTTTATTTATCTCTAGTTCAAGGTTTTAACTCATTCCAAAGATATACTATACACATATTTTCAGACCACGAGGCACGAAATCAAATAACACATAATTATAATTATTGTATGTACGTTTGTATTTATCGTGTTATTTATGTAATACAAAACACTGAAAACTAGAAAACAACCAATGAAAAACGATCCAACAGAATTGCCGCCAATAATTCAAACTTTACCCGAAATAACTCCGCTGCCTGCAAACATAGACTTAAAGCATTTCGTATAAGTGATTCTGAAACAGTTTTTTGACCAATAATTTTGCTATACGTTATAAAAAAAAATAGTTAGTTCGTTATCATAATTTTGTGAATTATAAAATATGATTTATTTATTCCTTTTTAGAGCATTTTCGAAAAAAAAATGCTCTATTGTCCCCGTTTTGTCTGTCCGTCCGTGTACACCCTAGATCTCAACAACCATACGTCCTAGACCCATGATGTATATATCATTTTGTAGGTCTTGGCCTGCCAAGAAATGACTTTTTTCCATTTCGCGATCTGACCTCTCAGGGCCGTAAAAGGGGGCTTAGTACCGTTTATTACTATATAAGCTATATTAATAAAGGAGCGCCCATTCTCAGCAACTATAAGTCCTAGACCCATGATGTATATATCATTTTGTATGTCTTGGCCTGCCATGTGTACATCAAAAAGTCCATTTCGCGATAGGACCTCTGAGGGCCGGGCTTCAGGGCTCCTAAGGGGCTTATATATTGTATATACACCTTGTACGTTCAATAGCCCGTTCATTTGGTGCGAAATACTGCAGCACGTAGTTTCACCAAGATTTATTAAGAAACTCATCAAATGAAATAGTAAGCTTGTGTTCTGAGTTTAATTGAAAGTATCAGAGCTATGCAACAATTGACGGAGTTTTCGGACGATTAAATGACTATAATTTCGAATGTTTTCAATTATGAGTCCTATTTCAGTAACCACAAACCACTTGTAGTTAGATTTAAGAGACAATAATTTTTTTTCAAATATAAAGAAACGTCTTTATAATTTATTTTTTTTACAGATATATGCATTACACAATTGAATTTATAAACATTTCCAAAATTTACAAATATTTACTGAAAGATAGCATACGTACTGATACATAACATGAAAATACTTGCGCTAACACGTCCTGTGTCCAGAATGGAACAGGCTTAATTGCTTGTTTTTTTAAATCATATCTCTTTGGGTGTGAGCCTTCCTCCCCCCCCTCAGATGACTATCTCCTGGACCCAACTTTAATTTATACCCACTTCTGTAGACAGTAGATGAGAGTTTGCTTGATCTATGTAAACAAACAAAAAAATAGTCTACATTTTGTGTCTAGATAGTTTACAATATATAGGGGCCTATATATATATATATATATATATATATATATATATATATATATATATATATATATATATATATATATATATAACTAGACTACATATTATGTCTAAATAGTCTACTTAAGATGTATAAATAAATAGTCTACATTTTTGTCTAAATAGTCTACATATTTTGTCTAAATAGTCTAAATGTCTCATATAAATAGTCTACATATTATGTATTATAAGTCTTGTTCATAGTTCAATACTGTGTCGGTCAAAACTATAGGATAGTCAAACCCATATATTTATGATCGAAACTTGACTTGCAGATGGTATTTTCAAAGTAGTTTCCCCTCGTGAAATGACTATTGACCCCCAACACAATAGGTAAACCCGATCTACAATATCTCTTGTTTGCTTATCATCAAAAATTGGGTGGCCGGCCGGAAAGAAGGGCGGCTGGCACTTAGAAAGGTTTTCTTCTTCAGATCAAACACTGATCGATATAAACTTGTCGGGGTCATTGGGTGAACGTATCTGTTAAGACAGAAAACTCAAATTGGTTAAATTCTGGTTTACATTCAGAGTTTTATCTAAATTATGGGGCAAGAAGATTAAGAGTTGAGAGAATAGGAGGTTGATGCTAGATAATATTGAGAATTAAGAGTTGTGAGAATAGGGAGGTTGATGCTAGATAATATTGAGAATTAAGAGTTGTGAGAATAGGGGGGTGGGTGCTAGATAATATTGAGAATTAAGAGTTGTGAGAATAGGGAGGTGGGTGCTAGATAATATTGAGAATTAAGAGTTGAGAGAATAGTGAGGTTGATGCTAGATAATATTGAGAATTAAGAGTTGTGAGAATAGGAAGGTTGATGCTAGATAATATTGAGAATTAAGAGTTGTGAGAATAGGGAGGTTGATGTTAGATAATATTGAGAATTAAGAGTTGTAAGAATAGGGAGGTTGATGCTAGATAATATTGAGAATTAAGAGTTGTGAGAATAGGGAGGTTGATGCTAGATAATATTGAGAATTAAGAGTTGAGAGAATAGGGAGGTGGGTGCTAGATAATATTGAGAATTAAGAGTTGAGAGAATAGGGAGGTTGTTGCTAGAAGATTTATGTAACGCTGTAATAGTAGACAAAGATTTGTGTAATGCTGTACTAGTAGACAAAGATGTATGTAATGCTGTACTAGTAGACAAAGATTTATGTAATATGGTACTAGTAGACAAAGATTTATGTAATGTGGTACTAGTAGGCAAAGATGTATGTAATATGGTACTAGTAGACAAAGATTTATGTAATGTGGTACTAGTAGGCAAAGATTTATGTAATGCTGTACTAGTAGACAAAGATTTATGTAATGCTGTACTAGCAGACAAAGATTTATGTAATGTGGTACTAGTAGACAAAGATTTAATAAGGACGCATGTTTATGCTCAACAAAAAAATTATTTTAAACGATTTATCTCTTTAAAAAAACAAACACGAAGTAAACTAAATAGAAATGTTTTGATTTTGTACAGTTTTGATTTTCTCGACATTTTAAATACAATTTTACAACGGTATCCTATGTTCAAATCGTCAGATGTTGGAAAAGAAAAAAAAAAAGAAGAGAACGTAATCCTGTTCGTCTTAATAAAAAGAGAGAAAGAGATTGAGAGATGAGTTACCCTTCTTCGTGCTTCAAGTTTTAAACTGCAACATGGGACACATCACAGGGATGGAGCCTCTAGAGGATTTCCATTGACAGTGGGTGGAGATTAATAGCAAGATTCTGTGTGTCTATCACGTGATGGAGGGATGTTAAAAAACAAACGCTCTTTATATGTGTAAAACGTGTTGGCCTAGTTTGTGTGTGTCACACGTGTTTGTAGTGTGGCCTAGTTTATGTGTGTCACACTTGTTTGTAGTGTGGCCTAGTTTATGTGTGTCACACTTGTTTGTAGTGTGACCTAGTTTATGTGTGTCACATGAGTTTGTAGTGTGGTCTAGTTTATGTGTGTCACACTTGTTTGTAGTGTGACCTAGTTTATGTGTGTCACATGTGTTTGTAGTGTGGCCTAGTTTATGTGTGTCACACTTGTTTGTAGTGTGACCTAGTTTATGTGTGTCACACGTGTTTGTAGTGTGGCCTAGTTTATGTGTCACATGTGTTTGTAGTGTGGCCTAGTTTATGTGTGTCACATGTGTTTGTAGTGTGGCCTAGTTTATGTGTTACACTTATTTGTAGTGGACCTACTTCATATATCTTTATCTTGTTCCTAGTTTGATGTGAAATAAAAGTAGTTTTATTTTTTTTGAGGTGAGAATTATTCCTTTTCCCTTTGTATTAGAAGCCCAAGTAAACTTCAAGCAAATTTGTAAAAGAATTTTAAAGATAAAAACCAACATAACAGCGAAATGTTTCATTATTTCTTGCTATAAAAATTAAAATTTAGATATTATTTTAGCTTACTGTTAACCCGTCTATAAAAAAAAAACCAATGGTATTTAAACTTTCAAACAATGCAATGGTTTTAGTGTAAAACTTAAGATGCTGGGTCAATATTACTAAGTATTGTGGACTTACCAGGCAGTATTTAAATATGTATACTACCCCCTAAGTCCACAATACTTAGAAGTGTAAATTTGTAATCAAACAAATTACCAAAATAATCGTATCCATTGATTCCGTTTCACTCAACTGTTTCTCTTTATTTCATATGATGAAAACTGATTAGGCGGTTGAACCTTTCTCTTATTTCACTATTAGGCAGTTGAGCCTTTCTCTTATTTCACTGTTAGGCAGTTGAGCCTTTCTCTTATTTCACTATTAGGCAGTTGAGCCTTTCTCTTATTTCACTATTAGGCAGTGGAGCCTTTCTCTTATTTCACTATTAGGCAGTTGAGCCTTTCTCTTATTTCACTATTAGGCAGTGGAGCCTTTCTCTTATTTCACTATTAGGCAGTTGAGCCTTTCTCTTATTTCACTATTAGGTCATTGAGCCTTTCTCTTATTTCACTATTAGGCAGTTGAGCCTTTCTCTTATTTCACTATTAGGCAGTGGAGCCTTTCTCTTATTTCACCATTAGGCAGTTGAGCCTTTCTCTTATTTCACTATTAGGCAGTTGAGCCTTTCTCTTATTTCACTATTAGGCAGTTGAGCCTTTCTCTTATTTCACTATTAGGCAGTTGAGCCTTTCTCTTATTTCACTATTAGGCAGTTGAGCCTTTCTCTTATTTCACTATTAGGCAGTTGAGGCCTTTCTCTTATTTCACTATTAGGCAGTTGAGCCTTTCTCTTATTTCACTATTAGGCAGTTGGAGCCTTTCTCTTATTTCACTATTAGGCAGTGGAGCCTTTCTCTTATTTCACTATTAGGCAGTGGAGCCTTTCTCTTATTTCACTATTAGGCAGTGGAGCCTTTCTCTTATTTCACTATTAGGCAGTTGAGCCTTTCTCTTATTTCACTATTAGGCAGTTGAGCCTTTCTCTTATTTCACTATTAGGCAGTTGAGCCTTTCTCTTATTTCACTATTAGGCAGTTGAGCCTTTCTCTTATTTCACTATAAATATGAAATCATTTAACTTAGTACAGGACTAAAAAAAAAAATATATGTAAAATGATCCCATTGGAATAATAACTGACCAAATGTCAGAATATGATGTTTAATACTCTTTTTAAGATGTCATTTTATTCAACAAATACAGGCCAGTGATAGAATGTTTCAAAATTTAGTTAATATCTACTGCATGCAATCCATCAAACTCTATAAACTTTTACAATAAACTTGGTGATGTAACAAAGTTGGAAACACTTCCGGGTGGCTAAATTTTTTTTTTAAAAATGTATTCATGCAGAGAATAACAAACGAAAAGTTAATTCAAGATTAGATAATATATTTCAATTAAATTTTTCTCTTATTCTAATGTCCAAAAATAAAAAAATACAAATCTGTTACACAAGACTGACATTAGCTGCACCAGTTATATGTATAAGAACTCTGGTCATTTTTTAAGTCCTTCACATCATAATCATACAGACTTTACATCTACACATACAAGCTGTGTATACTGTGATGCATTTATACTTGATCTTTATCATCCCATGACAAGCGAACAGCACACAATCGCCAGCTAAATGCATCACTGCTCACTGATCCATCACATTCGTCTAATACAAAAGTTCCATCCAATGATATCCCTATAATTATGAGATGTCTATGTTGATTCTTTAATGGACACAATGACCACTAGCAGGCTAGCTTTTTAAATTCGTTACAAATCCATGATCTAGAAGAATCTTCAATGGAGTACCCGAAGAGAATGCATGTAACCAGAGTGAATGAAGCTTTAAACCAAAGCAGCTTCTAC
This sequence comes from Bulinus truncatus, assembly GCA_021962125.1. NCBI lineage: Eukaryota > Metazoa > Mollusca > Gastropoda > Planorbidae > Bulinus > Bulinus truncatus. Next base: position 7,310,191 of record JAGDYQ010000026.1, read on the forward strand.
TGACTACACCACAAACTAGTCACCCAACTCCAACTACTGACTAACCGACCACTTAACTCCATTAATCTGTCTAACTCACAGTAAATGTACCCACAGTAATGGTGGCTAAAGCTAATGTGGATGACTTTGTATCACATACACTTCTTATCTATCTAAAACAACACTTAAGTGACCTTCATACCTATCTAAAACAACAAAGTGACTATCTACCAGCTGTTTGTATTGTTTGTTTTATGGATTTTAGAAACAAACTATCAAGATGTAGTAGTTTTACAATTCACTGCATAAATCGGACATTATGTCCAACAAATTTACTTGACCCAATCTGGTAGTGGCTTTAAAACCTTTTAATGTCGTGAGTCCATCTCATTTTTAAAAAAAAAAAAAAACAGTACCTCGCCTATGGGTGACCTACGGTGACTAAATAACATGAAATATATGTAAATATACTTGTATCTCTTTCACATAGATTCAGCTACCAACCCCATGTGAGCTTAAAATGTTACAAACAAATGGTTCAAGGGCTGCTTCAGAGTAGGTTACTAAGCTCTCTTTTCTCTACAAAGTTTACTTTTCAATCAATCAAGTCATCAGTCAAAAACATTATCTATTTGAGTATTAAATATACATATTAAGATAAAAAAATAACACAGTCAAATGTGGAATCTCCTGTGCAGAATTTTATATAGGGATTTAGACAATTCATGTTTACATATTTAAATACTAACACAATACACTCAGTCTAATGGTGGAGGCGGGGCATGAAGTATCCTGGATGATAAACTTTTACTAGATTTGACTTTATATACAGCTGTTTGAAGATCTGACATACCTATTTTACGCAAATTATTATCTCCCTCTGCATTTCTGAAAAAAAAAAAAATTAGTATTTATCAAAACTCTTTATTCATCAATTTATTTTTCAAGTTCAATATTGATAAATAATATTTAAATGTGCTGGTTGAGATCAATCCTTTTACTTCACATCAGATGCAATAAATCTTTAAATAGCCTAAATATCAATTAAAATTAATTCACAGCTTTAGCCAGAATAATTTTCTTTCCTGTTATATTATTATTAAGAGTTTAAGAAGCTGAAAAAAAATAAAACCCTGGTGTAGTTTATATGTCATGATCAACATGAGTTATATTTTTAAAAACTTGTCATATATCAATAAATAAATCAAGGGTACAATAGTTTACACAGTTCTTACCTGGCTTCATTCTGTACAAATTCATTCACTACTGAAACTGCTGCAAGTCTACAAGATTCTCTGAGATCACTTCCAGACAAACCATCAGACAATTCACTCAGCTGCTCAAAGTTAAGCTCATCTGTCTAGTAGATGGAAAAAGGTAATCTAAATAAATGTCAATCTGTATCTAAATTAATAAAATCAGTATCTACATAAATGTCAACCAGCATCAATATAAATGTCAATCAGTATCTATATAAATGTCAATCAGTATCTATATAAATGTCAACCAGTATCTATATAAATGTCAATCAGTATCAATATAAATGTCAACCAGTATCTATATAAATATCAATCAGTATCTATAAATATCAACCAGTATCTATAAATGTCAACCAGTATCTATAAAATGCCAATCAGTATCAAAAACAGGAACATTTTTTTGTTTAATTTTTATTTTACTATTCATGACCTAATGAAGCTGACATTTCAAATAACAAATAATAACTTTCATTACAATTAATGAACCATTAAAGTTCATCTCTGTTGACATTATGTATTAGATGTAAATTATTTGTGTAATTTTGACTCACTGTACCATGTCACAGATTGTGTGTGTGTGCTGAGTGTGTGATTAACTGTTTATGGTATGTATGGTCAAGGGGAGAGAATCGGTGATTGACTGGTGATAGAATGAGATCCAGGAATATGTGAGTGCATGTGTAGTGAACATGTGTGCAAGGAGTTGATGTCCAGTTAATGTAGTAGGCAGTTGTAGTAGTGGACTTGTATTGTGAGGTCGTGTTGAGCTTTTATTATGTGATATCTGATTCTAAAGATTACCATACTAATAAAGGACTACTGGGCTTATTTTACATTGTGAAATCTATTGTGGTTAATTATATTGTGACATACCTCTTCAAAAGCTAGTATAAGTTGTAAGATTGCTTCACGCTGCACTTTGTTCTGAGGAGAAGAAAAAATGTTATACAAAGATACAAGAAGATGCTTGCTGAATAAAATTAACTAGTGCTAATAAAAGATCTGTTATTAAAAATCTATAAAATGTAGTTTCACATTAATCTTCAGATTAGGCGTTGGTGTAGAATCTAACCATTATTAATAATATCTTCATAATTTAATAATAACTAATTTTTAAAAATGTGCTCCGTCAATATAAAGCGGTTAAATTTATCAAGCTGAATTTATCAATACAGATTTTTTTTTAGAAAGTATTTATTTATTAATAAGTTAAAATTCATTAAAAACTTCAATACTTACTGGCATACCGATGTAAAATTGACAAGGCATGCGCCTAAGTATTGCAGCATCAACATCTTGTGGACGATTTGTTGCCCCCATTACCATCACTCTGAGATTGGGGTCAGTGGTCAAGCCATCCCATAAACTCATGAACTGTGTTTTCATCATTGCTGTTGCTTCATGGTCTGTTGATGATCTTGACCGCAAAAAGGAATCTAGCAGTGAAAAAAATTCAAACAGGATGATTTCTAATCAACCAATGCATGAGATGTATCAAGTTAAATCTCTTAATTCATTTTCGTTTTACACATCAAGTTTATTAAAAAAAGCCTTTAATTCTCTCTCAGCTTGGCTGTCCTTCTGATACATTACTGACAACATATCTTAGTATTTTAATTTGAAGCAGGGTCACAAAATTACTTTTTTTTTTAAATTAAAACTTACTAGTAATTGCCTAATAAACTATGTATTTTAAAAAAAAAATTGTATCATAAAGAATCAAAGAAATAAATAAAAGAAAATGTAGCATACTTAAGTGCTAGGCCACAGAAAAATGGCAGGTGTTTCAATTTTTTTATTTAAAAAAAGTAATATATTAAAAAATGTATTTAACCCAAAATAAAAATGTACTGCTAAATAACTATTAACTTACCTATCTCATCTATAAATATAATCGTTGGCTGTAATTTGACTGCCTGTGAGAAAATGGACAAATACAGTAAACAAACCAATATACAAAATAAGACATTTATCCTAACAGAAACATTTGGTATGTACAATACACAATTATACAGAAAAACCATCAACCACTGTTAAGGAATCTAGTTTAAGTTTCTCTAATATAAACATCCTATCTTAATGGAAAAAAAAAAAAATTGTCATCAAACATATACTGTCTTAAGATTAAGTGAAAGACTGAATATACAAGACACATTGAATGTACATGTATCAAGTACAGACACAGTCTACAGTTGATCATTTTCATCAACCATTCTTCCAGACTGAGCAACAAGTTTAGAAAGCAATTTACAGTCAGGATTATTTCAATGTTCAACTCAGGTGTTTTTTTACTACTGTCATGTTACTGAATATAAAAGGAGTGCTAATCCTGGTCCACTCTGGCAAAGTGTAAATGTAAACAATTTTACAAACAAACAAAAAAAATCGTGATCAGTTTATATGTCAGTTTGATAACCTGAATCTTGCCTATAACTTACACTTCAGCTTTTATTTAACTGTTATATCATCCTGGGGTATTAAACTTTTATTTACATAGTTATGAGTCTTCCTTTATTGCACCTCCACCTCACCAACAATTCATTTTTTACCTTTTTCACTGTTAATAAATTACTTTTTCTCTCATAAACAGTGATTTCACTGATTTATTTTTTTTCTTATGATTTTTTTTGCAACGACCCAGAATGTAATTTCCCATAGAAGTCTATGGAATATTGTATGTTGCGCAAAAACTCAACACAGAAGAAATCCACAACTGGCATGGATTGTGAAGATTTGTTAAAACATTTTTTTCAGTACTTATTTGTACATGTAATTAACTAATAAACTACATCAATTCTAAGCTTAAAAAAAAACAACTAACCAATGAAAACACAGCTTCAGCTCTTTTCTGTGACTCACCATACCATTTGTCTACTAGTGTGGATATCTGAAGATTTATAAAACGAGCCCCTAGGAAGAAGTCATAAAGTATTTAATATAAAAAAAGATGTCAATCAAACCAAGGGAGATGTAGTTCCAAAATTGTTGAAAAATTTTAAAAGTATAGGAAAGTACAGAAAATGTATTGCCTTACCTGCAGCTTTGGCTGTGGCTTTAGCTATCATCGTTTTACCACATCCAGGAGGGCCATACAGTAAAATACCTTTAAAATCAAGTTAGATTTTATTTATTACTAAGTATAAAATAAGTCAGTTTTTAACAGAAAAAAGTCTGATAGTACTTTTAAATTATTGAAACTGAGTAATTTCTATTTGGGGAGCTCAAAGTCTTCATAAATTCTATTTATTGTTTAGAGGCAAAGGATATAACTAAATTTGGTGGCCTATACATCATCATTTAAAAATTTGTCCATCAAGTTCCTGCCCCAGTGACATCAAAGTTTGCCAACTAATCATTTTTCAGTGGAGTTAATATTAAGTTTGGTCACTGTACTACATGTAGTATAAAATCACATTAAAATGCAATTGTATTTGTTTATGATAATTAAAGATTCCCTGATTCAAGTAAATTAAGAATAAATTTGATTCTGTTGATTAGAATGAGACGTTATAATATGTTAAAAGACAGTGAGCTATCTGAAGCTCATGGATAAGACTACTTAGAAAAAAAACCTGTGAAAGAATATCACTTAATAAGGGCTTATCTTTTTTCTTACAATGATAAGGCTTTGAGCAATCCAAATATTTTGAGCTCAGTACAAACTTAGGTAGAAAAAATTCTCAAAAACTGGATCTTATTCAAATTCACAAGCAAAAAAATGCTCACAATGGTACCTCGGCTTACCAACTTAATTCATTCCAGAAATCGGTTTGTAACCCGAAGCATTTGTAAAGCAAATACTGAAATCAATGGAATAAAGACATTCCTTTCCAAGATGAAAGAGTTGAACTTTTTTTTTAACATCCGGTCATTTACACGACAAAACACAAAGAATATTTCGACACCTCGGATTAAATAAAGAGAAAGAAAACAACCGATTAAATTAGATGTCTATTAAAAAAAATATTTAGTGTATCTTTCTTACCAAGAAATGGATCATGGGAAATTACTCACTGTCTTTGTTATTATGAATCATTAGTTTCATGCGTTTCTCACCTTCCAAAATGGGAATCTTTATATACCAAGAAACTATCAAGGGAAATTTGTTGCTTCATTGGTTGAAAGATCTTTATAAAGAGGACCATTCTTCATGTTTACTGCCCTGTTAGCAACAAGTTTGTTAGGACAATGATTCACAATGAAGCATTCAACATCTCCCAAGTTGCAGCACATTTTTTTAATTCTGGAAGTTGACTTCTCATTATCTGCCAACTTTTACTCCTTTAATCTGCTAATCCTGAAGATACAAAAGCTCATCAAAATGTTGCTATCAACTCCCAGGTCCAAATTTTAGTTTATACTGTGACGGCTTTGTTTATACTGAACGCAATATTTCATCTCCACTGTTAAACCTTGCTCACTCTTTCTCTCGCTGTTTGTAACCCAAGAGACTTCATTACCCAACACTAAAAAATTCTAAATTGAAGTTCGTAAACTGAGGTACCACTGTATTGATACAAATTATTTTTATAGCAATTCCTGAAACTTTAAGGAAAAAAAAACATTTATTTATTATTCTCAAGAAATGTCATAACAAAAATATGTTTTATCTTTTTAAAAAAAAAAAAAAAAAAAGTGAGTGAAAGAGTTGACTGCCAAATTTTTGAACTTGAAGAAAATTAAAACAACATAAACAAAAATAAAACAAAATATTAAAATACTCTTTCAGCTTTTTTTTTTTTAATTCATTTATTTTTGTTATTTACCTTTAGGTGGCTGAAGAAGTGATGAATTTCTAAACAAATCGGCTCTTTTAAATGGAAGAATAACTGTCTCTTGTATTTCTACAATAGTGCTGTCTAGTCCACCTATACTTTCCCATGTTACATCCATGGAGTGGGTGTCCAGCAAGTTGGCTGCCACACACAGTTCATAATCTGTCAACTAATAAAGAGAACTTAAAATTATTTTTAAAAATGTTTATCATATGAAAACAATGTTTTCAAAGTATCATAAAAAAGAGAGAAAAGGATCTATATAATTGGCTATGGTGAGGACTGAATGCAAATTAGAAAGACATGCGCCATATGCAGAAATTTTTAAAAACTTCATTTTTTAAACATTACAAAGCTTCTGTCAACAAGTGCTGTGACACTAGACTGTAAAGAAAGGGGAGAGGGCAAACTGACCAAGGACTTCAAGTGTGTGGATTTGGGGATGCATGTGTGTGACTGGCTAATAAATGAACTGGAGTGGTTAATGAAAATATGTAGTAAAGACTTTGAAAAAAAAAAGGTGTGGTTGTGAATAAAAGAGCCATTGATATGAATTTCAGGTAACAGGAGTATTGCCATAAGGACTTGACAGATAAATTCACCTTTCAAGTTTATTATTTGTTAAGTAATTGCTATAAAAAAATAAATAATTTAATTGACATTGACAGATAATGTTTATGTTATAAATGCAGAATAGAGGGGAATGACAGAGAATATAGAATGGGGAAGAAGAGGAAATGCACAAAAAGTAAAGGGGGGGGGGGCATTTTTGGTTACATATGTTTGCTTGTTAACAGTTTTATGTTCCTGAAGGCATAAACTAAAGAGTCTTAAGCTGAGTTTCGACAGCATATAACATGTATAAAATTAATAGCTGATTGAAACTCCTTTAGTAATATATTTTCAATACAACATTTTGTTATGGACAAATTAAAGTATTACACCTCTATAATTTGTAGCTAATATACCTTCTCCTGACTTTATAGGGAAAAGTATTAACTATGTATGACAAGCGTAATGGTTCTCCCAGAAGCGCCACTTGGGTGGAGAGCGGGTTTACTTGTTTTTTTAAACGAAAAATGTATTAAAAATTAAGCTTTACCTTTCCCACATTTGTAACACCTAATTTACTCAGCATTTTTTGAGCCTGAAAATAAAGAATAATAAAGTTATTTTTAGAAGAAAAACCGAATCATTTTAATACCAAAAAAAACACAGAACAAGAAATGTGTAAAAATTCACATACAAAAAAAAAAATTGAAGATAAATCAAAAATTGTTAATCAATAAAAATTTCACTTTAAAGATTTGAGCTTAAAAAGACATGTGACAACCCTTTTTAAATGGGAATCATCATCTTTTAAATAATAACAACTAAATGGGTGGAAATATGGGACAAATCTGTTATTTTTAGAGGAAATTTTCAAAAAAAAAAATATTTGTACCTAATTTTTCATGTTAAAAAGAACTTTTTTTTTTAAAGCCTTAACCAATGTGGTTGTCTGGGGGAAATGAATGGACACATCAACAGACATATATATCTGAGCTGCTTTTACACATCCTTGGTGGCGTCCATATCCTCTCCAAGTCAGCAGTGAATATTTTTGGCTTTACCCAGGGATAGAACTCCGTACCCTTTGCATGTGAGTCGAGTTCATTATCGACTTTGCTAAACCTATTTAAAAGAATTATCCCTGTATTTTTCATTATTTTACTATTAATTTTTTTCATTTTTGTTGTGTTGTAGTGTGTATATTTGTACTGTGCAATATATATAATTTTATAAATTGTAAGAAATTAGAGTATACAATTAAATGTGCACAGCACATCTTTCATTTTTTTTTTTATTTACCATACAAAAAAAAATTTATTAGTACTGCCTTATTAAAAAACAGTATGAAATATAAATGAAAAAAATGTTTCAGTATAAAAGGGGCTTTTTTAGAGGCATGGATGGGAGCTAGAAAAATGATTTATCGACCTTAAAGGTTATGTAGCACAACATTTCACCTAATCCAACTAGTCAGTAATATTTTATATGTTACAGCTTATTTAAATGTAATTTAATTTTAACAATGTTGCATGTGATCTGAACAACATAGGACAATTTTTATTTGTCATGTATAAAAGCATATTTTACTATTTCTGGATGTAAGGGCATGTTTCATCAAAGAAGTCTATAAAAGCATATTTTTAGATTATATTGAGGTCAATTTAATGCCATCTTTACAAAATATTTTTTTTCCTTACAAAATCAACTTCAAAGTACAACTGATAAGTGAAATTTTTTTGGATGTTTATCATCATCAAAACAGAAATATCTGGCGCAACAAAATGTGGGTGGATGAAGACTAATCCCATTTGAGTTAAAAAGGTTTATAAATAGAAACTACCTGATAAAATGCTAATGAAGACCATTTTAAAATACTTTTTTCTAATTTATAGTTTACTTATAGTATAGATAATAGTATCTTACATAACATCAGGGCTTAGCATCAGGCATGTCAAATTGGTAGCCTACTACTAGTGTACTAGTTGCATGCGGCCCTAACATTTAACATTTTAGGTTATAACACTGAAAGGGATTCATATAGCCCTGAGAAGACTTGAGTTTGACATGCCTGACCTATCTAATGTATCAATTGCAAACATTTTAATATATTTAAATTCTTAACTAGTTCTAATTTTTAAAATCAAACTGAAATATTCTTGAAAAAAAAAATTTAACTTTATTTTACTTCCCTAAAAAATCTAAAGCCTATAATCTATAACTATGGCTAGTCTACTGACTATTGAAAGAGGTTGAAGAACTTGAAGAATTTTAAGTACAAGTAATGAAGTAATTAGTAATTTGAAAAATTCACTAGAAATTTAAGAATTAGCTTTACTTATTTGGTATAGAAAATAGACCCTAATTAAATCATGACATAATATACTGCATATACAGTAATCTGGTAATATCTGATTTAGAAACAGAAATTGAACTAATAAAATGAATAACTTATGTCTAAAATGGATAATATTTAGGTAGTGGCTACGGTTAGGTCCAACCGAACCCGTATTTTTTTTTTTCGGGTACCAGCCATACTTATTATTGCATAGCGGCCGAGTCGCTGCACTGAGCTATATAACAACTTAATTTTTTTTTTTTTCAAAATTTTTTTTTTCAGGATTAGGGTTAGGGATAGGGTTACGGTGTGGAGCAATATTATCTATGGCTGGTACCCGAAGTAAAAAAGATACGGGTTCTGTCGGACCGAACCATAGCCATTGCCTAATATTTATGTATTATGTAAAAACTTACTAAAAACATATGCCATGCCAGGAATGCTAATATATGATAAATTAATATTTTTTTATGTTATGATTTGGAACTGTTATTGGGGTAAAAGTAAAATATCAATAATACAAAAATAATTTCTGTCTCTAAAATATGATATTAACCAGTAATCTTGTATTTAAATCATCATTCAGATGGTAATATTCTATTTAAATTTGATTACCTCTGCTTGGGCTAATTTCTTTTCTTTTTTGGTAGGATCCATTGCGTCAGTCAGCCATTTGATACCAAAATAAGTAAGGGTAAATGATGCCGCAATTCCCAAAGCTGTTGATACGATTTTAGCGATAAGATGGTTCCTTGAAATATCATTTTCAAATTGTGGCATGACAATTTCTTCTTCTGGTTCTATTATTTCAGATAATAATTTGACAGCCAATTCCTTCCCGTTTTTCGTCAATGTTTTTACTGAGTCAAATAGCGACATTTTTTAATTTCTCTTGTGAAGGACAAAAGAAGGAATTTAATGAAACAAAACAAATTCAAATAGAAGCCTGCAGCCAAGACAAGAAGCTCTAAATGCCAAAACATAACCATAAAATTAATTACAAAGTATTTTTAAGTTTCTGAAAATATTAATGCAATTTTAATTTACAAATAAAAATATATAATTTAACTCTCATGTGACTGACTCAAATCACCATGAGGGACAATAGGGGGTAAAAATGTCAACAGATAAAACAAACAAACGGTAAAATGGTCAACAGTTTTAAAAAATAAAGGTAAAAAAGTCGACAGTCAAAAAGTAAACAGACATAATGATCGTTGTGGGTGAAAAAAAATGAACCGTTATATTTCATTTAGGTGTACATCAGTTATGTAAATACAATTATTATTTTTTTATATTTTTAGTCTATAAAGAACAATAAAATGGACTATTGTTAAGAAGAAAAGCGATTTCATAAAAGATACCTTATGCATTCAATTTGTGCTTTTATTATTTTTAAAATATTTAGCGTTTTTTTATTTGGTCAAAGTGCGTCCAGATCGTCTTTAAGGTAGATTATTAAATCACCTTCACAGCTAGCCGTGGGGCACGAATGGTTCAACAACTTTATACAATTTTTAACCTTTAAAGTTTAAACAATAAACTTTAAAAGCAGATAAAGTCCAATGGAAATTTTCCAAACTGGCGAGGAAACTGCATATCTATAACCTTACTTTTGAAGCAGCACGTTACTGACAGTTGTATACTATTTTAATGGGAGTTAATGCATACAGATGCGTAAAGGTCATCCAACAATAACACTGTAATCTCCCCTGTTTGAGGCGTGGACTCATTACCCCCCTTTCCCCCTTACCCACCCACCCCTGTCAAGTCACACAACAACACCAGACGACGATATTTAAGACTACAGTTTTTAAAGTTGGCATAGAACTGATATTTAATCCAGGAAGTAGTTTATGAGAGGAAAACACAAACGAGTCAAAAGATTGGCCCACATATTGTGTTAGCAAGCTATATTTAGTTGTTGTTTTTTCTTCATTTTTTTTTTCTGTATAAACCTGTTGACGCTGGATTCACTTTTCTTCAACCACTTGTTGTGTGTCTTTAGACACTGAATTTTCAATCAGAAACTTAACATGGCTGTTAGCGCGCAGAACACGTTCCGTACTTCAGGTATTTACATCGCCCCAGAGATGGAAGGTTACTTGGACAAAAAATCATCAGGGGTAAGTTATATTCGTGTTATCAAATTTTGTTTAAAGTCGTTATTAGTGATTTTGGCGTCTCTATACTCTTATGCATTTATATTTTTAAGAGATAATTGGGGGGTGGGGCAGTGGGGACAGAAGACCAAAATACCTGTCGAGGCCCTCGATGAATCACTTGTAATAGTCTTTAGTACTGGATGGGGATAAATGAAAGTCGCCTAGTTCGTTATCCATAAGAACTGTTAGGTTATATTGTTGTAGGTGTACAATTTAAAACTCATTGAATATATTACACGAAGCTGGGGTATCTCTTGTTTCACATGAATTGTAATGGCAACGTGCAACTATTATTTTTTGTAAAATAACATAGTCACTGGTGAGTGTTTCTCGTGATAATTTTAAAGACATGGTTGATTGGTATCACTAATTTGTTTGAGGAGGGGGGGGGTGCATAGTATAATGTTTTGTTTTTCATTAGTCACTATGTTCCGTTGAGTGGATGGTTGATTTGAAATGAACTAAAAGCTGTTGATTTTCATCACACTTGTATTTTGGAAATGTTAGTAAACAGATAAAGTTTCATAGTGTCCCGCATTTACAGCTTCTGTCACACCCTGGTATGTTTCGTTTCTAACCATAACACAGGCATGTTGGTCCAGCTCTGATCAGGTACAATTGCCTTACATTTGGATGAAACAAACACACCGCTCATTTGTTTACACCAGACATGCAGAGGCGCACCTAGGGTGAGGGGAAGGGGTCCAAATTCGAAAGCCCCCCCCGGGCCCTCAGCTTGAGGGGGGCCCAAAACATTTTTTTGCATTAAATATTAATTACATTATCTCGTGTCATGGTACTGAATGTCAAATTGCAGGGGCCCCCAGAGAGGTCAAGCCCCCTGGGCCCCCAAAATCCCTAGGTTTGGCACAGCAGACATGGGCTGATTGATTTGCAGGCTGTCTACTACACTGGCTACAATGATGTTTACATTTAATTTCTAATATTTGACAAGAACTCTCCATTCATATGCTCTTGGTCCGTCCCATCTTATTAAAGAACCCACTTTTGCCTAACCCTGGTTTAGACAATTCTTTTTACTGCTTAGTTTGTCCCAAAACACAACACAGAAGCGTTCTGATTGTCTTTTGTCCACATCGAGACCGAACATTGACACTATACGCCCCCCCACACCCCACAACCCCCCATAGGCCTTACGTAAAGTAACTTTCAAACACCCCCCCCCCTTTTTTTTCTTTTTTTCCTTCCTTCTGTGTTTATTCAACCGTAAAGATTAGCAGCATGAAAAGAAAATATACACAGTATGGCTTAGGTAAAAGAAAGTAGCCTTTCCCATAGGTTGTCTGGACTTGGGTGCTACTTATTAAACATATTAGGCTCTACCTGTTTTAGATGTGTCTACTTAATGTGTTTACACAGGTGGGCGTGTCACGGAGAGAGTGTAGATAGGCCGTGTTGTACAACACTGACCTTGTACTGTAAAGCCCGTCAGGGAAAGTCGTTGATTTTTTATTTGTATAATCAATCACACTCCAGACATGATATCGTTTTTTTTATTATCAGACAATATCATATTAAATGTTATATGAATAACAACAACACATCTGATATAATCATTAATTAATTGTGATTAGATTATGTGAATTTTCATATCTACATTCTTGTCATAGTAGTAGTATAATCATTATGTCTATTACATTACTGTCATAGTAGTTGTATAATCATTATGTCTATTACATTACTGTCATAGTAGTTGTGTAGTTGTATAATCATTATGTCTATTACCATAATGTGGCTACCAAACACGAACGTGACATACATGTATTTCTAATGGCGCTTATGAAGAACGCTGGAGATAGTTTCTTTGCCATATGTCTACAAAGTAACATGTCTATTCGCCTAATATATACGCCGCCTGAGTGCAAACAAAAACGGACTGCTATATTTCCTATGCAAGTACCAATAATTAATTCAAACAGACTAAAAAAATTGATCATAGACTCCATAATATTAGACTTCTAATAAATTAGCAATACGAATTAAAGATTTAGCTTTTCTAGTTCTAGAAAATCTTAAATCATTTCTATTCATCGAAAAAAATCCACTGCACAGATATACAATTTTTCTTATAAATACTTGATTTCTAATAGTTTTTCACACAAATGTATTTTTGGATGGGAGGTTCACAATTCGCCTATGTAAGAGATAACCATTCACATCACATTTGACAATTAGCAACCGAAGATACCCAGCCTCAACTTTTTGTGCTGGACGGTAAGGCGGACGAGATAATCATCACAGGTGTTGGACAGAGCCTATAGCGACGGGCCGTAATCTCCCCGCCCCCCACGGGGGAATACTGCCAGCTTGACAAAGAGGTCATCATCCATTATTTAAGCGCACCACCACGCTTTAGTACAGGAGTGGTAGCCTTCTGTATACTTTAGTCCAGTGGTAGTAGCTAGCCCTACTGTATAAATTATCCCAGGAGTTGTAGCCATATTGTATAATTTAGCCCAGGAGTTGTAGCCATATTGTATAATTTAGTCCAGTGGTAGTAGCTAGCCCTACTGTATAATTTAGCCCAGGAGTTGTAGCCATATTGTATAATTTAGCTCAGGAGTTGTAGCCCTACTGTATAATTTAGTCCAGTGGTAGTAGCTAGCCCTACTGTATAATTTAGTCCAGTGGTAGTAGCTAGCCCTACTGTATAATTTAGCCCAGGAGTTGTAGCCCTACGATCAACATCAGTCTAGTGGTAGTACACCTACCATATACATCAGTCTAGTGGTAGTACACCTACCATATACATTTAGTCCAGTGGTAGTAGCTAGCCCTACTGTATAATTTAGTCCAGTGGTAGTAGCTAGCCCTACTGTATAATTTAGTCCAGTGGTAGTAGCTAGCCCTACTGTATAATTTAGTCCAGTGGTAGTACACCTACCATATACATCAGTCTAGTGGTAGTACACCTACCATATACATCAGTCTAGTGGTACACCTACCATATACATCAGTCTAGTGGTAGTACACCTACCATATACATCAGTCTAGTGGTAGTACACCTACCATATACATCAGTCTAGTGGTAGTACACCTACCATATACATCAGTCTAGTGGTAGTAGTGGTAGCACCTACCATATACATCAGTCTAGTGGTAGTACACCTACCATATACATCAGTCTAGTATACATTTGATCAATGCATTTTTACAACATACTACCGCCACACATGTATACACAATATAATGCCACCGTGATGAAATCACACTGTATTCTCTTACAAGCTGGGGGCCCATCTAGCAAAATGTTTGAGGGAGCCCTCCTAAAAAATAACGTAATCTTTTTCTTTCTTTCAAGTTGCCGGACAGTAGGCTAACAGATAACTTCTGGATTCACGTCCATTTTTTTTCTACCACTATCTCTATGTCAACAAAAAGCTACTTTCAATCAACCTTCGTTTCTGACACTTTTCAACATAAGTAAATGTCCAAAGATCAAATGAAAATTAAATAATCACCACTGAATTTTGTTTAATTAAGAGCTAGGCCCAACATACAATAGTCAAATATTTTAGTACATTATACAATACGTTGAGCCAATACATAATACTAAAAATAAAGCTGTATCTACATAGCATAATACATAAAGATGTATCTACAGAGCACAATACATAAAGCCATATCAATATAGCGCATTAAATAAAGTTGTCTCTACATAGCACAATATGTAAAGCTGTTTCTACATAGCACAATTCATAAAGTTGTATAATGTACACAGGTACGGGCTGTGCCACACACTGGTGTAGGAGTGCCGTATACTGATGCGGGAGTGCCGTATACTAGTGCGGGCAGTGCCATACACTGGTGTGTGGAGTGCCATACACTGGTGTAGGAGTGCCACACACTGGTGTAGGAGTGCCGTATACTGGTGCGAGAGTGCCGTATACTGGGGCGAGAGTGCCATACACTGTTGCGGGCAGTGCCATACACTGTTGCGGGCAGTGCCCTACACTGGTGCGGGCTGTGCCATACACTGGTCTGGGAGTGCCATATACTGGTGCGGGCAGTGCCATACACTGGTGTGGGAGTGCCGTATACTGTAGCGGGCTGTGCCATACACTGGTGTAGGAGTGCCGTATACTGGTGCGTGCAGTGCCATACACTGGTGTAGGAGTGCCGTATACTGGTGCGTGCAGTGCCATACACTGGTGTGGGAGTGCCATACACTGGTGCGGGCTGTGCCATACACTGGTGTGGGAGTGCCATACACTGGTGCGGGCAGTGCCGTATACTGGTGCGTGCAGTGCCATACACTGGTGTGGGATTGCCGTATACTGGTGCGGGCTGTGCCATACACTGGTGTGGGGAGTCCCATACACTGGTGCGGACAGTGCCATACACTGGTGTGGACAGTGCCATACACTGGTGTGGGAGTGCCATATACTGGTGCGGGCAGTGCCGTATACTGGTGCGTGCAGTGCCGTATACTGGTGCGGGCTGTGCCATACACTGGTGTGGGGAGTGCCATACACTGGTGTGGTAGTGCCGTATACTGGTGCGGGCAGTGCCATACACTGGTGTGGGGAATGCCATACGCTGGTGTGAGAGTGCCATACACTGTTGCGGGCAGTGCCCTACACTGGTGCGGGCTGTGCCATACACTGGTGCGGGCTGTGCCATACACTGGTGTGGGAGTGCCATACACTGGTGCGGGCAGTGCCGTATACTGGTGCGGGCTGTGCCATACACTGGTGTGGGAGTGCCGTATACTGGTGCGGGCAGTGCCATACACTGGTGTGGGGAATGCCATAAACTGGTGTGGGAGTGCCGTATACTGGTGCGGGCAGTGCCATACACTGGTGTGGGAGTGCCGTATACTGGTGCGGGCTGTGCCATACACTGGTGTGGGAGTGCCATACACTGGTGTGGGAGTGCCGTATACTGGTGCGGGCTGTGCCATACACTGGTGTGGGGAGTGCCATACACTGTTGCGGGCAGTGCCCTACACTGGTGCGGGCTGTGCCATACACTGGTGCGGGCTGTGCCATACACTGGTGTGGGAGTGCCATACACTGGTGCGGGCAGTGCCGTATACTGGTGCGTGCAGTGCCATACACTGGTGTAGGAGTGCCGTATACTGGTGCGGGCTGTGCCATACACTGGTGTGGGAGTGCCGTATACTGGTGCGGGCAGTGCCATACACTGGTGTGGGGAATGCCATAAACTGGTGAGGGAGTGCCGTATACTGGTGCGGGCAGTGCCATACACTGGTGTGGGAGTGCCGTATACTGGTGCGGGCTGTGCCATACACTGGTGTGGGGAGTGCCATACACTGGTGTGGGAGTGCCATACACTGGTGTGGGAGTGCCGTATACTGGTGCGGGCTGTGCCATACACTGGTGTGTGCAGTGCCATACACTGGTGTGGGAGTGCCATACACTGGTGTGGGAGTGCCGTATACTGGTGCGGGCAGTGCCATACACTGGTGTGGGAGTGCCATACACTGGTGTGGGAGTGCCATACACTGGTGTGGGAGTGCCATACACTGGTGTGGGAGTGCCATACACTGGTGGGGGAGTGCCGTGTACTGGTGTGGGAGTGCCATACACTGGTGCGGGCTGTGCCATACACTGGTGTGGGGAGTGCCACACCATCTACGAAATAAACCTCAAACAACACTGTCTACAAAATAAACCTTGAACCACACCATCAACAAATAAACCTTAAACCACACTATCTACAACACAGTGCCGTAACGAGCTCAACTCGCGCCCGGGGCACAATACCTTTTTAATACATTTTAGCACACCCCCCCATTCGAAAATCATATAACATTATATGTAAAATATACCATTTGGCGCCCCATTGTGAGTAGCGCCCGGGGACATATGTTCCCCCGCCCCCCCCCCAGCTACGCCTCTGCTACAACAGTCAGAAGAGTCATTAGAAATGAATGCTAATTAACGATATTTGCCTTCTGTCAAGGACTGTTTATTATTCAAGTGTACTTTTTTAGATGTATTTATGGTTTTTAAGGAGTTTGTATTAAGAAAGTTGTCAACGAAAAAAAAAACCTATAGCAAATTTAGCTGTTGTTGATTAATTTTAACTGACCTTAGCCGCAAGGTTTCCCCACCCCGGGCTTAAAACATGTTAATGTAATGAAGTTATGTTTGAAATAATGAATAAATCTTTCAATGAATTATGTTGTAATGGATATTTACTATTTAGCTATTAATGTAGTAAAATGCGAGTAGCTACAAGTTGATATATATATTTCTTCATTAATATATTGATATCAATCAAACTGGCGGTCCCCTAACAAAAAAAAATGGAACATTTAACTAGCCATACAGGGAACCATCCTGAGTGAAACACTTGACAATTGTTCTACACTACGGCGTAACTAGGGAGGGATGAGGGGCGTAACTAGGGAGGGATGGGGGCGTAACTAGGGAGGGGTGGGGGGGTAGCTTGGGAGGGGGGGAGGGGGGAGGGAGGGGGGGGGGGAGGGGGCGGGGAGGGGGGGGGAGGGGGGAGGGAGGATGGGGGGGATGATGGGGGGGGGGAGGGGGGGGGGTCCGCACCGGGAGGCACTTATTTTGCCAACTGCAAGGGGGCAGCATTGTCGCCCCTTTAGTATTTTTTTTTGGCAAGGGAAAGAGGTGGGATATTTATATACATCCCCTGGGCACCACTAACGTTTGTTTATGCATCTGTTCATACGTGATTTTTTTTTTCTAATTAGCTGAGTATTGTCTTTTTGAATATTTGTTCTGCAATGTAAACAAAAGAGTTTGGTATCAGTTACATAGTGAATGGATGGTCGTGCGGTGAAGCGTTCGACTGTAGACATGAAGGTACCTAGTTCGATCTCCGGTGAGGACCAAGGAAAATTTTCAGGTCTTGGCTCAAGTTCCCGATATATCTCCCGTGGTGTCTCCATGGCCATTGCACTATCGGCTATGTTGGGGATGAAAGAAGGGCACCATAAAAACCGTCCCATTAGTGGTTTATAGGATCTAAGAGATTTCATCTCATCCTTACAGGGACTTCAAACAACATTGGAGGCTAGATATAAAATGCCTAAACAATACCATGTAGCTGGATGTGTGAGCAATGTGGCATTAAGTTTTCTTGAAAGTACACAATGTACCATGTTTCTCCCGAGATTCACTTAGCCAAACCACCTACCACCGTGACTAATGCAAATGGAACTTTTGAAACGACATATTTATTGTAAACATACGTTGGTTGTTTTTCTTTTTTTCGTGAAGGATATTTGCCATACTGCGTCAGAGCCTGTTTTGTTGGTTTCAGTCATGTATTTGCCTCCACTGTTGACGCCAACTCTCATCTTGTTCATTTTCAAACGACTTTAATAATAATATACTTACCATATACAGCTTGGCACAAGAATGGTTGCTGGAGCGTGGGGTAGCATTATGTAATTCTTCAAAAATTCCCGAGCCTCTTAATTTTTTTTTATTTTCTACGAGTGCCGCTACCCTTACTGTACCGCCTGATGCGACCACCTCTCTGAATCAAAGCGTGGCACCGCCTCTCTGTGTCGTAGCTTGGCATCACCTCTCTCTGTCGTAGCTTGGCATCACCTCTCTGTGTCGTAGCTTGGCATCACCTCTCTGTGTCGTAGCTTGGCACCGCCTCTCTGTGTCGTAGCTTGGCACCGCCTCTCTGTGTCTTAGCTTGGCATAGCCTCTCTGTGTCGTAGTTTGGCATCACCTCTCTGTGTCGTAGCTTGGCATCACCTCTTCGCAAACAGCATTGGTCTCCGCAAACAGCATCCAAGGCATTAATGCCTCCACACAGAGGTTATTATTGGCCTAAGACTTGTTACCGAAAAGAACCTAATATTGAGATGAAATATTGAGATCATAACAGACAATCGAGATAAACAGATAAATGAGGGACGATTTTTGTTCAGGGCCTAAGACTATAATCTTATTAGCCTAAACCAGCAATGCACGCAGATCATCAATGGAATTAAATAAGGCCTCCACTTAGAATAACACAGAATTTCTCTGAGTACCAACAACTGATGGGTTCCAACTACTGATGGTTGCCCCTCTAAATTGGTTCAGAATGTGTCTCCCACCTCCTTCCGGTTATCACGCACAGCTCTGTGTGCCCTGGTCATCCAACTACTTCGTGATGTCTGTCATCTGACCAGCCTGAAACTACCCATCATTCTGATTCCTGATATTGCCAATGTTGTTGTTTTTTTTTTTTATTTTTTTATGTATAGTTATTGTTTATTTCTCTCATAATTGGTTATTTTCTATTTCTCTCGGTCATATTGGTTATTTCGTTCTATTTCTCTCGGTCATATTGGTTATTTCGCTCTATTTCTCTCGGTCATATTGGTTATTTCGTTCTATTTCTCTCGGTCATATTGGTTATTTCGTTCTATTTCTCTCGGTCACATTGGTTATTTCGTTCTATTTCTCTCTGTCATATTGGTTATTTTGTTCTATTTCTCTCAGTCATATTGGTTATTTGGCTATATTTCATACAGGGCAAAACAATTTCCCCCAAAAAAATGTCATTTAAACATAGATACATGTACGTTAAGGTAACACATGTCAAACAGAGAAATTATATTTGGTCGAGAACGACATGGTTTCCTGTTTATGTTTTGTGCATGTTGTATATTTTAAACCGGAACTCCCCCACCCACCCCCCCTCAGTGGCCTTGGGGCTGTATTTGCTAGAATTGTTAGATTGTGTATTGTTTAACACTCACACGCTAAAGGTCACTACGCACACTCACAATCTCTTTCACCTCTTGGCATCACAAGTTTTACCACAACAACTGTCTGTTCACGGTTGTATTGTTGTAGTGTTTGTTAAGGTCTTGGTGACATTTACACCGTACGCTTAAGAGTCTCGTTTCATTATTTCTGAAGACGTCAACAGTTAAATTTCACATTTAGAAGGATAAAGCGATGGACCGTCGACGAACGACAGATAGTGCTAAGCACATCGGGTCCCATGCCATCCAGTTTAGTCCCAAAGGATATCAAACTAAAAAAAAAAAAAACATAAATGGAGAGGACAAGTGGAGTCGTTAGCAATGATTTTCATAATCGAAATAATTAGGTCAATGTAATCAGTAAAATCCACAAATGACAACAGAACAAGCATATGAGTTCATGAGGTTAGCAGTCAAGTGATAGATGTGTAATGTTTGGTGTGTGTGTGCATAACTGAACGACACTGGGTGGGGGAAGGGGAGGAGCTTAGGTAGAGGTTCATTAAAAATATTTGAGGTCCTTCGGCTAAAGTACCTTTTGTGGCCACTTAAAGTATTATATTTAGTAAAAATGTTTTCTGAATGGGAACTTTTTAACAGTGGTTGCCAAAAGCTATTGCCTAGTTCGATTACCTACAAGAATTGTCCTAAAGCTTTAACACAATGGCCTACCCTAGTGCTTTTATAGAAATAGTTATCCCCAGTGCTTTTATAGAAATAGTTATAAGTTTTCGAAAAAAGATATGATACCCCCCACCCGAAACAAACCTACATATCCCATTCCACCCTTCTGTGATCATGTAAGTATATGTCATCTATGTATATATATATATATATATATATATATATATATATATATATATATATATATATATATATATATAAAAAAGAAAGATTTGTTTGTTTGTTTTTTTAAGCGAAATTTCCCAATCGGTCTTCCTTCCTCTCTTCTTTTTCTGAAACAAAAAAAAAATTCAGATTGGAAATGAAATTAATTTTCTCAATAAACCGTCATTAAGTATTTCCTTCCTCTAATTAAATAAAACTTCAACTTATATTTACTGTTATCATATATTAATAGTACATAAATGTATCTTCAGCAACTGGCAATATGACACACATTTTACATCTTATTCAATGAGATCCGTTACATCCGTTAAATTATTTCCTTCCGTGGTTTGTTGAATATTTTATTTTAATATATTTTCTTTTTTAACCTATACGATGTATACACTTACATGTTTATATCTTTTAAAGTCAGTATTAGTATTTAAATTACATTCGTATCGTCCGTGTTAATTATTTATTTATATTTTATTGTTAAAGTTATTCGACTATTGTTTGTTTTTTCTTTTGTTTTTTTTTGTTCCCCCTTGTCGGCGAATGTTTGGCTTTGTTTACATTGAAAAAAAAATAGAAATTTTAATAAGAAATTGAATTAAATTTTATGTACAACAAAAGAAAGCAATTATCTCCCAATTGATTTCTATAGAACGAAATTTAGATCTCATCTCAGTTATATATAACAGAGACACCCCCTCCCCCCGCTCGCCCCTGCAGAGACACTTTTTTTTTTAGTTTTATAATATTTGTATTTTTTAATAAATATACATTTTCTTAAACAGCAGACGTCAATTACAACCACCTATCCCTTCATAACGGATTATAACACGAACAAACACACACACACAGTCATCGTCAACTTCATTTAAATATAGACAGACAGACAGCTGATAGATAGATAGATAGATAGATAGATAGATAGATAGATAGATAGATAGATAGATAGATAGATAGATAGATAGATAGATAGATAGATAGATAGATAGATAGATAGATAGATAGATAGATAGATAGATAGATAGATAGATAGGTAGATAAATAGATAGATAGATCGATTGATAGATTAGATAGATAGATAGATAGATAGATAGATAGATAGATAGATAGATAGATAGATAGATAGATAGATAGATAGATAGATAGATAGATAGATAGATAGATAGATAGATAGATAGATAGATAGATAGATAGATAGATAGATAGATAGATAGATAGATAGATAGATAGATAGATAGATAGATAGATAGATAGATAGATAGATAGATAGATAGATAGATAGATAGATTAGATAGATAGATTATATAGATAGATACATACATCAGATAAATAAGAATATTATATAGATAGATTACGATAGGTGAGGAACTAAATAGATATAGATAAATAAGTATAGATAGATAGATAGATACCATAGTATAGAGGATAGATATGATAGGATAGATAGATAAAGTAGGATAGATAGTTTTTATAGATATGACTAAGATTAGCATAGACTAGATCCGTAGGCCCATTACAATGATTAGCTATAGATTAAAGGATTTCACTAGACTAGATTAGATAATGATAGATAGATAGATGATAGGTTTTATAGATGTTTTTTAGATAGATAGATAGATAGATAGATAGATAAATAAGATGAGGATAGATAGATAGATGTATATGAAAGTTAGATAGATAGATAGATATGATAGATAGAGGGATTAGATAGGTAGTATATGATGATAGATCGATGGATGAATATATAGGTATATAGATATTGATGTTGGTCTTCTTAGGTATATATATATATATGTGCAGACATACCTAGATATGAAGAGCAGGTATATGACAATGGCTCTAGATAGATAGATATGATATATGAATATGTTATAGATAAGGGCTCTAGCATATGTATGTGATATATGACGATGGGCTCTACATAGGTAGGGGATATGACAATGGGCTATAAAAAGGGGGTGTGTTGAGTGGGTTAGGGTTGAGTGGGTTTTTTTTATATATGTGTGTGGTATGAGTATGGGTTATATATGTATGTGGATATGAAAATGGGCTCTACATATATATGTGTATATGACAATGGGCTCTTACATATAGATACTATAAATATGATATATATATCATTTGTATGTATATAACGATGGGCTCTAGATATGTATGTGTATATTGACAATGGGGCTCACATATATTCATGATATAGTGCGATGGGGGGGGAGGGGGGGGGTGTGTGTGTGTGTGTATATGAGGATGGGCTCTACATATGTATATGCATATGAAAATGGGCTGTGTTACATATTTAATGTGTATATGATCAATGGGCCACATATATACCATATATATATATATATATATGTGTGTGTGTATATGACATTTTGTTATATGTGCATATGACAATGGGCTCTACATATGTATGTGTATATGACCAATGGGCTCTACATATATATGTGTATGTGACAATGGGCTCTACATATGTATGTTATATGACGATGGGCTCTACCATATGTAGATGTACATCACAATGGGGCTCTACATATGTATGTGTATATGACGATGGAGCTGTACACATGTAGGTGTATATGACAATGGGCTCTACATATATATGTGTATATGACAATGGGCTCTACCATATGTGATGTGATATGACAATGTGGTCTACATGATGTATGTGTAAATGATTGATGGGCTCTAAATATGTATGTTATATGACAATGGGCTCTGACTTAATGTAATGTGTAAATTTTTTGGGTTGGTTTTTTTAAATGGGGTTTTATGGTATGAGTGGGTTTTTTATATGTGTGTGTGTGTGTGTGTGTGTGTGTGTTGAGTGGGTTTTATGATATGACAATGGGCTCTACATATGTATGTGACATATGATTATGAGGCCTCTATATATGTATGTGCATATGCGATGGGTATTTTTAATGGGCTCTACATTATGTGTGTATATTACAAGGGCGGGTTTTTGGGTTGGGGGTTAGTAGTTTAATGGTTCTACATATGTATGTGTATATGACAATGGGCTCTACATATATATATATATATATGTGTGTGTGTGTGTGTGTGTGTGTGTGGTGATTGTATGGGGTGAGGTGGGTTGAAAGGGGTTGAGGGGTTTATATGTGTGTATTTGAGATGGGTCTAGATATGTATGTGTATATTGAAATGGGTTCTATATGTATAGTGTGTATGTTAAAAGGTGTAGGTATGAATTTGTACGATGGGTCTACATATGTATGTGAATATGACAATGGGCTCTACATATGTATGTGCATATGACAATGGGCTCTACATATGTATGTGTATATGACAATGGGCTCTACATATATATGTGTATATGACAATGGGCTCCTTGAGGGATTAATGAGGGAGAACGCCGTGAATGGGAGATGTACGTATGTATGTGTATATGTGACGATGGGCTCCACATATGTATGTGTATACAATGGGCTCTACATATAAGTGTATATGACGATGGGCTCTACATATGTATGTGTATATGACAATGGGCTCTACATATATGTGTGTATATATAATATATATAATATATATATGTGTGTGTATATGACAATGGGCTCTACATATATATGTGTATATGACAATGGGCTCTACATATGTATGTGTATATGACAATGGGCTCTACATATGTATGTGTATGACAATGGGCTCTACATATATATATATATATATGTGTGTATATGACAATGGGCTCTACATATATATGTGTATATGACAATGGGCTCTACATATATGTGTATATGACAATGGGATATATATACATATATATATATGACGTGGATAACTCTCAGTATACTTGTGCAACTTGTTAAGTGATTTTTTGAAGAAAATGATGACAGGAAGATGGACAGTGATATCCGCTAATAAAGGAAAAACCTTTCCTAGTGATTTAAGAGAACAATACGCAGTTTTACACGCAATTTATTGTCCATTATTTAAAAAATTGATCCAACTGTGAAAGGTAAAATGGAAATCGTGGATGACAGTTGCCCGTCATATAAAAACCACATGTCGACCTTTTTCAAATGTATGCGACAAAGTGTATGTTCATCTATGTGTACCCAATAGTCAAACGACACTCTTTTAAGTTATGTAATGATCTCAGATTATAAAGAGAAATGCAGCCTTGAACTTCTCGATCACGTGTGATCGATGATGCCGTACATTGAGGGTTTAGGCAATGAGGGTTCATTGAATAGCAAACTAGCCACCCCCCATCCCCCCCCCCAAGGGGGGCCGCCTTTAAATAACTATAATAAAAGAACCCCCCCAGATACTTTTGACTGAGGCCCTTAAACTTATCATGAAGTCTCTGCCTGCGGTCCCCAATACCATAGAGAGGTTCTGCTCACAGACGCTGATTGACTGTTTACACTTCATTGTTGAGAATGATTTTTGTAGGTGGGCCCCAGCCAGTGGAGTCACTAGCTTTAGTGGCGCAATGAGCCAGTGGAGTAACTAGCTTTAGTGGCGCACTGAGCCAGTGGAGTAACTAGCTTTAGTGGCGCACTGAGCCAGTGGAGTAACTAGCTTTAGCTGCGCACCGTGTGGGATCTAAAAATGCCCAGCATTCTCGAGGCAATAAAATACTAAAATGGTCAAAATGCTGCCCCTTGTTTTTTGGTAAGATCAATGCTCCCCCGAGACGGAACCGCCCTCCATTCGAACCTCACTGGTTACGACACTGGCCCCAGCATTCTAGTTTGACAAGGGAGACAATGCTTTAAGGTTTTTTTGTTTGTTTTGGTTTTTGCTGTTCCTTTATAAGATTAATAAAGATAAATGACACACTTGTATTATACGATGAAAGTGGAAGTCACAGATTATATGACTGTAAAATTCATAAAATGCGGACACATTTCTTGAATAAACTCATTTTTTGTACCTCCTTGTTGCTTTATTTTCCGAGACAAAAAAAAATTTCCTGGTAAATAACTGCTGTAATCATTCCTTTAATCTCAACACAAATACTGCAATAGACGAAGTATTGGAATATTGTATGTCAACATTCAACTCGAAATGAAATAAAATAACTATTTAAACTGTAGGATTATAATTGTTCGCTCTCAATTGGTGTTATATTTACAGGCCGCTATAGGTCGTAATTTAGTTTCCTGCTTTTAAAAGTATAGAAATAAATTACATAAGTTGCATTAAAACTGTCTAAGTTTTTAAAGTTGACATTTGCATTAGGTGCAAAAGTGGTGCAACACATCCGGGAAAAGGCAAAATCTTTTATCACGGAGTCAGTCACTGTTGTTGGGGATGATCGTTTAAAAAATTAATGATAATAATTTCTTTTTAAAAAATCTAATTCCTAATATTTATATAAAAAAATTAGAAGTCCACAAACAATGGCTTGTATCACCCTGTAACTTTATTTATGGCGGGGACGATGGAATGCATCTGATTATGTTAGAACATTACTTTTTAAATAATAAAAACTTATTGTCTTTTATCATGCTTCTTAAATGATGGAGGGTTTGTGAATGTTATACACATAGCACATAACCTACCACATCTACGGACATCAGTGATCTCTATCTCTGCCTTACAGTGCCTCATTTTGGTATCTGGAGTGTGTACAAAACACTGCCCCATTCGTGAATAGAGATATTTTGTTTTTATTAGTCTTATTAATAGAGTAAATCCCTATGTCAATTCTACAGTCTTTGAAAAACATAAACAATACATTTATCAAACTTTTAATCTTTTTGTTTTAATCAATGTAGGCTAAATTCATATTTCTATCTGTTCCTGACCAGAGGTAGTCACGCAATAAATAGACGAGAGCGGAACGCATTTGTTGTTTTGTTATTTTTATAAAATAAAGATAATTTAAAGAGCGGCATCTTAGCCATTTTATCAATATGTAGGAAACAAAAAGTAATTAAATAATTGCATGACAGAAGGAAAAAACCTGGCTCATTAGAACCCACACAAAACTCAACGAAGAGCCGCATTTGACTACCCCAGGTGACTTGTCTAGGCCTGCATTATTTTTTTTATTAATGAAACATAGCCAATATAGGCTAAGCTTAAACAACTTGGATGAATATTTCAATGTAATCTGGAACATAACTCAATTACATACGTATTTTTTTTATTTATTTCCAAACATTTTAATTTTTAGTCATCCCCACTCTGTGTTATTTTTTGGCAATCTGAAGTTCATTTACTTCCTTCTGTAAGTTTCATTTGACCGCACAGGAGATGCGCATCATCTGTTTACTGTGACCTATTTCTGAGGTGTTGGTTTTTTTTGAAGGCGTACTTCCCGCTTTTGTTTATTTTTATATTTTTGTTTGCATTTGGTGCTTGGGTGTCGGACAATAAATATTTCCCCTCCTGTCTCTCTGTTGTGGTCTTCTTAGTTTCGAATTCCTAGGACATGACTCTCTCTCTTTTCTCTATCTCTCTCTCTCAATATCTTCCTCTCTCTTTCAAAAATTAATTTTGAAAGGTTTCTTGATTTCAAATATGCCATTGAACAAAATATAGGAGAAGTATACCAGTAGACTGCCAGTAGACAAATAAAATCAGACATCTGCATTGATCCAGTAAAGAAAGAATGTCATCTAGTAAAAAATTCAGACACTAGGTGACACTTAATGTTCATTTTATTTATACTTTATTTGCTTTTTTTCTAATAAAATTAGTCAGTTTTATTATCATTGTCACTATATAGTCACTCTAATGGTGTGTGGTTATTCCTTGTGGGCAGTGGCGTACCTAGGGGGGGGGGGGCGGTGGGTGCGGTTCGCACCGGGCGGCACTTTTTATTACTTTTTAGGGGGGAGGCGGCAAAAATGTATAGATTAAATTGAAATACCTAAATGAGAGGGCGGCAAAATTGTCTTCCGCCCTGGGCGGCCGATACCCACGCTACGCCGCTGCTTGTGGGTGTGACATTTACTTTGCTTTAGAAAGTCTTCACTAAATTCCAGTCTGCCCCTTGACTTATGTTTGTCATGGAAACTATAAACGACATTTTTCAAACCGCTATAGCTTTATTCAAAATTTATTGTAACTTAGTTTATTCATATTTTTTTTAAATTATTCATAGTCTTAAAAGCACCTACCTTTAGTCTTCAAGACATTATGATAGCTGTAATATGTTAAAAGTTAAAGACTTTTTCTCAAGAAAGATGTTTTTCAATTTAAACATTAATGTTCATAGTCTGTCATTGTTAATTCAGCCAATAATACTAATACCATTCTACTGTTCATGCAATTTTTTTTTATCAACCTTTGTTTCAACATTAAAACTAATTGATTATAATTTTCGGTTGACATTCTGTTTAATAGGTGATTGTTCGTAAGACAAAAACCTGGTGTTCAATACAGGGAACCTCCATGTATCTCAGGAAGGTAATTTTCTTCAAAACATTTTAGACTTAACAATTTCTCATTAATTATGCACATTTTTTCATTGTTAATAACTTTACAAATCTAAGATTGTTTTCACACTTTTTTTTTAAATATTTATTTAACTACAGAGAGAGAAATTATATCAATATATAGAAAAAAGTAAAAACGAAAATTACCAGTCATAGTACCACAACTTTAACTTTCTAGGATATATATTCTTTTCATTCCAAGAAATGTCTGACTTCATAAATTAAAAAAAAAAAATTCACTTACTGTTAAGCTCAATATATTTTTTTGGTTCTGAAAACAGAAAAGTAATCCTTACCTATGTACTTCTATTGTCAGAATCAGGGTGTTATGGACACACTGGATTTAGGTGAAGCTCACCAGGTGAAAAAAGTCAGTACTGACTCATCAGGGACTACATTTGAGATAGCTATTAAAAAGAAAGTTTATAGTTTTGTAAGTGTTTGTTTTTTTTCTGTTTTATAATTGCTATGGCTTGTTTATTTATGAAATATATGTTTTGTACTAGAATAAACATCTATAAATATAACAAAATATTATATGAATGGATCTTTTATTTTACTTATTACATTTACTAAAGGTATAACTCTGAGACAAACATTAGTTTCGTTTTTAATGTTGAAATATATTTAGTATGGTTTTTTTTTCACAACTGAAAATCAACTTCAAAGAAAGACATTTAATATGTAACCTAATCATTAAGAACAACTTTTAAATTCAAACTTTGATTTTTTTTTCAAAGTCCTGTTCATCAAGTGAAGAATGCTCTCAATGGGTAAAAGCTTTACACAGCGCAATGGCCCGTAAAGATTCTGGGTGAGTTCATTTGTTTTTTAACTTTAATGTTTTGCAATTACATGTAATATAAAAATTAAGTTGCATTTAAAAATTACTTTCTAAAATTTTACTAAGCTTGTGAGTGACTAATGTGATAATTTTAAGTGTTTACTTCTATAATTATTTTTTATTTCTTTCTGATTCTTAAGACTTCGAAGATCAACGTTTTTTGTGGATGAAGCTATTGAAAATGAAACAGAAAACATAAAATATGAAAGTATCTATGCTTCAATACCAGGAGATAATGCTAATCAAGGAAATGAGACTATTAGAGCCAGTGGTTATAAAGTGTCAGATTACACAACTCCTTGTGATTCCAATGTCAAAGCTATGAATGGACAGGAAAATGTATATTCTGACATCAATGATGGCTCACCTGTGTTCGAAAAAAATATTAAACCTAATAGCATCTATGAAGTAGTCAGTTCAACTCCACAAGTCACCACCGAGCACGAAAGTGAACTGTATAATGATGCATACTCCCAGATCAACAAAGTAAATTCTTCTCAGAATGATAAAAACGTTGAGTTAAGAAATTCTAAAAACATATATTGCATTAATCTAAATGGCGCTGGCCTTGATAATACCAACACAGACATCTATGATGATGCCAGATCAGAAAGTAATAAAGGACCCGCCATTCCCATTTCAATGAATTCTTCTGTTGAATCGAACTCAGAGTCCTCTTCTAGAGAACATAATAATCCAGAGACTGAAACAGATGGCCCATTTAATTTATTGGTGGCTGCCTTAACAATTGATGAATCACCACTCCCTGCGTTCAATCACCCATTGACTGAGGAAGACAGGGTTCCTGTAAAAGAGTTGACAGAATTTTTGGCGAGCAATCATGCTATCTGCTATGTCCCTTATTCATCAGCTACAAACAATGAGGACCCAATAGCCTGCCTCAAATCTTTTTTGAAAGATTTAAATTTGCCATCTTAAAAAAAAAGTTTCATTAATTTATAACATTAAATCTTTGCCAGACAATGATAGATAAGATTTAATGTTACATGACTATGATAAAATTTCTAATCATTCATATATTTCACTTTTTAGTGTAAATAGAGCTTTGAGACGTTTTTCTTGTCCTATTATGGAAAGAAAAAAATATTAAACAGTGTATATTGCTCTATTTGAAAAAAGAAAGAATGATTAATTATACTGTAAATAAATATTACCAGACAAATGTAAAAAAAAATAACTCCATGAAATGTTTATCTTCACAAGTATTTTTTAGTCTGATTTTGTGTTCATAATTTAGAACTTAAAGTGAGGAGTTCATTAACATAAAAAAATTATTTGTATAATTGATGAAAATTGAGCAGATACCATTGTGCTTGTTGTTGTTTTTTTAAGTATTTTTTTTTTGTCTTTATTTTGCCAATCATGTTAAATAAAAATCATTTAGAAATATCTGTTTTCATTATATCCTAAATTATTAATTAATATACAGCAGATATCCTTAAACTGTTTATGATGTACCTAATGCAAAAATACATTTTCTTAGAATACATATGATCGTCATAATCATATTCCAGAATGTGCTATCAATAAACATCATGAATACAACATTTGCAATGCTGCTGAGAGAAAATTAAAAGATATTCACTGTTTAATATTATCGTAGAAACTAAAAAGACTGTAAAAAAATAGATATGTAAAACACTTTTCTCTTTTTTTTGCTAATTTTAAAGGGAAAAGTGCATGCATTGTTGTATTAAATTCTCTTACATTTAATATATATGGTACACTATTATTGAATATAATTTAAGAATGCAAAGTACAGTTGTTTTTTAATTATTTGATTTTTTTTTTTTTTTTAAGTGATGGGTTACATGAGTCAAAGAGCTCTATAAAGGATCCTTAAACAATGTCAGCTTATAAGATATTTTACATTTTAGTAAATTTTATACACTAGGTAGAAGTGCAGTATGTATGACAGAAGAACACATGCAAACTTTGTAGAAGTACAAAACATATGACACTTGACTAGGGAGCACATGCAGACTAGAATAAGATTTCCAAGATAAAGAATAATATAAAATAAAATGTTTTTTTTAAAAAAGCTATTATTAAAGTAAACTAAAAGGTAAAATAAAAAACTCATTATATCATGCAAATATTTATATCAATTAATATTACTAGAAATATAAGCATAGGTGCCCCTTCTCGATATTTGATTATAATTTTATTACTACTTTTCATCTAATGTAAAGACATATTTAGTTCATTCTATTGTAATCAACCATACTTTTAATTTTAGTAATTATAATTTCTATAAATATTGTATGATCCGATTTATTTTTTAACTTTTTAGTGCATTTTAATAAAAAAAGCTTATTTTGAAAAAGGTTTTTTTAGGTAATTTTTTTTTTTACTCCTTATTTTTGAAAGAATTAAACTTACTATTTTTATATGATTTAATGAATTGGTAAAGTTTATATCACTTAAAAAAAGCTTCATTATTTTGCACTTGTGCTTTACTTCATATTTATTTCGACTTCCTAATCACCATCCTTTATCATTATAAACATTACTAAAAAAAAAAGTAATATGCTTCAATTTTTTACATAATAATACAAGATATTAAATATTAAATCATAAAACTCAAAACTATTAAA
>JAGDYQ010000026.1:7342206-7347206 GCA_021962125.1 Bulinus truncatus
TGGTAGTACACCTACCATATACATCAGTCTAGTGGTAGTACACCTACCATATACATCAGTCTAGTGGTAGTACACCTACCATATACATCAGTCTAGTGGTAGTACACCTACCATATACATCAGTCTAGTGGTAGTACACCTACCATATACATCAGTCTAGTGGTAGTACACCTACCATATACATCAGTCTAGTGGTAGTACACCTACCATATACATCAGTCTAGTATACATTTGATCAATGCATTTTTACAACATACTACCGCCACACATGTATACACAATATAATGCCACCGTGATGAAATCACACTGTATTCTCTTACAAGCTGGGGGCCCATCTAGCAAAATGTTTGAGGGAGCCCTCCTAAAAAATAACGTAATCTTTTTTTTTCGTTCAAGTTGCCGGAAAGTAGGCTAACAGATAACTGCTGGATTCACGTCCATTTTTTTTCTACCACTATCTCTATGTCAACAAAAAGCTACTTTCAATCAACCTTCGTTTCTAACACTTTTCAACATAAGTAAATGTTCCAAAGATCAAATGAAAATTAAATAATCACCACTGCATTTTGTTTAATTAAGAGCTAGGCCCAACATACAATAGTCAAATATTTTAGTACATTATACAATACGTTAAGCCAATACATAATACTGAAAATAAAGCTGTATCTACATAGCATAATACCTAAAGATATATCTACAGAGCACAATACATAAAGCCATATCTACAAAGCGCATTAAATAAAGCTGTCTCTACATAGCACAATATGTAAAGCTGTTTCTACATAGCACAATTCATAAAGTTGTATAATGTACACAGGTGCGGGCAGTGCCATTCACTGGTGTGTGGAGTGCCACACACTGGTGTGGGAGTGCCGTATACTGGTGCGGGCTGTGCCATACACTGGTGTGGGGAGTGCCACACCATCTACAAAATAAACCTTGAACCACACCATCTACAAAATAAACCTTGAACCACAAGCTTGCGGAGCCGGAGCCGAGGAGCCGGGAGCCACTACTTTTTGCTGGAGCCGGAGCCGAAAAAATCTGTCTGCTCCACGGCTCCCATATGTTTGTTTTTTACAGCAGAATTTTTTTTTTTTTTAGCTTTAAAATTCCAAATTTGTTTGATTGTTTGCCTCCTACAATTTGAAATGTTGTCATTTTTACGAACGCCACAACAGTAACAGACAGCGTTTAAATGATAGCGTGCACGCACATCACCACAAGAAATCTTTAATGGGGAATCGTTTTGTGTTCGTTTTAAATCTTGTTTACCCTCGGAAATTTTTTTAATGACATGCTATTTTGTTATAAATAAAGTTAAAACAGTTTTATTTCATAGATTAATTGTATCAATCATTTAAAATAAATTTTTACTACGACGACAAACGCGTCATTTCGTATTATTATTTGACCGCGAATTTGTAATAGACTAATAACAAAATGGTCGCTTTCTTTATTTAACAATTTTATTATAAACA
The DNA here is from genome assembly GCA_021962125.1 of Bulinus truncatus. NCBI lineage: Eukaryota > Metazoa > Mollusca > Gastropoda > Planorbidae > Bulinus > Bulinus truncatus. The sequence continues at coordinate 7,343,688 of JAGDYQ010000026.1, forward strand.
GAATATCTGAAATAGAGTAGATAAATTTATAAGGCTGTGGCTATACGGACCCGGGTCCCAATAAAATCCGATTGTTATTCGGACCCGTGGCAAATATGCACTAAGCTTAGCTATATTTAAACTTTATTAGACGGAACCCGAAAAATTAATAATATGGAGTCCGCTAAGTGGAACCCTAGTCACTGAGTAACGATTAAATCATACAAATCAAACAATTATTTAAAAAAATAATAAAGTTTATGTATAGCTAAGCTAAGTGCATATTTGCCACGGGTCCAAATAACAATCAGACTTTATTGGGACGGGGTCCGAATAAAAATCGGAGTTTATTGGTACCCGGGTCCGAATAGTCACTTCGAATTTATAAATAATAAATATAAATACTGAAGTCTTTAAAATATTTTAAATAATGCATCATTTTACTATTTGCTAATTTGATCATTGAAATAACTTTTTATTACTTATGTTTGTTTTTAGTAAAACCGACATGCGTATACTTTTCAAGTTCCTGACTTTGGGGGTGAACGCGGCAAAATTTGCATAACTTTTTATCAGCGGCATGTTTGCGTGGCGCAATTAGCCTACAAAAATTTTTGTCTCGTGTGATACTATCTTAATAGGGAGCCGAGCCGGAGCCGTCAAATTTGTGGGAGCCGGAAAAAAAATAAACCTTGAACAACACCATCTACAAAATAAACCTTGAACCACACTGTCTACAAAATAAACCTTGAACCACACTGTCTACAAAATAAACCTTAAACCACACTGTCTACAAAATAAATCTTGAACCACACCATCAACAAATAAACCTTAAACCACACTATCTACAACACAGTGCCCTAACGAGCTCAACTCGCGCCAGGGGCACAATACCTTTTTAATACATTTTAGCACCCCCCCCCCAATTCGAAAATCATATAATATTATATGTAAAATATACCATTTGGCGCCCCATTGTGAGTAGCGCCCGGGTACATATGTTCCCCCGCCCCCCCCTTAGCTACGCCTCTGCTACAACAGTCAGAAGAGTCATTAGAAAGGAATGCTAATTAACGACATTTGCCTTCTGTCCAGGACTGTTTATTATTCAAGTGTACTTTTTATCTATGTATTTATGGTTTTTTAAGGAGTTTGTGTTAAGAAAGTTGTCAACGAAAAAAAAAAACCTATAGCGAATTTTGTTGTTGTTGATTAATTTTAACTGACCTTAGCCGCAATGTTTCCCCACCCCGGGCTTAAAACATGTTAATGTAATGAAGTTATGTATGAAATAATGAATAAATCTTTGAATGAATCATGTTGTAATAGATATTTACTATTTAGCTATTAATGTAGTAAAATGCGAGTAGCTACAAGTTGATATATATTTCTTCATTAATATATTGATATCAATCAAACTGGCGGTCTCCTAACAAAAAAAAAAAATGGAACATTTAACTAGCCATACAGGGAACCACCCTGAGTGAAACACTTGGCAATTGTTCTACACTACGGCGTAACTAGGGAGGGATGGGGGGTGGTCCGCACCGGGAGGCACTTATTTTGTCAACAGCAAGGGGGCAGCATTTTCGCCCCTTTAGTATTTTTTTTTGGCAAGGGAAAGAGGTGGGATATTTATATACCTCCCCTGGGCACCACTAACGTTTGTTTATGCATCTGTTCATACGTGATTTTTTTTCTAATTAGCTGAGTATTGTCTTTTTGAATATTCGTTCTGCAGTGTAAACAAAAGAGTTTGGTATCAGTTACATAGTGAACGGATGGTCGTGTGCTAAAGCGTTCGACTGTCGACCTGAAGGTACCTGGTTCGATCTCCGGTGAGGACCAAGGACATTTTTCAGGTCTTGGCTCAAGTTAACGATATATCTCCCGTGGTGCCTCCATGACCATTACACTCTTGGCTGTGGTGGGGATGATAGAAGGGCACTACAAAATCTAAAAATTGTCGCATTTAGGTGGGCGATTTTTTTTATGAGGGGACGGATGGTCGTGCGGTGAAGCGTTCGACTGTAGACATGAAGGTACCTAGTTCGATCTCCGGTGAGGACCAAGGAAAATTTTCAGGTCTTGGCTCAAGTTCCCGATATATCTCCCGTGGTGTCTCCATGGCCATTGCACTATCGGCTATGGTGGGGATGAAAGAAGGGCACCATAAAAACCGTCCCATTAGTGGTTTATATGATCTAAGAGATTTCATCTCATCCTTACAGGGACTTCACACAACATTGGAGGCTAGATATAAAATGCCTAAACAATACCGTGTAGCTGGATGTGTGAGCAATGTGGCATTAAGTTTTCTTGAAAGTACACAATGTACCATGTTTCTCCCGAGATTCACTTAGCCAAACCACCTACCGCCGTGACTAATGCAAATGGAACTTTTGAAACGACATATTTTATATAAACTTACGTTGGTTGTTTTTCTTTTTTTCGTGAAGGATATTTGCCATACTGCGTCAGAGCCTGTTTTGTTGGTTTCAGTCATGTATTTGCCTCCACTATTGACGCCAACTCTCATCTTGTTCATTTTCAAACGACTTTATGTAATTCTTCAAAAATTCCCGAACCTCTTAATTTTTTTTTTATTTTCTACGACTGCCGCTACCCTTACTGTACCGCCTGATGCGACCACCTCTCTGAATCAAAGCGTGGCACAGCCTCTCTGTGTCGTAGCTTGGCATCACCTCTCTGTGTCATAGCTTGGCATCACCTCTATGTGTCGTAGTTTGGCATCACCTCTCTGTGTCTTAGCTTAGCATCAACTCTCTGTGTCTTAGCTTGGCATCACCTCTGTCGTAGCTTGGCATCACCTCTCTGTGTCGTAGCTTGGCATCACCTCACTGTGTCTTAGCTTGGCATCACCTCTCTGTGTCGTAGCTTGGCATCACCTCTCTGTGTCGTAGCTTGGCATCACCTCTCTGTGTCGTAGCTTGGCATCACCTCTCTGTGTCGTAGCTTGGCATCACCTCTCTGTGTCTTAGCTTGGCATCGCCTCTCTGTGTCGTAGTTTGGCATCACCTCTCTGTCGTAGCTTGGCATCACCTCTTCGCAAACAGCATTGGTCTCCGCAAACAGCATCCAAGGCATTAATGCCTCCACACAGAGGTTATTATTGGCCTAAGGCTTGTTACCGGAAAGAACCTAATATTGAGATGAAATATTGAGATCAAAACAGACAATCGAGATAAACAGATAAATGAGGGACGATTTTTTGTTCAGGGCCTAAGACTATAATCTTATTAGCTTAAACCAGCAATGCACGCAGATCATCCATGGAATTAAAAAAGGCCTCCACTTAGAATAACACAGAATTTCTCTAAGTACCAACAACTGATGGGTTCCAACTACTGATGGTTGCCCCTCTAAATTGGTTCAGAATGTGTCTCCCACCTCCTTCCGGCTATCACGCACAGCTCTGTGTGCCCTGGTCATCCAACTACTTCGTGATGTCTGTCATCTGACCAGCCTGAAACTACCCATCATTCTGATTCCTGATATTGCCAATGTTGTTGTTTTTTT
>JAGDYQ010000026.1:7352206-7414043 GCA_021962125.1 Bulinus truncatus
TATATATATATAATATATATAATATATATGTGTGTGTATATGACAATGGGCTCTACATATATATGTGTATATGACAATGGGCTCTACATATGTATGTGTATATGACAATGGGCTCTACATATGTATGTGTATGACAATGGGCTCTACATATATATATATATATATATGTGTGTATATGACAATGGGCTCTACATATATATGTGTATATGACAATGGGCTCTACATATATGTGTATATGACAATGGGATATATATACATATATATATATGACGTGGATAACTCTCAGTATACTTGTGCAACTTGTTAAGTGATTTTTTGAAGAAAATGATGACAGGAAGATGGACAGTGATATCCGCTAATAAAAGAAAAACCTTTCCTAGTGATTTAAGAGAACAACACGCAGTTTTTCACGCAATTTATTGTCCATTATTTAAGAAATTGATCCAACTGTGAAAGGTAAAATGGAAATCGTGGATGACAGTTGCCCGTCATATAAAAACCACATGTCGACCTTTTTCAAATGTATGCGACAAAGTGTATGTTCATCTATGTGTACCCAATAGTCAAACGACACTCTTTGAAGTTATGTAATGATCTCAGATTATAAAGAGAAATGCAGCCTTGAACTTCTCGATCACGTGTGATCGATGATGAGGGTTTAGGCAATGAGGGTTCATTGAATACTTTTGACTGAGGCCCTTAAACTTATCATGAAGTCTCTGCCTGCGGTCCCCAATACCATAGAGAGGTTCTGCTCACAGACGCTGATTGACCGTTTACACTCCATTGTTGAGAATGATTTTTGTAGGTGGGCCCCAGCCAGTGGAGTCACTAGCTTTAGTGGCGCAATGAGCCAGTGGAGTAACTAGCTTTAGTGGCGCACTGAGCCAGTGGAGTAACTAGCTTTAGTGGCGCACTGAGCCAGTGGAGTAACTAGCTTTAGCTGCGCACCGTGTGGGATCTAAAAATGCCCACCATTCTCGAACCAATAAAATACTAAAATGGTCAAAATGCTGCCCCTTGTTTTTTTTTGGCAAAATCAATGCACCCCCGGGACGGAACCGCCCTCCATTCGAACCTCACTGGTTACGACACTGGCCCCAGCATTCTAGTTTGACAAGGGAGACAATGCTTTAAGGTTTTTTTGTTTGTTTTGGTTTTTGCTGTTCCTTTATAAGATTAATAAAGATAAATGACACACTTGTATTATACGATGAAAGTGGAAGTCACAGATTATATGACTGTAAAATTCATAAAATGCGGACACATTTCTTGAATAAACTCATTTTTTGTACCTCCTTGTTGCTTTATTTTCCGAGACAAAAAAAAATTTCCTGGTAAATAACTGCTGTAATCATTCCTTTAATCTCAACACAAATACTGCAATAGACGAAGTATTGGAATATTGTATGTCAACATTCAACTCGAAATGAAATAAAATAACTATTTAAACTGTAGGATTATAATTGTTCGCTCTCTATCGGTGTTATATTTACAGGCCGCTAAAGGTCGTAATTTTGTTTCCTGCTTTTAAAAGTATAGAAATAAATTACATAAGTTGCATTAAAACTGTCTAAGTTTTTAAAGTTGACATTTGCATTAGGTGCAAAGTGGTGCAACACATCCGGTTGGAGGCCTATGAGAAAAGGCAAAATCTTTTATCACGGAGTCACTCACTGTTGTTGGGGATGATCGTTTAAAAAATTAATGATAATAATTTCTTTTTAAAAAAATCTAATTCCTAATATTTATATAAAAAAAATTGGAAGTCCACAAACAATGGCTTGTATCACCCTGTAACTTTATTTATGGCGGGGACGAGGGAATGCATCTGATTATGTTAGAACATTACTTTTTTAAATAATAAAAACTTATTGTCTTTTATCATGCTTCTTAAATGATGGAGGGTTTGTGAATGTTATACACATAGCACATAACCTACCACATCTACGGACATCAGTGATCTCTATCTCTGCCTTACAGTGCCTCATTTAGGTAATAATCTGGAGTGTGTACAAAACACTGCCCCATTCGTGAATAGAGATATTTTGTTTCTATTAGTCTTATTGATACAGTAAACCCCTATGCCAATTCTACAGTCTTTGAAAAACATAAACAATACATTTATCAAACTTTTAATCTTTTTGTTTTAATCAATGTAGGCTAAATTCATATTTCTATCTGTTCCTGACCAGAGGTAGTCACGCAATAAATAGACGAGAGCGGAACGCATTTGTTGTTTTGTTATTTTTATAAAATAAAGATAATTTAAAGAGCGGCATCTTAGCCATTCTATCAATATGTAGGAAACATAAAGTAATTAAATAATTGCATGACAGAAGGAAAAAGCCTGGCTCATTAGAACCCACACAAAACTCAACGAAGAGCCGCATTTGACTACCCCAGGTGACTTGTCTAGGCCTGCATTATTTTTTTTATTAATGAAACATAGCCAATATAGGCTAAGCTTAAACAACTTGGATGAATATTTCAATGTAATCTGGAACATAACTCAATTACATACGTATTTTTTTTTATTTATTTCCAAACATTTTAATTTTTAGTCATCCCCTCTCTCATCTCTGTGTTGTATATTTTGGCAATCTGAAGTTCATTTACTTCCTTCTGTAAGTTTCATTTGACCGCACAGGAGATGCGCATCATCTGTTTACTGTGACCTATTTCTGAGGTGTTGGTTTTTTTTTGAAGGCGTACTTCCCGCTTTTTTTTATCTTTATATTTTTGTTAGCATTTGGTGCTTGGGTGTTGGACAATAAATATTTCCCCTCCTGTCTCTCTGCTGTGTTCTTCTTAGTTTCGAATTCCTAGGACATGACTCTCTCTTTTCTCTATCTCTCTCTCTCAATATCTTCCTCTCTCTTTCAAAAATTAATTTTGAAAGGTTTCTTGATTTCAAATATGCCATTGAACAAAATATAGGAGAAGTATACCAGTAGACTGCCAGTAGACAAATAAAATCAGACATCTGCATTGATCCAGTAAAGAAAGAATGTCATCTAGTAAAAAATTCAGACACTAGGTGACACTTAATGTTCATTTTATTTATACTTTATTTGCTTTTTTTCTAATAAAATTAGTCAGTTTTATTATCATTGTCACTATATAGTCACTCTAATGGTGTGTGGTTATTCCTTGTGGGCAGTGGCGTACCTAGGGGGGCGGTGGGTCAGGCGGTTCGCACCGGGCGGCACTTTTTATTACTTTTTAGGGGGAGGCGGCAAAAATATGTATAGATTAAATTGAAATACCTAAATGAGAGGGCGGCAAAATTGTCTTCCGCCCTGGGCGGCCGATACCCACGCTACGCCGCTGCTTGTGGGTGTGACATTTACTTTGCTTTAGAAAGTCTTCACTAAATTCCAGTCTGCCCCTTGACTTATGTTTGTCATGAAACTATAAACGATATTTTTCAAACCGCTATAGCTTTATTCAAAATTTATTGTAACTTTAGTTTATTCATATTTTTTTTAAATTATTCATAGTCTTAAAAGCACCTACCTTTAGTCTTCAAGACATTATGATAGCTGTAATATGTTAAAAGTTAAAGATTTTTCTCAAGAAAGATGTTTTTCAATTTAAACATTAATGTTCATAGTCTGTCATTGTTAATTCAGCCAATAATACTAATACCATTCTACTGTTCATGCAATTATTGTTTTTTTTTATTACCCTTTGTACTTCAACATTTAAACTAATTGATTATAATTTTCGGTTGACATTCTGTTTAATAGGTGATTGTTCGTAAGACAAAAACCTGGTGTTCAATACAGGGAACCTCCATGTATCTCAGGAAGGTAATTTTCTTCAAAACATTTTAGGCTTAACAATTTCTCATTAATTATGCACATTTTTTCATTATTAATAACTTTACAAATCTAAGATTGTTTTCACACTTTAAAAAAAATATTTATTTAACTACAGAGAGAGAAATTATATCAATATATAGAAAAAAGTAAAAACGAAAATTACCAGTCATAGTACCACAACTTTAACTTTCTAGGATATATATTCTTTTCATTCCAAGAAATGTCTGACTTCATAAATTAAAAAAAAAAAATTCACTTACTGTTAAGCTCAATATATTTTTTGGTTCTGAAAACAGAAAAGTAATCCTTACCTATGTACTTCTATTGTCAGAATCAGGGTGTTATGGACACACTGGATTTAGGTGAAGCTCACCAGGTGAAAAAGTCAGTACTGACTCATCAGGGACTACATTTGAGATAGCTATTAAAAAGAAAGTTTATAGTTTTGTAAGTGTTTGTTTTTTTTCTGTTTTATAATTGTTATGGCTTGTTTATTTGTGAAATATATGTTTTGTACTAGAATAAACATCTATAAAATTAACAAAATATTACATGAATGGATCTTTGATTTTACTTATTAAATTTACTTAAGGTATAACTCTGAGACAAACATTAGTTTCGTTTTTAATGTTGAAATATATTTAGTATGGTTTGTTTTTTTTTCAAAACTGAAAATCAACTTTAAAGAAAGACATTTAATATGTAACCTAATCATTAAGAACAACTTTTAAATTCAAACTTTGATTTTTTTTTCAAAGTCCTGTTCATCAAGTGAAGAATGCTCTCAATGGGTAAAAGCTTTACACAGCGCAATGGCCCGTAAAGATTCTGGGTGAGTTCATTTGTTTTTTAACTTTAATGTTTTGCAATTACATGTAATATAAAAATTAAGTTGCATTTAAAAATTACTTTCTAAAATTTTACTAAGCTTGTGAGTGACTAATGTGATAATTTTAAGTGTTTACTTTTATTTTTTATTTCTTTCTGATTCTTAAGACTTCGAAGATCAACGTTTTTTGTGGATGAAACTATTGAAAATGAAACAGAAAACATAAAATATGAAAGTATCTATGCTTCAATACCAGGAGATAATGCTAATCAAGGAAATGAGACTATTAGAGCCAGTGGTTATAAAGTGTCAGATTACACAACTCCTGTGATTCCAATGTCAAAGCTATGAATGGACAGGAAAATGTATATTCTGACATCAATGATGGCTCACCTGTGTTCAAAAAAATATTAAACCTAATAGCATCTATGAAGTAGTCAGTTCAACTCCACAAGTCACCACCGAGCACGAAAGTGAACTGTATAATGATGCATACTCCCAGATCAACAAAGTAAATTCTTCTCAGAATGATAAAAACGTTGAGTTAAGAAATTCTAAAAACATATATTGCATTAATCTAAATGGCGCTGGCCTTGATAATACCAACACAGACATCTATGATGATGCCAGATCAGAAAGTAATAAAGGACCCGCCATTCCCATTTCAATGAATTCTTCTGTTGAATCGAACTCAGAGTCCTCTTCTAGAGAACATAATAATCCAGAGACTGAAACAGATGGCCCATTTAATTTATTGGTGGCTGCCTTAACAATTGATGAATCACCACTCCCTGCGTTCAATCACCCATTGACTGAGGAAGACAGGGTTCCTGTAAAAGAGTTGACAGAATTTTGGCGAGCAATCATGCCATCTGCTATGTCCCTTATTCATCAGCTACAAACAATGAGGACCCAATAGCCTGCCTCAAATCTTTTTTGAAAGATTTAAATTTGCCATCTTAAAAAAAAAGTTTCATTAATTTATAACATTAAATCTTTGCCAGACAATGATAGATAAGATTTAATGTTACATGACTATGATAAAATTTCTAATCATTCATATATTTCACTTTTAGTGTAAATAGAGCTTTGAGACGTTTTTCTTGTCCTATTATGGAAAGAAAAAATATTAAACAGTGTATATTGCTCTATTTGAAAAAAAGAAAGAATGATTAATTATACTGTAAATAAATATTACCAGACAAATGTAAAAAAAAACTCCATGAAATATTTATCTTCACAAATATTTTTTAGTCTGATTTTGTGTTCATGATTTAGAACTTAAACTGGGGAGTTCATTAACTTAAAAAAATTATTTGCATAATTGATGAAAATTGAGCAGATACCATTGTGCTTGCTGTTTTTTTTTTTAAGTATTTTTTTTTTGTCTTTATTTTGCCAATCATGTTAAATAAAAATCATTTAGAAATATCTGTTTTCATTATATCCTAAATTATTAATTAATAAATAGCAGATATCCTTAAACTGTTTATGATGTACCTAATGCAAAAATACATTTTCTTAGAATACATATGATCGTCATAATCATATTCCAGAATGTGCTATCAATAAACATCATGAATACAACATTTGCAATGCTGCTGAGAGAAAATTAAAAGATATTCACTGTTTAATATTATCGTAGAAACTAAAAAGACTGTAAAAAATAGATATGTAAAATACTTTTTTTTCTCTTCTTTTGAAACAGTAATTAAAATGGTTTCACTTATGCAAATTTTAAAGGGAAAAGTGCATGCATTGTTGTATTAAATTCTCTTACATTTAATATATATGGTACACTATTATTGAATATAATTTAAGAATGCAAAGTACAGTTGTTTTTTAATTATTTGATTTTTTTTTTTTTTTTAAGTGATGGGTTACATGAGTCAAAGAGCTCTATAAAGGATCCTTAAACAATGTCAGCTTATAAGATATTTTACATTTTAGTAAATTTTATACACTAGGTAGAAGTGCAGTATGTATGACAGAAGAACACATGCAAACTTTGTAGAAGTACAAAACATATGACACTTGACTAGGGAGCACATGCAGACTAGAATAAGATTTCCAAGATAAAGAATAATATAAAATAAAATGTTTTTTTTAAAAAAGCTATTATTAAAGTAAACTAAAAGGTAAAATAAAAAAACTCCTTATATCATGCAAATATTTATATCAATTAATATTACTAGTAATATAAGCATAGGTGCCCTTTCGATATTTGATAATAATTTTATTACTACTTTTCATCTAATGTAAAGACATATTTAGTTCATTCTATTGTAATCACCCATACTTTTAATTTTAGTAATTATAATTTCTATAAATATTGTATGATCAGATTTATTTTTTAACTTTTTAGTGCATTTTAATAAAAAAGCTTATTTTGAAAAAGGTCTTTTTAGGTAATTTTTTTTGTACTCCTTATTTTTGAAAGAATTAAACTTACTATTTTTGTATATGATTTAATGAATTGGTAAAGTTTATATCACTTAAAAAAAGCTTCACTATTTTGCACTTGTGCTTTACTTCATATTATTTTGACTTCCTAATCACCATCCTTTATCATTATAAACATTACTAAAAAAAATATGCTTCAATTTTTTACATAATAATACAAGATATTAAATATTAAATCATAAAACTCAAAACTATTAAAACAAAAAATATAATGTATTTGCATGCAGAATCTATATAAAGCAACACCCAACGAGAATAGGCCTAAGGGCAGACCAAGAAGCAGATGATTAGACAGCCCCATAGCTGAAAATTCTACAGCAGGGGCCAGGCAATACATTTTACTAAGAACAAATAAGCAGAGGGGGCTGCCCCCCCCCACACACACACACGGTACGGGCCTGTGGTTAGAGGAGGTGGAGAAAGACCTTTAAGTCATAGGATTGAGAGTGGAGGAAGGAGACCATGGCATGGATCGGGAAAAGTGGAGAAGAGTAGTATGGCAGGCCAGGGCCCTAAATGGGCTGTAGAGCCAAACTATGAAGAAGAATTCAGAATCTAGACAGTTGCAAAATGTGACCCTTCTATTTCTACCAATAATGGGGCCCATCAGAGGCGTAGCGGGGGGTACATATGTCCCCGGGCGCTACTCACAATGGGGCGCCAAATTTATATTTTACATATAATATTATATGATTTTCGAATTGGGGGGGGGAGCGCTAAAAATGTATTAGAAAGGTATTGTGCCCCGGGCGCGAGTTAAGCTCGTTACGGCACTTGCATGGGTGTATTCATGGGGGGGCAAGAGGGGCATTTGCTCCCCCCCCCCCACATTTTGAAAAAATGTCGTATAAGAGGGGTGCATTTGCTCCCCCCCCCCTTACATTTAAAAAATATGTCATAAAGTTGTTATTTGCCCCCCCTGGAAAATTTTTGCCCCCCCTGGAAAAATTCCTAGCGACGCCCATGGGCACTGGGGCCCATCGTTCACAAAGTCATGTGGGGAAAATGCATCAACATTTAGGCTAGTTTGTTACCATTTGCATTCATCTCTTCAAAGTGAGAGAATAATGTACGGTGCTTTATGAATGATATAAATATCTCAAAACCGCACCGGGAAATTTAATTTAAACCTGTATGGTTTTGAAAGGATTAAAACTAGAATAAATAAAAAGCTATAAGCACCTATTTTTTTTTTTTTACAAAAAAGTATTCTATATATTATATAATTGACAGACGGGCAGGACTAAGAATAGATTGATAGGATGTTTAAATAGACTAATGAGGTCTAATATAAATGAAATGCTCTTAAAAATATACGCGCGGGCCAGATAAACTAACGGGCCGTACTTGGCCAGCGGACCTTAGTCTGCCTGCACTCTGCCTATATCTGAAAAATACCTAGGGATCGTCCATAAAGTACGTCACGCTATTTTTGACCCCCCCCCTGTCACAAAGAGTCAAATCTCGGGACCCCCTCCCCCTAAAGTACGTCACACTTTCGAAAAAAAATTTAAACAACAAATAATTAAAATTTAATCTTAAACTTAAAACGCACTTCACTATTAAACTGCCATAAAATATAAATATTAAAAGAACTATCAGATTATTATATGACTTTACTAGTAGAATAACTAATTGTCAACAGTTGTCACAGTTATTCTTTGAAACAGTAACTCAATCAATTGAATTTGAAAAAAAATTGCAAAAATTAGAACAATTATATAATGAACATCATTTATCTGCTACCTTTTCATTTACAATGGGTGAGGTCTTGGGCGTATTCATGGGGGGGGGGGGGGCATTTTGAAAAAATGTCATATAAGAGGTGGGCATTTGCTCCCCCCCCCCTTTAAATAAAAAAAATGTCTTAAAGTTGTTATTTGCCCCCCCCTGGAAAATTTTTGCCCCCCCCCCCCTGGAAAAATTCGCCCATGGGTGAGGTCAACTTTGAGATAATCTTCCAATTATGCATTCTATTGACACAGGATAAGAAGTAAATTAGCGAAACTTGACCTCAACCAGTGATTAAATAATAAAAATGGAAACAAAACAATGCGACTAAAAAAGGACTAAATTGCCAAATTATGTGAGCAGCTCTTGTGCTATATAGAATATGTTTATAGTGGACCTGTGAATTATGTTTAAAAAAATATTTACTAGACATCATCCATCCAAGGTGAAGTGTTTATCCATAGTTACGACTGACATAAATCTTTCCCCATCATCGTTTCCTGGAAGATTAATTGCAGGCAGATCAACTTCATCCTCATCTAGCCACTCAACATCCTCTGAATTTGCATTTTCCATTCTGTCAATAATTGCCATGAATTCTCTTTGCCTGCTAGCAGCATTTCTCAAAGGACGGAGGCGTTTTATCTGAGTTGATTCTTGAAAATTTTGGGTTGGCACATTCTCCTGCGCACGAGCTCTGTGTTGTCCTGTATGTTTCTTCAACATTGTTTGTGAGGCAAAGTATAAGTGACATACTTTGTAAATTCGATCGTGTAAGCTGGTCTGCAAAGATGGACGATATAGATCATATTGTTGTACTTTTAAAACTCCCGTTGATCTTGGCATAATGTCATCAAATTTGAGAGTTTGTGCCACAAACAATGAAGGAAATTTATGAGCATCGGCATCTGCTCTTTCTGAAGCTCTGAGTCCATCAGTTCAAGGCTGTTTTAAGGTCATCGTAGGCCCTATGCACTTTCAAAGTCGTAGGCCCTCCCCATCTTCACTTTTAATGTTTTTCAAGAATGCACCCGTCACTTCTTTGCTATTTGAAATCTAAATAAACTTTTGAGGACGTCATATGTGACTTTGCTAAGACAAAGAAACGAAAAGTTAACATATAGATCTGCAGCTTGACGTGCTCATCTCACACGGTTAATCGGTTATACATAGTTACTTTAATACGAACATTATTAAATTTTATTGGCATTCTGAACTTGTTTTCACTTTGTGTTCTGGCTTTCGTGGGCCCTTGAAAAGTCCGTAGGCCCTAGGCAGTGGCGCATCAGAGGGGGCAGGGGGCGCTTGAGTCCCCCCCCCCCGACCAAATCATCAATACATATTTTACTATATAAAGTTACTAAAAAGACTGTCAAACTGTCAAACTGTCTTTTTTCTATATGTGAGCCCCCCCCCCTCAGCATTTTTTTCTATATGTGAGCCCCCCCCCCCAGCATTTTTTGCTGGTTGCGACACTGGCCCTAGGCATAGTGCCTACTGTGCCTAGTTAATAAAGTGGCCCTGCATCAGTTGTTTGGTTGATTGGGATTGGAGGAGGAAAGAATCTCGAAGGTAAAAGGTTGAAATATGAACTCCTAACTAGCATGAGAAATTGTGAACTACACATTGAAAAGATATGCATTTCCTGCTATTTTTACATAAAACTAATTTAAGTGTTTCAAAAAAATTTTGAAAATTATTTTTAAAACTTCTAAGTTTAAAAAAAAAAGTTAAATTAGAAATAAAATAAAAAATATATTTAAAATGTGACGTCACATTTGGCCTGACCCCCCTCCCCCTGTCACAAACTGTCACACTTTCTTAGACCCCCCCCTCCCTCCCCCCATTTCGAGCGTGACATACTTTATGGACGGCCCCCTAGTCGACCAATCCCCCTCTTTGTATTTATATAGTTATTATAAGTTATTATATAAGCGATTTTTATGAAGGAATTATTTGTTTCTCTTTTTTATTCAACTCATTTGAAACAGAAATTAATATTAATTTTTCTTTTGGTAAAAAAATGCATTAATAAAACATTTTTTTACGTTCTTTCTTACTTTATCGTTTTATAACAATCAGCCTGTGATTTTTAAACAGTTTTTATCATCAAAAATATAAAAAATAAGAATAATAATCTTACAATTTAACCTTACATTTTTACATTTCTTAGTTTTGCCCATGGTTTTGTCCATGACATGCACTTTTTTTTTTACGGCCATGACCTTGCGACTTTACGTGTCTAAGCTACATTTATTTATAGACCTTTGTTACAAAACAAGCATCCCGTGACTTACTATCACGTGATTGGTAACTTAAGTCAAAGCCTCAACAACATATCGTCTTCATTCTGTTCTGCTTGACGTTATATAACAGTTTGGTGCCTTTACAGTTAAACCAAGTTTGTGGTAACTCTTTTTTTTTTCTTATTAATATTAAATGTAGCTTAGTGCGTAGGTACCAATGAAGGGTAATATTGTATTTTAGGGGAGAATTATTTTGACAATATTTTTGATACTTTACCTCTCTAACAGTTACATTTCTTAGTATTGATGATTTTACATATGATAAATATTATCAATTTCACTGGCAATATACTATATAGGCTTAATATATAATGTAGGAAAATAGAAATACAATTTAGAAACTTTACAATTGTCAATTTCTGTATTTAATCTTTCAAATTCAATAAGTTAATGGTAATATATTTTAATTCCCTCTATTGCATATATTTATATTAAATGTATAGATATAACATTTAAGTAATTATTAAATATGATTGAATTTAAATTTAAGGTAAATCATCTTCAAACTTAATTTTCAAACAGAATATCTACCAATTACAGTGTTTCATCTAAATAAGTTCTGCTTTTTCAGAAACAAAGATGGCAATGACACCTATTTTGTTGTTATTATTCACATTGGTGGCTCTTAGCACATCATGTTGTACACCTGACCAATGGGAGGGTATCGAATCATCAATTGGTGGATGGGCTGCAAGGAAACGAAGTGGCCTATTGAAGGTAGGTTTTTATCTTATGATTATACAAAGTATAATGTGTCAAAATATTTGGTAAATTTATTTTGATATCTTAAACTTTAACTTATTTTTGTTGCTTTTTTACTATTTCCTAATTCTTCAGTTTGTAATTATAAAACGCAGTGGCTACAGCCATATATGCTGGTATATATTATATATATAAATATTTTATTTTTTTCGGGGCTAGGGTTAGGGTGTGGAGCAATATCTATGGCTGGTCCCTGAAAAAAAAATTATGTCCGTCTAGAGGGCATATGTGGCTGGTACCCGGGGAAAAAATACGGGCACCAGCTGGCTGGTGCCGTAGCCACTGCCATTATAAAATATGCTTATTATTTATTATTCCTACATATCGTTACACAGATTGTATTTTTCCCACTGATAGGTACAATTTTTAATCTTATTTCCATGCAGGAATATGTTCGAGTATCCTATGACTTCACCAACAAACGTACAGCTGCTTTTGTGGACTATTCTAATGGGGAATATGCGAACAGATTTAAAATTGTTGTCAGATATGATGGGGAGGTTGAGTATTAATAAAATTAATGCTTTTGAATATTTAGTTGAAGTATTTTCATTATTGCAAATTATAAAAATATTTTATCCATCCAGGTTGGAAATGTTTATGTTGTAGACCTTAAAAAAGACAAATGCTGGACCAAAAAATTGAATCGCCCATTCCGCCAGGCTTGCATACCAGGTACTATATCACTTAGTTTTTAAACCTTTTTCATCTTGTAGTGGCCAACAGCCGCCTTTACTGATAGCGTCTTGTAGCTCATATCACTACTTTCTTTACTTGTTCCACTACTTTTGAATCAGTAGTTTCTATAAAATTTATTTAGCTATAAGAGTAGACAATTATCTATTTTTGGTGTTAACAGCTTAAAATTGGCAAATTTCCAAAGTTAGTATATTTTATCAGTTTTTATCAAAATGCTTGGTCTATATAGTTACAGGTTGATATGAGCATTATTGATATAGCTTATAAATGCATTTTAATTAGTATTAGTTATGGAAAGTAGTTAGTCTGATGATGATTTAAAGGAAAGTTGAAATAAGTCTGGTGATGTCACTATGTAAAGCAAGAGAATAATAAGCAATCTGGTAATGCAACAATATATTATATATGATTCATTTATTAATAAACGTTTATTATACTCCCTTGGGATTTGTTACCAATTTCTTCGTTTGTAAAAGCTAATAAGTTATATTATGTACTGCTTTTTTTTTTTTTTTTTTTTTTATTAATTTTTAAAACAAAGAACCTTTTATTTTTATGTCTATCTTAACTCAAGATTAGAGAAGATTTAAGTTCTAAAGGGTTAAAAATGTTTTCTTCCAGACTCTGCTAAACCTTTTGGTGATTACTACCTTGGACTAGATGGTGGATTTAAACTTTCTGGATATGCCATTGAAGGTCCACGTGTGAGTGCTTTTGTCTCAGTGCAGAACATTTCCAATGGTCAGTGTGTCCCTGTTTCAGAGGCTGTCTATGGAAAACTCACTAAAGGTAAGTTCAAACCTGGGATGACCAGCTATGTAGAATTTTTGTAAACACAAAAGTGTACATTTTAATTTTAAATAGCTTCACCTCAATATCACAATATAAAAAAAAAAAGTAAAGTTCCCTTAGCCCTAACGGGACATGGGGGCCGATGAAGTGTAGAAATCATGTTTCTATAATCTCGGCATATGGATTGGGAGGGGTAGCCCAGCCGCCTTTACTTTCAAAAATCGGGTACCCATTTAAAGCTATGTGGACTTGTGGGACAACTTTGTAACTTTTTTCTAATTAGAAAAATGCCCTTGGCTCTCACCGAGGATCGAACGCATGACTCAAAGATCATCAGTCAAGTATCTATACCACTCTACCACCCGTCCCACAAAATCTTTGTATCCTGATGCTCAAAAACCTTGAGAATCTGACCGAACATTTTGAATTCGCTTTGAAGTTAGAATGAACATGAATTTCTAAGCACTTTTCACTAGCACAGATTTGGCCTTTAAGACACCTATATTTCTTATTGAAGTGAAAAGAACTTTGCTTATCCATAACATATTTCTATGCTTATTTTAAACTATTTTTGTATACGTGGGGGGGGGGTAATATTATAGTTTTATTGTATTTGCCATTTGAAAATCTTTTTTTTTTTTTCATTAAAATCCTAGGTGATTTGGTCATTTGTACTACTTTGTTTGAAAAGTAAAATATTTCATAGAAAATTCTATTTATAGTCTTTTCCTCAACCTTTTCTTAGTTTCAAACTTTTTATTTTGCTTTATTTAGCTGACTTTGTCCAGACTGTTGGTTTTGTCAACGTAACGCCAGGAATAAAAAATGCCACTGTGTTTGATGTTCCAGCTGAATGTGAAAAAGTAAGTCAATTTTTGAGAAACTAAATGGCCAATGAAAGATTTCATTGATTTCGAAATATTTAATGTGTATTTGACATGAACCATTTCTTTTATTAAAAAAAAATTCTGTTTTTTACAGAAACAAGACATCAGCTTGGCTGAAGGGCTTACTAGGGATCACTTCATCTTGGCCGTGTAGATAATTCTGAGAGGCCATTTGCTTTTTCCTGTAACATGCCTTGTCTTGTCTGTGGCATTGTGTGCTGTGTTCTGTTAACGTACCTGCAATCAAAATGGAGAATTACGTATTGATGAATTCATTTTGTGTCTATGTAACTTGTATTATGTATCAACATTAAGGTTTGTTATGAATTAATATATCAAGATTACTTTTTTTTGTGAGACGATCTCTTTCATACAAGGACCATTGATACCAGTTTGAGAACTACCACTCCAGTGTATGTTACTTGCTGTAATGTGAGATGTATTTTTTATTCCAGTTTAAGTTATCAAATTAATTCCAAAACTTTCAGCAGTTAAATTTTCTGAGTTTTTATTAGGTTGCTTTAGCAGTATGAGATTATATTTGTATTATTTTGTTATCTTTATTCTGCAATTTTTTTTACTTCAGTATTTTGCACTGCACACAATGTAATGTTGTTGAAAATTTCTTGTTCAAAATGATCAAATAACTTAATCTCAATGATAATCTCTTGATGTTTGTAAATCACAACAAAAAAAAAAAACTTTAAATAGAATCTCAATGATACACTTTTTTTCTTACTTTTGTAATCAAAACTTAAAGATTGCTCATTGTTGTTACTTTCTCAATGTTTTATATTTCTAAAATGTACCTTTTTAAATAAAAACATTATTTTTTCACTATGTTTTTTTTTTAATTTTTTGTATGTGTAAAGTTTCCTTTGCTTTAGTGTAGGATTCATGTTTCTATAACCTCTGCATACGAAGGGATTGTGTGGTTAGCACATCACCCAGCTGGCTTTACTTCCCCAAAAGTCAGGTACTCATTTAAAACTGGGTGGACTTGTGGGACGACTTTGCACCAAATTTCACCTGGAAAAATTCCATGGGCCTCACCGAGGATCGAACCAAGGACACTCAGGTTGACAGTCGAGTATCTACACCACTCGGCCATCCGTCCCACTTACCCTTACAAAGTGGCCTCTAATTCGACGCGACTGGCCACTTGTAATTCAAATGTTACTGGCCACTGGTAATTCAAATGTTACTGGCCTTAGTAATTCAAATGTTACTAGCCATTTGGCCATTTGTAATTCAAATGTTACTGGCCACTTGTAAATCAAATGTTACTAGCCATTTGCAATTCATATTTTACTGTTTAAAACTTAATGTGACTACCTGCTCCAGTTTCAATTAGTGAAAATCGGAAAAAAGCTTGTACAAATTCATCACGTTGAACTTTGCAGTGACAGCTAATCTGTCATTTTATAAACTAGCAAGATCAGGTATGAAAGCAATCTGGATAGGATTGTCCTAGTTAGTAATTTGAATCACAGTAGGTAAAACTATTATAGTTGGAGTCATGGCATATAATACTAAAAGTGACACACCAGGCCCGTAGCGTGCAGGGGGGCCGGGCCCCCCTGCGTTTTTGTCTGCCCCCCCTGCTTATTTGTTCGACTTAGTAAAATGTATTACCTACCCCCCCCCCTGCTATTGCCTGGCCCCTGCTGTAGAATGCCTGGCCACCTCCTGCAGAATTTTCACGCTACGGGGCTGTGACACACCCGTCGTGATGATGAAAAAGAGCAGAGCTAAAGCGTTGAATGTTGTTAGCGTAACTTGCGGGCTTTAAATGTGACGCCCTATTCCCATCGCTGAAAAAAAAAATAATAAAGTAGTGAAAAAATGACCCTCTTTGCTGGTGGCTAAATTAGTCACGCTCTGGGTTGACCACCACTGCATCTTCTTAGTTACGTCATGCAGGCAGGAGTGGACTTAGGTCAGTTGTCTCCCATGAGCAGATGAAAACTGTGCCCCTAATAAATACAATGGCGGGAGAGATTAAGTTGAAATTAAAGTAGTGTTGGCCTGTTGGGCTCTTTGGAAGTTGGGGCCAAGAGTTCCCACAAAAGGCACCTGCCCTTAAATCCGCCTCAGACGTCAAGTATTTGTTATTGTCCTATAACCACCAGTCTATTCCTCGGTACATTCATCTTAACATTTCTGTCATTACATAATTAAATAACATTCTAAATATAAATTAACAAAAGTCGTTTTAAACGGATTGAAACTATCTGTAATATACAGTAATATACTGTGATATTCTGTAGTATACTGTGATGTACTAAGATATATTGTGATGTATTGAGATATACTGTGATGCACTGTGATGTATTGAGATATACTGTGATGTACTGAGATATAATGTGATGTACTGAGATATACTGTGATGTACTGAGATGTACTGAGATATACTGAGATGTACTGAGATATACTGTGATGTACTCAGGTGTACTGAGATATACTGTGATGTACTGAGATATACTGAGATGTACTGTGATATATTGTGATGTACTGAGATATACTGTGATGCACTGAGATATACTGTGATATACTGTTATCCTGTAAAAATATAAAACTCGCCAATAACATTTTCTCGAACTAGTAAACATCTATGAGTATCAAAAGATTAGTACTTTTAATTAGCAGTGCATTCTACTTAAATTTTTTTATTATATTACAGTAATATAAACATTACGGCAAGAGGTCTTCTTAGATAGGGTTGGAGTTTTGGAGTGCGGCAGCGCTTATTCTGTCGATCTAAATAAACAGCTTTGCTTCTAAGGCAATTTTCATTTGTTTAATAGAAAAGATGAGAAGACAGCGTTCAATGTGTAACAAACATAATCAATTTGTTTTTTGTTTTTTATTAACCCTTTTCCTTTCAAACTACATTGTAAACTGAATTGTAAACTACATTGTAAACTGCATTGTAAACTGCATTGTAAACTGCATTGTAAACTACATTGTAAACTACATTGTAAACTGCATTGTAAACTACATTGTAAACTGCATTGTAAACTACATTGTAAACTACATTGTAAACTACATTTCAAACTACATTGTAAACTACATTGTAAACTACATTGTAAACTACATTTCAAACTACATTGTAAACTGCATTGTAAACTACATTGTAAACTACATTGTAAACTACATTTCAAACTACATTGTAAACTACATTGTAAACTACATTGTAAACTACATTTCAAACTACATTGTAAACTGCATTGTAAACTACATTAACTACATTGTAAACTACATTGTAAACTACATTTCAAACTACATTGTAAACTGCATTGTAAACTACATTGTAAACTACATTGTAAACTACATTGTAAACTACATTGTAAACTGCATTGTAAACTACATTGTAAACTACTATGTTGTGAGATGAAATAGGCCTACTACTAAAAAAAAAACTGCTCAATGCCTACACCGGTGTATCATGTATTATTTTTGCAATAGTAGCAAAACTAAAAGTTTGTTTCGGGCCCCGTCATTGATACAAGCCATATACGCTAATGATTTTCCCCGAGGCCCCACGTACAGCTAAGCCCCCCCCCCCCTCTGTATAAGGCTCTAAAAGACATGCGTACTCTAAATGCTGCAGTATCGTACGTTAAATGCTTCAGTATTGTACGCTAAATGCTTCAGTATCGTACGATAAATGCGCCAATATCGTACGATAAATGCTGCAGTATCGTACTCTAAATGCTGCAGTATCGTACGATAAATGCTTCAGTATAGGTTGGCGGCAAAAAAAAAAAATAACAGTATGGAAAATTCAGTTTCTGGATGTCTATCAACGGATCCATTCTTTTTTTTTTTTTAGCATAAAAATTACATTCAGCGTACTCTGACAAATCTTGAAGTAGACCATACATTTCAGTTACTTCAATGTACAGTGCATTCATTGCTGCTGTTCTTGTTGTCCATCTTTAGTGTATGTGTGACCTGTCAATATTACATGTAGGCCTACAACAAATATTTTTTTTCTTATCGTAATGAACATGCTATAAATTAAAGTTCAATGCGTAGGCAGCTCATAGTACTTGAAGTACACATTTTATATGCCAGTCACTGTCCTTACCTTCTCGTCTGCAGTTTGACACCAACAGATCATCACTTACCAATTTTTTCTTTATGTCACCCACGTGAACTTTTCATGTATAAATAAGATTAATGACAAGTGTTGTTTTGGTTATGTAGGGCAGTGTGAATTAAATGACGAAAGATCCCAGATTTATGTAGAGCAGTGTGAATTAAATGACGAAAGATCCCAGATTTATGTAGAGCAGTGTGAATTAAATGACGAAAGATCCCAGATTTATGTAGAGCAGTGTGAATTAAATGACGAAAGATCCCAGATTTATGTAGAGCAGTGTGAATTAAATGACGAAAGATCCCAGATTTATGACCACTGAATAGATTCTTACATTTGATTGAAGGGACAGAGTAAGAGCAGACGAATGGAGTGTTTATAATACTCCAATATTGTAGAAGGCATTTGATCAAACCACTTAACGGGCATTACTTGGCCAGCGAGGCGTAGATTGTCCTTGTCTGGTCTAGAAACGGAAAATTGTTTTCAAGGTTATTATTTCGGCGCCCCCTCTAGTTCGAGTTCTGTACAGTGCTCGATTTAAGAAAAAAACAGTGCCGGGGATGAAAAAAAAATTCAGCAGAGCCGGGTGTGTCTATGGTTTCATCCCCGGCAGGGATATATTAGCTAAAGCAGAGCCGGGGATGATAGGTCTCAGTGCGATGAATCGAGCCCTGGTTCTGTAAATGTTTGTATGACACACAGATGTGGTATGGCCTAAGTAATTATTTTCTAACTTTCATTTTCACTTTGCACATGTCCGCGGTTTTCCCCGATCCCGAGCGCCATTTCACAATTAAAATACATTTTGTAAATAAAGTAAAAAAAAATCCATGCCATCCGACGACGCCATTAATAACTAGAGCAGCTAGCACCTGGATACCGCATTCACACCTCACCGTTTCCTTCATCCACTATGGACAAATGGACTGGGCGCGTGGCGCTTGTGACTGGAGCATCACGTGGGATAGGCTCGTCGGTGGCTAGGATTTTATGTCAGCACGGAATGGTAGTGGTAGCTCTGGCCCGAGATATCGCCGAACTAGAGGTCAGGATGAATACATTATTATTATGGCTGATTACATAGTGAGTTTCAGTCCTTGTGTGGTACATTCACGTATTTCACACAGTTACCATGGTGATAGATAAACAAAGAGCTGATGTGCTACATCTTAGACAACAGGACTTATGCAAAAGCTGTAAAAATCTTGTAGTTTCAGTAACATGGCCGCCTTTCAAGTTAACAAATTACAAATGATGGATAGGCACATAGAGCTCTTTATGAAAATATTTTTAAACTTGTACTAAATTTTGTTACATCTGCATCAGCTAATAGCTAAAAGTACATGAAATAAAATTAAGCTACGTCATTACATCTTTCTCAGGGCGCAATGAGGGCCCATAGCTTTCTAACATTGTTTTTATTTTTTATTTCTGCTAATGGGTGGAAAAAGTACCTCCCCCCCTCCTTGTCATGGTTTGTCATGTAAAAGTCCCTGTAATAGTCTCTTTGAGACGAGAATACATACCACTAATATGACTTTTTGTGTAGTGCTCTCCGTTCGTCCCCCACCACATAGTTAAGGAGGCGCCACTGGATGCATAGATAGGTGACAGGACAAGCTGGGATTCGAACACGCAAACCAAATCGTGTAGATCGGGCAACTGCATGAAGAGGTCAGGCTGACAACCAAAGCGCCACCTAGCCACCGATGGGCATGTTTATATGTCTGTGGGAAATGAATGGGCCACAAATGAACAATTTAATGGTAGCCCTGATTAATTTAAAATTAACCGAAAGATAACCCGAACGTGAAGCAACTTTATGTGTGTGGCCCAGGGGATGGGGGGGGGATATCTGCCTGCCCAGTGGTTGGGTCATCTCCGCCATATTCCAAAATGTATTTACATTGTCTAAAGATGACTTCTGATGAAGATTGTATGATGAAGATTGTCTGATTGAAGATTGTCTGATTGTAGGCTATAGCTGTAGAATACAAAAACAGCGGCTTCGAGGGCAGCCTGGTGCCCATGAAGTGCGACATCACACAGCCGGACAAGATCACGGCGCTCCTTAACACAATCCGAGCTGACCCAGATCTGGAAGGAGTGGATGTCCTCATTAACAATGCTGCAGTGGCCTTTGCCGAGCCGCTTCTGAGCGGCAACCCGGATGTTTGGCTCACCATGGTCAAGGTAGTGGCCATGTTTCTTGTTTGATTTGTTGTTGTTGTTGCTTTTTTCTTAGTAAGTTATAGACAGTATAGACTTGCCACCATCTTAAATGTTTATAATTCTTTCTTTTTTTTAAAAAAAACTTCCTAGACGAATTTTTTGGGACCCACAATTTTAGCCCAAGAAGTGTTTAAGTCCATGAAGGAAAGAGAAGTAGACGACGGGCATATAGTATTTGTCAACAGGTAGGCCTACATTTGTCTGTGTGTGGGGATGTGTATTCATTCTACGAAAGATAAATTAACACAATAGCGACAAGACCACGGTTGCCTTTATGAAATAAATTAATCGTTATAAGATACTGGCACTGTTTAACCATTTCTAAATAAATTATCTACATCCGCGTTTATCAACGTTTTTTCGTGACTGCACCCCAAATGGTGCGAAAGTACGCCGGTAGCCTACCCCGCACATGTAAGTTCTTCAAACCCTTTGGTTTTTTTAAACGAAAATTATAAGTCGCTGCGTACCACTGCATTAGCTTTCCCCGTACCCCTTGTGGCTCGCGTGCCCCCGATTGATAACCGCTGATTCAATAAACAGGATAAAAGATTAACTTTTTTGTTTTTTTAATTAACGATGGACTCAAATAAACATAAGACAAACAACCTTTTTTTGGCCTTTTTTTCACTTTTTGTTTCACTTCTTTAAAAGCTCTTCGTTTTGGTTTACAATTGGTGACTCGTGTATGACAATATTTATTTTTTCGCTGCTCACTTTCAAACGTACAATTTAAAAAAAAAAAGCACAGCTTCTGTTACAGCTACAAACACTAAAACTATTTTAGCCTTAAACCATAAATATGCAATTACTCAGTTACATTGGGTTGTTTCTTAAGTCGGGGTCATATGCCCAAATCAGCATCTATCCACAATTAGTTTTTATGTGCTGCGTTTGCATCGAAAGTGGTGCAAACAAGACAATATGAAAATATAGAAAAAAAAATGAGTCGAAATTTCACCACCCCCTAACCGCCATTTTGTTGGCAGCCTAGCATATGTATTCTTTTTTATTACATTGACATTTTTCTAGTGCATAAGTTTTTATTTTATTTCTGTAAACTCGGCACATCGGAACCCCGAAAAGAAACCAAAATTGAGTTGTAATTTGTTTTACTCATACTGTTACCTAGAAATGCAGCTTAAACTGAGTTTATGAATGATAAAAATCGTATCGATTACATCAGTTTCACCGAGCATATCAATCATATCTACCAACCACTCGTACTAATCACAACAACCACTTTAACCGTTTAAATAATAAAACCTGAAGACACACTACACATGTAAACAAATAACATTGAACCATACTACAGTACTATTATATTACTTCCAGTTACTCATCGCCATGTTTGTTTACACCCCAGTCTGTCTGGTCATCGGTTGTTGCCAGGTAACAAAGATCTCCACATGTACAGCGCCACCAAATTTGCTCTCAGGTCAATAGTTGAAGGGTTAAGGTTGGAGCTTCGACAACTGGACTCACACATCAGAGTTTCGGTAAGGCGCACCCGATTCACGATGAATGAGCTCGTCTGAGCGCTTGCCAGAGGGTAGGGGATTGCACGACCAGTTCTAAATTATAATTATCAAATTGACAAGTAATAGGAAAACAAATTTTTCTAACCGTTTCCTTAACTCGAAACTTCTGTTTATTTATTTATTAATATCCTTATTTAAGTATTTGTGGAAAATTTTGTAATCGATTTTTGAGGCACTTTTTTAGTGATAGATTTTCTTGAAATGTTGCATAAATGTTCTTGCAACATGAGAATACATGATTCAATAATTAATTTTGCAATTAATGTTTTTTTTAACAAATATGAGTCCAAAAAAATTCTCATAACTATCCAT
The DNA here is from genome assembly GCA_021962125.1 of Bulinus truncatus. NCBI lineage: Eukaryota > Metazoa > Mollusca > Gastropoda > Planorbidae > Bulinus > Bulinus truncatus. Next base: position 7,374,696 of record JAGDYQ010000026.1, read on the forward strand.
GGTTGAGTAATAAAGGGATCTAACCGTGTTTAACTATGACGAGCGACACTAATAAATGGGCTACTTCCTTTGCATCAATTAATAATACGTTTCAAATCGAGCCGCGTGCTAGCAGGTCAAAGCAGCGGTACTCAAGCGTACATGCATTTACACACCGTGCTATGTCTCTCTTTCAATTCAATTGGCAGTGTCTTTAAAATGTAAACAAAACTGCTTGTGATAAGCTTTATAAGGGATAAATGGGGTTTAGGTGCACACTTACTTAATTAAACATGATAAGATTAAAATTTATTGCAAAATTTAAACGGTTAGTTTTAAAAACTCTGTTTTAATCGTGTCTTGTTAACTGTCGGTTTAAGTGACAGCGTCACACAGTATGATCATGTGTTAATGGGAGGGAACTGTATTAGCCTTGTTAGAAAAACAAAAGATTACTAAAAATAGATTTGTTTAGACTGCGCATGACTGCGCAGCTCGATGCGCACACATCGGGCGTACAAACCAGTGTTGCCACTCCTTGGGTTTTTTCACAAGATCTTGGGTTTTCGGACACTAACTTGGGAAATGGGGTTTTCGGCTGTAAATCTTGGGTTTTTTTGTTTTGTTTTTTTCTCTATTGTACAAGTGTCCCCCCCCCTTATCTGGGTCATTTTTGGTGGGAAAAGGGGGGAAAACTGAACGTAGGGCCTAGAAACATCCCGATAGGTAAATTGACACCAATAGGTGTGAGGCGACAGGCGAGGGTAGCCGGTAGAGTGAAAGTGTTTTTGCGGAATGTACTTTTGGACTCAAGGGGTTAGCATTTTTCCGAAAGTATCGTATGTCCTGTGTTTAGTTTCTTCTCAATAGCACTACAGTGTCACATAAAGCTGTCACAGACCCGGTGGGGGGGGGGGAGGTTAGTTGGACTTGTTGTAATTATCTTTTACAAATCACTCATGTCGAGACAAGGGCTAAACAGTTTTTATATCAGCTGTGCGATTTTTGTGAGTCGAGAAAACTTGAACTTTAGTTGTAGAAAGTTGAGCAGCCACGTAGCGTGAAAATTCTACAGGAGGGACCAGGCATTCTACAGCAGGGGCCAGGCAATAGCCGGGGCTGGGCAGGTAATACATTTTTCTAAGTAGAACAAATAAGCAGGGGGTAGACAAAACGCAGGGGGCCCGCCCCCTGGCCCCCCCCCCCCGCACGCTACGGGCCTGAAGTTGAGCCATAATATACAAACACAATAAATACAAAAAAACATTTTTTTTAGAATTCCCAATATTTTTTAAATTAGTTTCAAATACCAAAAAAATAAAAAATTTTGGATAAAAAACAACAACACACAATTCAATTACATTATATTATATACTACTGCTTTATGTTATTTTTTTTTTCATTAACAACAATGGGGAAAAATGGCCTTGGGTTTTCTTGGGTTTTTTAAGGGGGTCCCAACTTGGGTTTTTCATATTTTTAGAGTGGCAACACTGGTACAAACATTTTTTTCTCAATAACTTATATAGAGTTGGATGACATTTGATCGTTGTTTTATTACAGAAATTTGATTTTTCTAGTGAAAAAGGCACATTGCTCCTGTAGGACATGTATATCTGGTAGCTTAACTGTTTGATATTGATGGTATGAAACGATTTTCGTCTCCGAAACCAAATCAACAAGATCGGAACAATGAGTATAACATACCGTAATAATAACATGGATACATACCAAGAGACGTGTACATTTAGTCGGAAAAGACACAATACAGTGTAAGAAAACACCCATATATATGTAGCAAACATTAACCAATAGTAGGTTTGTTGAAGATTGATTTCTAGCCAAGGCGAAAGAACAAAACATAGTCATACTATTCCATTGGCAATACATTCATCAATGACTCATGGCGATCGATAGCAAGCCGTCCATGCAGATAGATGCAAATGATTGAAATAAGTCTTTTGAGTCCAGCCTTTGACTGAGTCATCGCGCCAGAGACCAACAGTAATGAGATTTTAAACATGGATTAGTCTGATCAAGGTATGAAGTAACATTTTTGAGCCACATCATATATGAATAATAATTGATAGTATTGTAGTATTAGTCTAACATTCTAACTAAATGATAGATATGGAAGGGGCTAAAGCTAAGAAAATAATTATCTCAACTTTTGAAATTTTTATTTATTTGTATATTGTGTTATGTTGCAAATATCTGTTTTATTTTTTAGTTCAAAGAATGGTTATGACAAAGTTACCAAATCCCAAAGCTGTGACAACTGTTTGTGACAGTAAATACTTTCTGATTGAGGTAAAAATCACTATCGAGTCTATTGTATAGCACATATTATTAATTTGATGTTATTATTTTTACATAATTATTTATAGTATTTGTATTTTATATTATATGGCTTAAATGATAATTTTTTTTCAGTAATTTACTGAGTAATTTAAAAGTGATGCCTGTTTTAATGCACCCATCTTTAGGTGCCTCAATTTTTTTTATTTAATAGGTCTTCAAAAGTTGAAGTATAGCCACAACTCTCAGTCTTAAAGCGTTGATTGAAATGTGCAAGGCCAGCCAAATGACAGCATTTCACAAGTATAGGATAGACATCCTGCCTGATCATAAAGTTGAATTAGCATTACATTCAGTAAATATTAATTAATTAAAATAAAGCTTTAACAATACAGAAAAAGAATTGTCTCTTATTGTGTACTTGATGAATAAGTTTGATGTGTGCAATTGCTAATGTTTTATTTGTGTAAACATAACTGTAAAACACTGTGTGTCTAATAAATAATACAAATTCAGTCACAACAGTAAAAGAAAAACACTTCACATATTACAGCTATTAATATTTATTAGCAATTATCTTGTTAACATACTACACATAATCAATTCTTAACAAATCCATTAAGAAAATCTCAATCTTTGATGGACATAACAGCGAATGAATGGAATTCTTGGACTTTTGAAACTTTCTTTAAAATGCATACCAGGAAGACAAAATGATGACTTATCTAGAAAGAGAAAAAAAAGTTGTTTAAAAAAATTTCAATGTAAAAAAAAAAAAAACGAACACGGGCTCATTTCATCAGTTTCAGTCTTGTTATTACAATGCCCTGATGGCTTTGCTTCCACAAAATATGTCAGATGCTTACATAAAGCTGGGTGAACTTTGCTCCAGTGGCGCAACTAGGGGGCGGCATTGGGGGCATTTGCCCCCTCCGAAATAAAAAAAACTAAAAGATTAGACCAAAATTTGTTTAAAATAAAATATATAAAAAATGTGATTTTTTAATACAAGAGATCCCCCCCCTGAAAGTTTGGTCTAGTTGCGCCTCTGCTTTGCTCTACACTGTACTAACACCTGCCCAACTCCTAAACAGAACGAACATGCTGGATTTTATCTTTAATTTTAACAATAAAAATGTGTTAACATTATAATTAATTGAATAACTTTATATTTCATTTGTTTTAAAATAAATCACACTAATTTGTGGCTAATCATTGGTCATCAAATTTTATGGTTTTTACTGGTGCTTTAGATTACAAAGAATATTCGTAAAATATTCAACACTGTATGACAAACACAAGTTAGATCCCTTCTAGTTCCAACACACTGAGCAAATCCCTATGACATGTCAACTAAATCAGCTTTATACAATCTTGAAGTTCCCTTAAGCCCCTAAGGGCTCATTGGGGCAGATGAAGTGTTTCAGTAACCTTGGCATATAAAGGGATTGTGTGGTTAGCACAATGCCCAGCCGCCTTTACTCCCCCAACTTAAAGTCAGGTACCAATATAAAGCTAGGTGGACTTGGGGACTTTCACCTGAAAATCCAAAGGGTCTCAGTGAGATTTGAACCCAGGACCCTCTGGTCAACAGTCAAGCATTCTACACCACTCGACCACCCATCCCCATTTATACAATCTTGACTTACTTGAACTTCTTGCGAAGCAAAGGACCTCTGCAACCACTCTCTCTCTCTCTCTCTCTGAACTCTCTCAGTTTTATCTGCGGGCTGAGACTTAGTCTCTTAGAGCCCGTGAGATCAGACCTGCTGTGTCTCTCAACATCTGGAGACTGCCATAGAGCCCGATGGCCAGCAGGCTTCCGGACTGGTCCACCCTGTGGTCCGCCAGTCCGGGACACTCGAAAAGCAAATGATCTACGGTTTCCTCCACTTCCCTGCAGTGTCTGCAAAGGGTGTCGACATTGGGCCTCAACCTCCCAAAGTACGCGCCAATAGGACAGTGCCCAGTTCGGAACTGGGCAATTAGCGCCTGCTCGACACGCCTGAGCCTCCACCACGGGTCAGTTTTGGACGGCCGCTCTAGGACTTGCCGGATCTTAAGTCCGTTAACCCCATGAGCCCAGCCCGAGAACCACTTCGATTGTCCAAAGAGGCAGATCATGGAACGTGCTGCCTCAAATGAGCTCTTTCTTGCACCCACGGGCAGTACTTGGGAAACTGTCGACTGGACTATTGCCTTGGCAATGCCGTCTGCCCTTTCATTTCCGGGCACGTCCGCATGCCCGGGAACCCATTGAAGGGTCACATGCACGCAATGTTGGGACACAAGACCCTGTATTGCCATCAACATGGCTTCCAGCAGAAGCGGCCATTCTCCCGTCCCTTTTACAGCTTGGAGAACAGAGAGCGCGTCAGTAAGAATGACAATGTCCAGAGCAGGCAAAGTACCCTCACCGATTAGCTCCCCTATGTGGTCCACTGCCTCAGTAATGGCTGTCATCTCTGCCTCGTAAGCACAGAGTGACCCACATAGGCCAGCATGGTCTTTCACAAAGCCAGTTTGTGGGAGAGTGATGTGAACCCCAAACGAGGCGCTTGTCCGACCGTCTCTACTGGATACAGAAGCATCAGTATAGGCCAGTATAGCGTTCCCCGAGTAGTTTTCAATCACCTCCAAAGCCACATCCGTGATGGTTCGGCGATCCTTTGCGTTCCCAGCATTGGTTTCGACCAGGGTCGTGCGTACCTCAGGCATGTAGAGAGCCTCGCCAGGCGGGAGCCTTGAGACGGTTTCTAGCATTAGGCGGTCAGTCGGCAGCTTGATCTCGGAGGCAAGTCTCACTGCGTGGTGCATAAAAGACTGCATCGAGAGCCGCTTTCTTTCCACCCAGCCATCGACCATCTCCCTTAGGACAGAGGTCTCCTCCTGCCGCTTGAAACGCTCATACGCGGTCAAGACGGCCTGCTCTCTACGGATACCTAGAGGTGGCACATTTGCCATGATTTCCACCGCTGCTGTGGGTGCCGTTCGAAAAAGTGCCTGTGATCAGCCGGAGAGCCTGGTTCTGCACAACATCCAGGGCCTCTAAAGAGGACTTAGACCCATAGACCTGTACAACCTGGCTATAATCTATCTGAGACCTTACTGCACCCATGTACAGCGACCTCAGGACATCTGCTCGAGCCCCCCAGGACGTGCTCGCCAACTTTTTGACAATATTCAGTCTGTCAGAGGCGCAGCGGGCAACCTCCGACAGATGTGTGCAGAGAGTAAGCTTTCTGTCAAGTGTTACTCCCAGGTACTTGGGCTTAGGTTCCAGAGCAAGAACCTCACCCTCTACCTCCAGTCTAAATGGCTCCTTGAGGATACTCGTGCCCATGGTAAACAGCGAGTAGACAGTCTTCGAGACGTTAATCTCTAGCCCCCACATCCTAGTATAACAGCCGACCGTAGTCAGGTCCTTCTGGAGTGCTCTCTCAAGGACTGAGGCACTCTTTCCGGTCTTCCAGACCGCTAGATCGTCGGCATACAGTAGGCTTTTACATCCCAGAAACTCAGGCAGGTCATTGATGAAAGCTAGGAACAATGTACAACTGAGGGCAGAGCCCTGTGGGAGACCCTGTTCGAGGGTCCGTTTCCTCGACACGCTGCTCCCAACGCGTGTCATGATAGTACGATTACTGAGGAAACTGCGTAACCAAATGTACATCTCAGCGGTGACACCCAACCGCTGTAGCTTCAACAATAGTCCTGGACGCCAGACTCGATCGTAAGCCTGCCTGAGATCTAGGAAAACTACCGCCGTTGACTCAGCTCTCTGAAAGCCGTCGGCTATTTCTTGGACGAGGAGCGTGACCATGTCCATCGCACTCCTACCCCGCCGAAAGCCTCCTTGCTTTGGGGTAATGAGCCCTTTTTCCTCTAAGAACCACATCAACCTTCGGTTGACCATGCGTTCAGCTACTTTCCCGACACATGAAGTGAGGGAAATAGGACGGTAGCTTTCGGCTTGGTCAGTCTTTTTTCCCTTTTTTAAGTACCGGCACTATGACAGCCTCCCTCCACCTCTGAGGGAGTTCTCCTGTCAACCACGTGCGATTGACAAACTGGAGAAGCTTTGCTTGTCCCGCTGCCCCGAGGTGTGTGATCATCTCATTACTGATCAAGTCACAACCTGGGGCCTTTCTCATGCGACACTTCCTGACTGCGTATGCCAATTCATTGACAGAGAATGGGGCTCTGAACGTGTCTCGATTTTCCTTGCCAAACTCAGCCTTCTCTTTGACCCGTCGGACTTTATCCAGTGCCTTGGACAATGTACTCTTCTTACTCGACTTACTGACCTCTGCAAAGTGCTTGTTAAGCACTTCGGCCTTCTTGCTATCGCTAGCCGTCAGGCCTGAGTCCGTTTGCATCGGGGCACCAGTTCTAACTGCCCCAGCCTGGGTCAAGTCTTTCAGCAATTTCCATGTCTTTTGGCTCTCCCTTAGATCCAACTTCTCGCAAGTATCAGTCCATTTCTGCTTTTTGGCCTCAGCAGACGCCCTTTTTACTTGCTCAGTTAGTTTATTGTACTCACGGCGCGCCTCAGCCGTTTTCAATCGACAAGCTTTCTTTCGAGCGGCTTGTCTTTGCCGAACTAACCTTGCAAGGGCTGTAGTCCAAAATGGCCTGAACTTGCGTTTCGGGAGGCTCTTTGGGATCGTCCTACGTGCGGCACCTAAGATCGCTTCAGTGATCTCCTTGTAAACAACGTCGACTGTTCCACGCTCGGTATCTACCCTCTCCAGGGCAGCGTCAGCTGCTGCCCTGAAGGCGTCCCAATTTGCTTTTGAATAAACCCAGCACCTGTGCTTAGCTCCTGGGTTTCTCTCAGGTGGAGGAATGTCCACTGAGACGAGAACGGGTTTATGGTCACTACCGACGCAATCTAGCACGCGGAAAGAGGTGTTACAGGCCAGGTCAGCCGAGACGAGTGTTAAGTCGGGTCTCGTTTCGCTCCCACTCGCACCGTGCAGCAAGGTGGGTACAGACTCATGGTCCTGCAACCTAACTAAATTTGTAATATTACAAATTTCCTCAATCCTCTGGCCAGCCGCATCAGAGCGCTCATAGCCCCATGCCGGAGACATGGCGTTGAAATCACCACATACGAAGGTGCCAAGCAGAGTATCCTCAGCTGTTATTAGACTGAGCTCTGTCTTGGGGGGATTGTACACGTTAACACAATGGTACTTCCTCCCATCCTTATAAACATCCACCGCAAGCGTATCCGTTCTCCCGCGTGAGCCGTGGGCGCTGCTCGGCTGAGCATTTAGCGTATTTCTGACCAGGGTCACCAATCCCCTGCAGTTCTTGCACCCACAGCGGAAGCACGAATAGCCAGTGAAGTGGACTGTCCTAAGTCCAAGGATGCACTCTTGTAACATTGCAACATCCACGTCATTCTCGTTCAAAAGTTTTGCGACTTCTAGGCTCTTGGGGATGAGACCCCGGACATTCAGGTGGACAATCCTGAATTGAGCCTTACCAGAACGTTTCACGAGTCTTCGCTTGTCAGTTGTGGTGCCGGCCACCTCAGGCGGGGAGCTTTCGGCTACACCCGGAAACAGTGACCTGCTCTCCTCAACTTTCGGCTTTCCGCTGACAGAGCAATCAGCGTTTATCACCGAGGGCTGGGCTTGACAGTTCCCAGTCTCTTTTGTCTCGCCGGGCACCATAGGCGGGGAGCTTTCGGCTACACCCGTTGGCAGTGCCCTGCCTATGTCAGTCTTGGTGCCGGCCACCTCAGGCGGGGAGCTTTCGGCTACACCCGGTAACAGTGACCTGCGGTCCATGACTTTCGACTTCCCGCTGACAGAGCAATCAGCGTTTATCGTCGAGGGCTGGGCTTGACAGTTCCCAGTCTCTTTCGTCGCGCAGGGCGGAGCCAGCCACCTTTCCAGCCCCGTTCTCGGTACCCTGCTGGTCGTCACGATCGGTTTTCCGCTGGAAGAGCTGCCAGCGTTACCCGAGGACTGGGCTCGACCTGCCACAGCCACTTTTGGGGGTCTGCCTCCCCCTCGTCTCCGCGTGGTCGTACGTTCTGATTTCGTGCCAACAGAGCAATTAGCACTAGTCAGGGACTGGGCTCGACCTGCCGCAGCCTCTTGTGAGGGTGTGCGAATTCCCTCGTAGCGCCGTTCAGCGGTCACTCGTGCCTGAGTCGGGTTGACAGAGCAGTCAACCGTATTCAGGGGCCTTGCCTGACCTAGCTTGGCCTTCACCTGTGGTGGGACGCGACTCCCACCTGTACGCTTTTCCGGTAAGCCCGGCGGTGGACACTCAGTGCCTTCGATCCGCCTTAGTGGTTCTTGAGCTGGGCTGAAAGTAGCTTTTTTTACGATGCCAGACCTTTCAACTAAAATCCTGGCACCGGGGCAAGTAGTCGAGCTTTTTACGATGGCGGCCCTACCGCCCCCTAACCATCCATCGAGGCATGTTTGGGTGCTGCCCAGACCCGCTTTATTCCTTTTCTTATCCTTTTCCATTTGCTTTTCGAGTGCCCCAGGGAGGGGCGGGTTGGGTGGTCTGACAAGTAAGCAGAGCAGCTCAGTTGCCTCTCCTGCCTCGACCCAGGCTAAACCAGTGCCGGGGCGTGCCTACCGCCGGACATGTCTGATCTCTCGGAATGAGAGTGGGTTGGCGTACCTTTTTCCTCGAAACCCCGATCTGCCGTCGAGGGGCTGGCTCCGTGCAATACCAGCGTTCGGTCACAGTATCGAGTACACCAGGGTTCACTTCCCGCGCTCGTCCTGCAGCGGGGGAGCGTTTAGCAGTTCCCTTGCGGGCATCCCACCACCATTCACCTAAGAGCGTTCAGGTGCCCTCCAGAGCGGCGTGGGCTGGTGGCGTAGGTAGCGGCATTACCTAAGAGACACTTTTAGATTTCACACTGTTCCCAGAGCTGGGAGCTTCCCAGAGCAAGGAAGCCCAATGTCACTTTCTATTTGGATCACCAGTTATCGATCAAGTTTGACAGTCTTTATTGTCTTCTGCCAGACATGAGGCCGGCCAGCACCTAGGGATGACCTCAGCCCCCATAGTACCGGCCGGGTGTGGGTCTCAGGAATCCTCCAGACGAACAGCGACACGCTAGCGCCACGCGTACTGTAAAGGTCCGATGCGATTGACCCACGTCAGAGACGATGCCGCCAAATTTCGTTTTGCAAGCCCTTACCCGTTCCTAGGGTTTGGGTTTTTCGAGACTAGTAGTCGAGGGTTCCGCGCCGTACGGTCCTCGTATTTACGTATCCATCACTAATAGTGCCATGTTATGGTCCGAAACGGCTCAGTGCCCTCCAAGAGCAGAGGGTCACGGAGCTGCATCTCAAGAGTCCTCGCGTTCCTGTACTGGGAGGCCGGGGGTGCCGGCCACTCACAGTCGTGGTACGCTTTTCGCAGTTGTGCACTTTCGTGCTCCCAGATTAGCCGTTAGCCCAGAGCAAGGCTACCGTTGTCCGCCCGGACCGCTAGGAGGTTCTGGGGTTTAAGGGCCACCTGGGGAAAGTTGTCGAGGTCAACACATCCCAGCCAAGACACACTGGGCTTAGCGTCTCCAGCCCTCATGCACTAAGACCGATGGCAAGTAAAGGTCACCATTGGCGTTGCGCACGGGGAGGTCTGACACTAAGGTTCCACCTGGGGAAAGTTGCCGACGCTCTAGCGCCATCCATTTTCAGGGCTGGTTGATTCGGCAGGTGAGTTGTTACACACTCCTTAGCGGATTCCGACTTCCATGGCCACCGTCCTGCTGTCTAAATCAACCAACACCTTTTATGGTGTCTGATGAGCGTCTGCGTTTGGCACCTTAACCGGGCAACCACTCTCTAGAGCACTCTGTTTTGGGGGGGCCTTTTTCAATTCCCTCCATGTCTGTTTGCAGCTTTTCATCTCCTGCTCGCAAGACCTTCTCCAAGTGGTCTTTGGGCGGTCGATTTTTCTCTGGCCTTGGGGGTTCCACTGCAGGCTTCCTTATACACTCTGCATGTTCAGATTTTGCACACTTCAGTCAAGGCATTAGTTTGTGTTCATAAGATGCCTAAGTAAAATAGAAAAAAAATTGTTCATTGATCAAATAAAGAGTATTTGTACCAATTTTATTTTTTTCTTAATGCATTGTAAAAATAATTATCTTTTTTCTCCATGTAGCAAAAAAAAAGCTTTTTCTCAGCAATAAAATTATCATTTATTTATAATAATAAATACATTTTTCTAACAAAAAAGTTTAACTATTGATAAAAAAAATAATTTTCACAGCTTTTATTATTTATGCTTAGGTTTAAGTTAAGCCTTGCTTTAACACTTAGACTTAGTGCTCAGCCTTATGGTCCTTATTACTATTACTAAATGACCTTATAAGTTATGATGACCGCATTATTAAATGTTGCAACAACAATTTAGCTAATTTAAACTACTATATCATAGCTTTTTTTTATAAATATCATGACATTTAAGTTATAACCACATGAAACGACGTTCACGTTCTTAGCCTTGGCTTGGCCGAAAATACAGCCCTATACTGAGTCATAGTGTCATGGCGAACATGACGGATAAATAATTAAGCTAATTTAACTTGTATTAATGTCAGAACTTATCACTGTGGCATGTCACTTTAAAAAAAAACTTTTATAATTATATTTTTGTTTGAATAATGGGCCATTTCGTGAAATCTCTTTTTTTACAATCACACAGCAGAACGTTGCGTACACATTACAAACAAACTTGCCATGACCATGTTATGTTGCACCATGCATTTATTTTGATATTTAGGAATTTTCAAGACAATTTTAGAAAACTATACATTAATTTAGTTATTGTGTTTCTAGTTATAGAAAATAAAACGTATTCTTACCTAAAAAAGAGACCATTTTATTAAATAAACTGTTTAAAATGTTGCCTTCTCCTCTATACAATCACTATTGCTAGAAAACTCTTGTACGCCGGAAGTGACTCCCATGTGATTCTCGTCAAAATCACATGCCGGAAATGAGATTAAATGATATACAGCGCCATCCATTCTAACGAGTTCTATTGAAAACGACGAGGTAAACAAGCTACTAATATTTTGATTGAAGTGGGTTGATGATGTCACTTCCGATGAAATCTAGACGGCTGCCAGGATTTTATTTTGCCTCAACATTCATACACACAAAGATTATTCTATTTGCCAGGATTTTATTTTGCCTCAACATTCATACACACAAAGATTATTCTAATTTTTAAAACATAAACTATGGTCACGTTTCAATTTCTATTATGGTAGGCCCGCATAGCTAATAGTCACGCCTGCTAGAAGGAAGGGCACTTGTTAGATAACTCTGGTAAAATGAATTAAAAGTTGGGGATCAGATGGGCCCTTGTCAGGTTCCAGGATATACAGGGTGGGGGGCGATTTTGACATTTGCGCCCAGGGCCCCCAAACGTACATTTGCTTTGGGCCCCCAAAACGTCGGAACGAATCTGCTAATAGGGTTTGTTTTTACTAACTAGGTCTCGTCCCTATGCGCATTCTTGTCTCGGAACTGATGAGAAATATTTGTGGAATGAAGCTTAACATATTGTTTCCATAATAAGCGTAAAAATCCAACCGTGAGGCAAAAAAGTAAAAAGGGGTTTCTACTGTAACATTGTCCCCAGCCGGCCCATGACTAATACTCGTCGAGTAGTCCTTTAAGTGCGTCACTGGTGTAGCCAGTTGGCATTAGCGTCACTAGCATCAGTGACACTCGGTACCGACTCTGAAAATGCCGCCTCCATTCCGTGCCAAAAAAATAAAAATAAATAAGTTGTGAAAATGCCGGTCGGTGACTAAGTCACTATAGCCCTGACATCTCACCCTCGAGTGAATTTATTTTTAACGATCGCATACCTCATTCATAAATTTAGACAAGTAGAGATGTGTATTAGTATAGATCACAGTGCCGAACCTACTAGGGATTTGGGAGCCCGGGGGGGGGGGGGCTTGGCCTCTTTGGGGGCCCCTGCATTTTGACATTCGACACCATGACATGTGATATTGTACTTAATATTTATTGTAAAAAAAATTCGGGGCCCCCCTCAAGCTGGGGGGGGACTAACGAATTAGTACCCCCTCCCTTCACCCTAGGCCTGCCTCTGGTAGATCACATTAAAAGTAATAATAAGGTATTATCTTATGTATGTATTGGTATAAATGACATCAACAGTAACTATTCTTCTAGACCTTTTTGGGTATTAGAAATACCTTCGTCTTAACCTTGCTTGGTCGGCGCTCTGGAGAGTGTGTCTTTTAAGAAATAATCAAACGCTAAAATGGGCTCATTTAATTCTCATCAAATTTCGATCGATCAACAGCCAATAATTTTTTTTTTATATAACACGATCTTTGTTGGTATCATAGTCGGGATATTGGGTCAATATTCTTTGTTTTTGTTAATTTTAGCTGCAAAATGTCAATATTCTTTGTTTTAATAATTTTAGCTGCAAAATGTCAATATTCTTTGTCTGTTTCAGTCTATCAGTCCTGGTGTGGTTGAAACAGATATTTTCAAGAAGTTGTTTGATAACGACGAAGAAAAAACTAAAAAGTTTCTCTCAGAGAGGAAGGTAAAAAAAGTAAAATAAAATAAAAGTATTTGTCTGTTTATCTAATTCAGTGGCGTACCTGGGGGGGGCGGTGGGTGCGGTCCGCACCGGGCGGCACTTTTTATTACTATTTAGGGGGGAGGCGGCAAAAATGTATAGATTAAATTGAAATACCTAAATGAGAGGGCGGCAAAATCGTCTTCCGCCCTGGGCGGCCGATACCCACGCTACGCCGCTGTATAATTGCATATGGATATGTGCCGCTAGCCTTACCATTGGACATTAAGAAAAGACATTTTTTAAAAATTACACCGGTCCTTCTAATTATTGAGATTTTTTTTTTATCAAAACCAAATAAACAATAAGAATCACTTTATAGTTTCAATGATTTATTATAGTTATGTAGTTAATACTAAGCTTACTTAAGGAATATACTTTTAAAATTGTATTGGGAAACAAGTATTGGGCCTTGAATTCATTGGTAACTCAGAGGCTGACTTAAAACTTTACAAAACACGCGTAGGCTGTACGGTAGTGAAACAAACATTGGTCGGCAGGACTCAATAAATATGAACAGGCGATAATTATAGCAGTATGGGTGAGTGTATAATGTAACATGGTTAATATTGAGTGTATAATGTAACACAGTTAATGGTGAGAGTATAATGTAATACAGTTAATGGTGAGAGTATAATGTAATACAGTTAATGGTGAGTGTATAGTGTAATACAGTTATTGATGAGTGTATAATGTAACACAGTTAATGGTGAGTGTATAATGTAATACAGTTAATGGTGAGTGTATAATGTAATACAGTTAATGGTGAGTGTATAATGTAATACAGTTAATGGTGAGTGTATAATGCAACACAATTTGAACTTGTGCTCAATATTGAGAACTTTTTCAGCTCAAACATGTATTTTTCCCCAGTAGAAATACAGTTTTCATTTTTTTTTTACTCCCATCCTTTATTATCATTTGTCCGACCGTATCTAAACTAGACATGATCATGTATGCCACATTTGAATGTTTGCTCTCACACGCACAATTTAAAGTGCATTTTGTTTATATTTCATTTACATTTAATTTATATTAGCTCCGTTAAACACTTTATCCGTGTCTTTGGTCAGGTCATTTTGTCAGATTAAGAACAAACTGTGACCCGCGATTCAAATAGTGTGTCCAAGCCTGATGGGGGGTGGGGGTGAGTCTGGTAACATGGCCGTAGCCTGGCCTGTCTGGACCAGGACGTAAATAACTGGGATATATTCATCTCTTTTTCAGTACCTGAGTGCTGACGATGTGGCCAATCTGATTGTTTCTATACTGGCTCAACCAGTCCATGTACAGGTAGGGGGCCAATCTGATTGTTTCTATACTGGCTCAACCAGTCAATGTACAGGTAGGGGCCAATCTGACCGTTTCTATACTGGCTCAACCAGTCCATGTACAGGTAGGGGCCAATCTGATTGTTTCTATACTAGCTCAACCAGTCCATGTACAGGTAGGGGCCAATCTGACTGTTTCTATACTAGCTCAACCAGTCCATGTACAGGTAGGGGCCAATCTGACTGTTTCTATACTAGCTCAACCAGTCCATGTACAGGTAGGGGCCAATCTGACTGTTTCTATACTGGCTCAACCAGTCCATGTACAGGTAGGGGCCAATCTGACCGTTTCTATACTGGCTCAACCAGTCCATGTACAGGTGGGGGCCAATCTGATTGTTTCTATACTGGCTCAACCAGTCCATGTACAGGTAGGGGCCAATCTGACTGTTTCTATACTAGCTCAACCAGTCCATGTACAGGTAGGGGCCAATCTGACTGTTTCTATACTGGCTCAACCAGTCTATGTACAGGTAGGGGGCCAATCTGATTGTTTCTATACTGGCTCAACCAGTCCATGTACAGGTAGGGGCCAATCTGACCGTTTCTATACTGGCTCAACCAGTCCATGTACAGGTAGGGGCCAATCTGATTGTTTCTATACTAGCTCAACCAGTCTATGTACAGGTAGGGGCCAATCTGATTGTTTCTATACTGGCTCAACCAGTCTATGTACAGGTAGGGGCCAATCTGACTGTTTCTATACTGGCTCAACCAGTCCATGCACAGGTAGGGGCCAATCTGTTTCTATACTGGCTCAACCAGTCCATGTAAATAAAGTTATGTTCACCAAGCCCTAATGGGCCATCGGGGCAGATGAAGTTAATAATTCATCTATTTTTGTATATGAAGGGATTGTGTGGTTAGAACAACGCCCAGTCGCTTTTACTTCCCCAACTCTTACATGGACGAATTCCCTTGGTTTTCACCAAGGATCGAACCTTAGACTTTCAGGTCGCATTCACACCGCTCGACCATCCACCCCACTTGTACAGGAAGGGGCCAATCTGATGGTTTCTGTTTAGCCCAACCACCCCATGTTGTGACGGGGTGTATTTCATTCACTTCTTGCAGTGATGTTCTTATAATGAGATCTTTACCTTTTGGCCTTACATTAACATGTCATCATTATTGAGATAGTACATTATTGGGGAGCTTTTTTACATTCCATCTGAGACAAGGCGAGAGTCGAGTTCAAACCACCAGGATCATTTACCACTGCGGGTTCACTGACACAGTTTATCAGCTTACGGAATATAAAAAAAAGCCTTCTTAAGAACTTTTTCAAAAGTCACAAGGATCCATATGCTTCATCTATTTGTCTATTACTATAATAAAGACAGCTATGAAATTTTGTGCCATTAAATTTTTAGAGCATTTTCGAAAAAAAATGTTCTATTGTCCCCGTTTTATCTGTCTGTCATCACCCTAGATCTCAATACCCATAAGACCTAGACCCATGATGTATATATCATTTTGTAGGTCTTGGCCTGCCAAGAAATGACTTTTTTCCACTTCGCGATCTGACCTCTCAGGGCCGTAAAAGGGGCCTTATAAAGTACCGTTTTTTTTACTATATAAGCTATATTAATAATGGACCGCCCTATATCTCAGCAACCATAAGTCCTAGACCCATGATGTATATATCATTGTGTAGGTCTTGGCCTGCCAAGTGTACATCAAAAGTCCATTTCGCGATTAGACCTCTCAGGGCCAAAATATAAGAGTTTGTTATGTACCGTTTTGCTTATATTTTAAATATAAATAATAAAAGCTAATCAAAGGGGCGTAATCATTATTTATTTTTGTAACAGTTATTAAACATGACTTACTTGTCCTTTTAATATCTTTTTTTCAGATATATGCATTACACAATTGAATTTATAAACATTTCCAAAATTTACGAATATTTACTGAAAGATAACAAACGTACTGATGAAAATGCGCTAACACGTCCTGTGTCCAGAATGGAACAGGCTTAATTGCTTGTTTTTATTTAGTTGCTAGATGACATTACACCTAATTTTTTTTTTATGATAGGCCAGATGAACTAGTGTAAACAGACTGTATTTTCTTTATTTCAGGTCCATGACATACTAGTGAGAGCAACTGAGCAAATACCTTAGTGTGACACAAATACCTTAGTATGACACAGTTTAAAACTACAACATCAAATAAATAAAACAACAACAAATAAATGAAAACAAACTCGCTCTGTGACATTTGTACTTAGACATTTTTTATCATTTAATTTTTTTTTTTATTTTAAAAGATTTGTTTTGCATCATTGTGTCTCACACCCAGTGGCAGTCTGCGGTGGTCACCATAGTTACCGTATATACAGAATAAAAAAAAAAAATAAAAAGAACTTTTGTGACCACCGACAGCCTGCCGCCCGGCTGTAAACAAGCAGTACAAAAATAAAGACATTATTTAGCTGTGTGTGCACCAGAACTTTAAGATCCATATACTCTTTCCAAGACACTCCTTCATACCAAACTCAGAGCTAACCAATTCACCCCAACTGCTTCGCTTCCCCTGTTTACTGGCATTTATATACAAAGAAGAATCCATAATATTCACTGACCCTCATCAGCACACACATATTGGCCGTTCTTAAAAAAAAATTTAGAAAGAAACTTTTAAAAAAAGTTAACAATAATTTCTGATGATCATGGTTGTCAACTTGGACCTGCCAAATTTCACAACAATATCTGTTGTTCAAAGAAATGATTTCTATTAACAATAAAATTGAAGTGAGAGAAACTAAAATAATTTTTTTTTAAATTCTTTTTTTTTTTTTTGATATATTTAAAAGCTAAAAAAATGAACATCGATTCTGTTTATAAACACCAGTAATCAAGGCCCATTCAATCTTTATTTACAAAAATAATTAAAAAAGAATAGCAACAAGCAAAGAATAAAATAAAAGATATAATTATATGGAAAAAAAAAATAATAAACTGAACAGATCAAAGAAAAATCTATTCAAATAAAATTAAAAAAAAAAATAAAAACACTCTGCACACACATCACAGCATACATTAAATATGCTTCGTTGCACACTTCAACCAGTCTTATCATGCAAGATCCCAACATTCAATCACAATCCCTCATTGCTGCTAACAACAACAAATCACACCACCAGTGTTAAACCCCTGCAGATATGTCCACTGTATACATGAAGATGATGATGAAACTAACCATATGAAAAGCAAAAAAAAAAAAACAAGAGATGGTGTAACAAAGTTGATTTCTTAAAAAAAAAAAAAAAACAATTTACTAACATGGCTCAATACTGTTACCCATACTCCAGGGCCATTTCAGTATCAACATAAAAACCAAAATAAACTTTGAAAAACATTGGAAGCCTTCTACACTCCCTAAACAACACAATGTTTTTGCTTGTTTCCACCTCTTTAAAATAACTGCACAGGTTAAATAGTCTAAACCATTAGCCATTAGTTCTCATTAAGGTTAAAAGGATCTGGTATAAAAAATGATGGGAAAAACTTTAAATAAAAATCTTTCCAAATGGTTAAAAAAAAAGAAATCAGAATCCAAAATCTATTTAGTTGCCTGAGTAGCTTGCGGGGGGGCCGTTGAATTACAAGAGCGGAAAGATCTGTGAAAAGCTGACAGTACGAGGCAATAGCTGATAAAACTAGCCTAGTAATTGGTGCTGTTTTTACATTAATCTGTAAAATTCATTGAAATGCTTACTCATTCTAAATTTCAGCAGTATCAAACATTAGTAATGTAGATCTAAATGATTAAAATATTCATTGAAATATGTTAAAAGACAAAAGGAAAAAAAAATTCTTATCTTAAAAGGGTAGAAAAAAAAACAACTAAATGTCACAACCTACAGCAAGAAATGGTTCTTCTTGTCTAGTCTATTATCAATTTAAAAAAAAAATATATATCAAATAAAAAGAAATGAAAAAGAACAAGGAAATGACACTTCTGAGAGAAAGATTATCTAATAATTAATACAATTACAATAAAGCACTTAGTACCCAAAAATTGCGCCTATCTTTACAGTCATTAACTTTTTAAAAATGATGAACAGTAACAGAAATTTTTCTTTTGATACATGTACTTTGTTTTTCAAGAATTTAAAAAGAAAAATGCAAACAAGCTACACAATTCTGAAAGTTAAAATTTTAATACATGTATTACTATAAAAAAAAAATCACAGCTACTCTTTATCCTTAATGATTACATGATTGCACAGCCAGTTATGAAGGATACAAGTGTCTGTTCACCATAACAATTAGATCACGTTCATGACTACATTTCTTGCATGGCTCTACAACCAAAACAATTGTTGTACTTGCCAGTCAATTGCCAGGGATAATATGTTCCGGGCTATATGTACACTGAGGGTATAAGAAACACTTTTGTTCTTGGACGGCCCCACTGTGACTGCAGGCGTGATTGAAAAAGTGGTCAGTTCCGCACAGATCAATGACGAAGGGGAAAAAATGAAACACAAGTTGAACTTGCACAATCGGAGATCCATTTAGCTGCAAAGCTGTATACTTGTACAATGTTGATAAACTGTTACTGTTTGCACGACAATAGTTGTCACTCAGTAATTGTAGCATATTTAAGTGAAAAAATTATCACAAGCTCTGGTGTATGATGAAAGTGAGGAACGAACAGAGTTATGGACTCAACAGAATGGTACACTTCAACTAGTTCAAGTCTCTATCTTCCAAATATCTGTATTCAAATGTAAAACCTTCTTTCTTTTTTTGGCCCCATTTCTCATAGTCAAAGTAGATGTATGTGCCCTAAGAAAGAAAAATAATATTATTTCTTCAGTACAAACAAAAGACAAGGAAAAGAGTTCAAGAAGACCCATGCAAAAAAAAAAAAAAAAAAGTAAATATTTTAAACAGAATTATTTAAGTACTGGCATTAGATCAATTATTGTGTTAACATAGTAAAGCCATTTGCATTTTTTTTATGATTTTAATAAAAGCCAGTTTAATTGGATGTAACAATACAGAAATGGCATAATGACTGTTCTCTGCCATTGACATTTTGAGTTCTATAACAGCTTGCAAATCAACTTAAATGCTGAAATGCTTCAGTGTAATTTTTCATCCTTTTAAATGTAGGTTAACCAACAAATTTTTTCAAACAACCTGTGTTAAAATACTAATTATTAGGGCTGCTGATTAATGCATGATTATCACGTCAAAAAAATTATGCCATTAATTTTTTCTCACGCAACACCGAAATGCATTTATTTTGACCCAAAGTCTTGTTACTTCAGTGTTAACAGAAATTGATAAGAACAGATCAGAACAACTAAGTCAAAAAGCAAAACCGAAGCAACTGTCAAGTTAACTTGATATCATAGAGACCTAGAAAACATTAGGATTGTCATTTCATTATTTTATTTACTGACCCTGAATTATACAATTAGTTTAATATCTGCTGATGCTTTGACATGTGTCATGGGTTTGAAACAACTGATAGGCTACTTCATGTCTAGTTTTTTTGGGACAGAATGGGGTGGTTTTGAAGCCATTAGTAAAACATGAGAGAGGATGAGTTGTGAAATGCCATAATGTGATCAGGTGGGGGGATGGGGGTAAAAATACTGAAAAAGTATAAATTGAACTGATACATGTGAATAGGCTAGTCTAAATTAATAATTTGATATAAATTCTTTGCCAATGCTTAATGCAGTTACATGTAATAAAAAAAATAGAAAAATACTCTTTGTGATCCACAGAAGAGCCACATGCAGCTCTAAATGTTGCCTTGGGCCACCAAAGGAAAATAATGACAAATTGTTTGAATACAAATAATAATTTGTGTCTAACCAACGTGTTAATTTTTATTAAATTTTGATTATGCTTAACTGGGACACCGCTTAATTGGGACAGCCACTTATTTGGGACAAATCTCAAAGAAACCAAACCAAGAAACCAATAGTAAATTTGTATGTTTAATTGGGACAGCCACTTAATTGGGACAAAAAGCCTCGGTCCCTATGTGTCCCAATTAAGCGGAATCGACTGTATATGTTAATTTAAATTAAAGAATTTAATTGAACAGCATATCCATTTTTTTTCTCAATTGTTAAAAAATATCAATGATGATGTACAAAATTTACTAACCTGCTCAAATTCTTCTGTTATTTGTTTTGGCTCTTCATGCCGCTGAAACCACATCATGTATTTTGTATGAAACCTCCAAGACTGTTTTTTTAGTGCCTTTGCTGCCAAGTATTGAGCCTTTGTTCCCTGCAATAAAAACAAAGCCGCAAATTTTTTAAACAAAATTGTGATCATGAAACTAGTTACATGTATTGGCAATTTAAAAAGAAAAAAATAAGTTAGACTAAATATAATGCATATTTTCCAGAATACTATATTTGTAAAAACCAATAGAAAATATATTGTTAAGTATTTGTTTTCTTAAATATGGAAAAGGAAGTCATGAAATTTACTTTTTCATGTTTAAAGTAGCTTTAAAAAGTAGAGAATCCTAATGGGTGGACAGATAATCATGCGGTAAATCGCCCAACTGTTAACATGAGGCTCCTGGGTATAATATTCAATGACAACCAAAGGAATTTTTCAGGTCATGGTGAGAGTTCTCTCCACAAACACTACATTCCCAGGTATGAAAGAAGGGCACTACGAAAACACAAAAATGGTCACATATATGGGGGAGATTTTTTAAAAGGATGGTTGTGCAGTTAAGCGTTCAAGTGTCCACCTGAGGGTCTTAGGTACTGTGAAAACCAAGGGATGTTTCCAGGTCATGATGAAAGTTCCCTACATGTATCCCATGGTGCCTCCATGGCCATTGCACTTTCGGTTATGGTGGGGATGAAAGAAGGTCACTACAAAAAACAGTCCTACAGTGGTTTATAGGATCTAAACGATAAACATAATATGCTTTCAGGGACTTTACAGATTGGGTGGATCAGCTGCGCGGGATGCAAATGATAAATACTCTTACCTCCATATAATAAAATATGAAGAATAGCGTTTCTGTGCCACACCGCTGATAAAACTCAACAGTATCTGCATGTGGACATGGAGTCGACGGATAGTACGATGCTGTCGGACATGGATTGCGTGGCAAGAAGTGCCTGTGTACAAACAAATAGTCATTTCATAAAATAACATGAGAAAATCTTTATTTATATAACAAAATATATTAATAATTCATGTACATATAAAAAACAAACCTCATTCTTTCAGAATCTGAGGGGTGTGGAAGGTGGTGGTAAGCTGCATCAACCATAGCTGACTGATAGTGTTGCTCTTTTGCAAGCTGAACTGGACCCAACGGTGCCATGCCTAACAAAGGATTCAAGTGAATAGTGTTTGTCTGTGGTACTTGGGCTATTTGGAGCTGCTGTGGCAGCTGTGTTGAAAGCTGCTGTTCTGATAAGACTGAACACTGCTCAGATAAGGAAGCTATGGTTTGTGAAGGAACTTGAGATGAGTTACTGTACACAGCTGAAAAATTAGTTTATATTTGTTTTATCTAGAAATATTAATGTAGCATTAAAATATTTTAATTGAAGTTCAAAATTTTAAGCTTACTCTGGGAAAAAAATGACAACTATGTGGTGCTAGTGTAAGTAAGAAACATAAACGATAACTTGAGAATTAAATTCATTATGAAAGATACTGACTAGAAGATTCAACAGGTATGAGAGATGAAGGCAATGTTTTTTCCAATTCTGCATTTGCAACTGCTTGCTGGGCCATAGTTCGCAATGATAATTCATCATTCTGCAATGATACACAATTTTTCATTCTAGAGAAAATGTCCAAACCTACAATTTTCTCAACAAGACAGGTTAAAATCTCTAAAAAGGAAACATATAATTAATTAAATCATATTTGTTTCTGAGCAGTAAGAAAATTAATGTAGCAGAGTAATAATCTAATTAAATAATGCTCCTATTTTGTCAGACCATCAGAAGAAGGTTGGTGATTTGAGCTTTCAAAAATAAAATATTGATAGAAAATATCTAATATATTCACTATTTTAATATTTCTTTTAAATGTGCAAAAATGATTACATTATTAATTACCCAATCTATTAAGTATATGTTTTAAAAATAATGACTTAAGAAAAGAGAATTGAGCTGATTGAAATTTAAGATGACAGCAATTTACAAAGTCAGTCCTAATTATTATCGTAAACATACAGTATCTCTCTAATGTGAATTAAACATACACCAATGTTGTGTAATGGAACTTCTTTTATGAAAACTCTGTCAGAGCTGTGGATCAAACCCACAACTTTATTTCCCTTTTTTTTAAAACTTCTTAATTCATCATTATTATTTTGGATTTTAATCAAGCATTTATACTATTAAACTTTACTGGTATTTTATCGAAGATGTCTAGATATTTAAAAACATTTTTTTTTTAAATGTACTACATGTATTTTTGTAGCCTTTTCTCTAGGGATGCGAACTTTTGATATTGATAGTGCAGTGGCCCAAACTACAGATGCAATTTTTTAACAACATTTCACTTCAGCAATAGATTTTTATACCTTTTTCTAAACGAATCGCAAAGAAACCTATATTTTATGATCAAGAAACTATTTCAACAGCAAATCATCATTCCTTTCTAGACTTCTCTTTTTATTACATAATTAGAGTGAAAATTACAAATTTTCTTTGATCAAAAAGTCTGCCAAAATGGCAATTTTTATGTCAGGTATAAGCCGCCATTCTAATGTAAGATTACACACATGAGGTATCAGTGTGAAGGTCAGCTTGGGAAAAAATGATCATAGTTTTCTGATTAATATCTTTTTTTCTATGGGATTTTTATTTTCAGATAGAGAGATAATTCATTTCTTTTAATACATTTTTTTTTAAGCATTATCTCTTAAGTTAATTTTTGCTCAATCTCAAAACCCTAAGTAATTGCAGAATATCTCTTTTTTTTTCCCCTAAGTAAATAGTGGGTTATGGTAGTGGTCCCCAACCTTTTTCTTGCCACGGACCGGTCAACGATTGATAATTTCACTGCGGTCTGGGGGGGGGGGGGGGGGGGGCTGTTAATTATTTATTTTTTAAATTGTTTTGATTTACAGCGCCACTGCCACTCAGCTCCCAGTTAACCTCGTCCATGGAAAAACGCACAATCCAGAGAGAGAAACACGCCAAAGTTGATACAAAGGAAATAATTTAATGTTTCTAAGGCAGCCCAGTACCATTTGATCCATGGACCGGCACCAGTCCGCAGCCCAGGGTTGGGGACCATTGGGTTGTGGTAACAAAAAATATATACTAAGATTTTGCAGAATAACAGTGGCAGTAATAAAAATTACCTTGATTTTTTGTGACGTTGGACCATTAGTACTGATTGGTCCATTCATAACAGGCGCACTGTCCGTCCGACTATTATGGACCTGAGAGGAATTGTTAATACTCGATGACGCCAATGAGTTCACTGTACTAAGAGATGGCACAGCAACAACAGCAACTGTCTGTGGTGAAGGGGCCGAGGGCACAGACGGATTTCCCGATGATGTCATAGAGACAGAATTAGAATTCGTAGAGCTTGATGATGTTACACTGCTAGATAAGTTTCCGGTGGAAACATGATCCACTGAATTCACATGCGGTTTTGATGAATCTATATAAAAAATAATTTTTTTAAATATTATTCTTCAAAATTTTATACTTTAAACAGAAGATAACTTCATTAAATTTCAAAACAATTTGGAACATTATCAAAAGCAGAGCTCTCAAAATTTGAGAGAATAGAAATCTTAGAACAAAAGCTAAATGCTACACATTTTAAAAAAATGTTGTATGTTAAGCTCTTTTAAAAATGGCAATTATAATTGTTTAACAAAATGTTAAAAGATTTAGGACTAATGTAATTTGTAAATGTCAGCAGACGAAAATAATAAACTTTTTACGGCACAAGTTCATTGAAGTTAACAAAAAATCAGATTCGCCTCAAAAATCATTTTTATAAACTGGCGTTTATTTTTAAAATTGTTTTCCAGAAACAATATCATCACATACTTACTCTGCTATATAGACTATAGCATGTAAGAAAATTACCAAAATAATAGCTTTAACAAAAAATTTAGTTACAGCTAAAACTTTAAACAATACATACAATTAAATTTTACTATTAAAAAGTTAGGCATTGTAACTTTTAAAAAAGTACTTTCTTCAAAATGTTAATGCTTTGTCTATTTTGTAACTGAAGTCGAAGCTAATTTTCTATATTTTTTTTTTCAAAATACTGTTAGAGATTTAGAACAATACTTTATTTTTCTATATTTTGTAAAAAAAAAAAAAAAGAAAAATTGTATGCATTGATCACTCAAAAGATGTGAATTTTGATAATCTTAAGACAATGTAAGGATAGTTTGTTTAGCATTGCCTATAAAACATTTTTTTCAACAGAAACACTTATGTTATAATTTATGTCATTGTTTTCACATTAAAAAAAAATAAACTGAAATGATGAATCCAATATTTTTGGTTCTTTCTGAAGTATTTTAATACACCTATAATTATTATTCATTTTTGAATTAAAACAAAAAATCCTATAGTGATTAAGTTTTAGCACCCCCCTCTAGTGATCTAAATACCAGATTAGAAAGGGTGAAGGCTGCAACCTTAGAATTTACTTAAATCCGTTTTTTTTTATCCATGAAATTATTTAATGAACATGTTAAAAATTTTTTTTTTTATAAACTAATGTACATTAGGGACTGCCAACTGAGAATTTCAAATATGTTAGAAAATATGAAATTAATTTATACTAGGATAATCAAGTAGGGGAGGAGAAACATCTTATCATTTTTGTTGCAAGTAATGCAATAGTAGTGGAATAACAATAAAACTAACATATAAAACAATGGAAGAAAGAAATGAATAAGCTTTTCTCATGAATAAGACATATCAGATTTTTAAGGGTGTCAAAAATTGATTTAAAAAATTGAAAGTTAAAAAATACAATCAGACATCTGAATGAGAATAAAAACAACAAATACTCTTATATTTCACTGATCATGCTCTTAGTCTCTCATCTACAATAGTAGAATTACTTTGGCTTTGATAAAGTTTAAGAGTGCAAGGATGAACAAATCATATTATCAAAGGAAATTAATGAAGAGTGTCTCTTGAAGATTCATTTGTACAATCAACCATTAATTTTTCAAGAAAAAGATGCATTTTTTTCAGTTTCAATGTTTGATGCTGAACGCACATTTGTGGCACAAGAAATACAAAATAAGGAAGTTTTCCAATAAACAAGATTTCTGCTTGTTGCAACACAATTACCAATTGGATCACCACCAACAAGACTGCCAATGAACTATTAAGAATACAGACAAATATACAGCCTAAAATTTGAAAGTCTTCCCATGGAAAGATTCTGTCAAAATTGTAAGAACACAGGTACAATAAAAACTTTTCCTTCATTAATACAATATTTTATAACTGCTTAAGACAAAACTCTTTTATACATACGATTACATAACATGTGTGCAGTGAAAAATGCAAGCAATCATAAATATAGTAACCAAACTCATTTCTACTAAAGCCCCATCCTTAATGCAGCATTTCCATCACCATTAGTGTGCTCACAACTATGTTTTTCCTCAATATTATGTTAAGTTTCCACTACCGGCAAAAAATAATAGGAGATATAGCAAGATGTGCCTAACAACTAAAAAGACATTGATGTTTTAACATTAGGGTTATTAAAGAGATGACATTCACGGAATAGGTTATATAATTTCTCATTTTTTAAAGCTTGTCTTTAAATCTTAGTACATTTAGTTATCTACAATGATACGCTCAAGTATAATTTGATTGATTTTTTACTTCTCTAGCTAAAATGTTTTTTGAGTATGCAATTAGTAGCTAATGAGTTCAGATAACAAGCTAAGCACAGCAATTAAGTAAAATTAAATTAAGTCATAAGCCCTTATTTTAGCAAACAAACAAACAAATGATTTGCAGATAAGTCTTACCAATAGGAAAGCTAGTTTGGGCAGTTAAACTACGCTGCCACACAGAGGGTGGGTTGGTGGGGTGAGAAAATCGAGAACCTATAAAAACATGGAACAGCTAATTACCCAATGAAATATCAAGCTGACATGAATACTAAAAGCAAAAACTAAATTTAAATTAAAAAGAGTAAGCCGATTACAAAATGAGTCTTCATAAAGATAATTTAAAAAGTGCTTTGAAAGTTAAATTCATGAAATGAGCTTCATAGCAATTTCTATTATTATTTTTCATAAATTGACTTAAAAAAATTTATTACTATAAAACTTGTAATAAACTTTAGGATGAACATTTTGTTTAATTTTAGCATCCGTTGTTCCCCAAAAAGGGTAAATCCTTTGTTGCAAGAAAAAATAAAATGCACATAATAATAAAAAAGAAGCAAAAGAATTTTCTAAACACTTTAAAAAAAAAAGAAATCCTAAATAATTGGTCAAAAAGAAACAGCTAAAATGAAGCAAAAATAAACACACCAACTAAAATGTATTAAAACCTAGCCCAAGACCGTGTCAGTTTATTTTAAAAAGCCTCATTTTATAAATGCTCATCTAGCAGACTAATAGCATCTTGGTATAACCAAAATTATTGACCTCCTAAATTCATTACAATATTACTATCAAGGTATCAGAATTCAACTTTCTGACTAATATTATCTGGAAACATAAGAAATTCCTAATCACAAAACTCGATAGTCAGTTACAAATAAAGGTTTTAACAGCTTTGAATGATCTTAAATAGATTAACTCCAAACAGCACCACAAACTAGCTATACAGCAAAATGAAACTGGTCCGTCGAATTTTCACAAAGGAAAAAGAAATATTTAAAAATGATCTGAGTGTTATTTTTTTAAGCATAAAATGCCCCCCCTTACCAAAAATGCCCCCCCTTACCATAAAATATTTTCTTAGTCCTAAAGAAAACAGCAACATAAATATGATAATCTAATTGTAATTTTCACAATCAGACAAAAACATAAGGCTGTCCAGTATCAAACAACTATTATATTACCTGATGTGCTGTTTTGCTGTCCACCTGCAGCCACAGCATAGGCTGTCAAAGGTGACGGTGTTGTCGATGGATGATGATTGGTATTCACAGAGTTGCTTTCTGAATTTTGTGCACTGGTATTACTGTAAGTTATAAAATTATAATGAAAAAAATAATTCTATATTGCAGTAATGATTATGAAAATGCCATAAGTACACTTTTTTTTTTTAATTTATGAGAAGAACTGTCTCTAGAAATATAGCTCAATTTCAACAAGTTATTTTGTTAATGAGAAGAACTGTCTCTAGAAATATAGCTCAATTTCATTGTTTTTTTTGTTAAATCACTTAAATCATTTTAATTATAATCATTGCAAAAGATAGTTTTAAAAATTCTAAAGCAAAAAACAATCAATACTTTTGTGAAAGTTGCTTCATCAGTAATGGAGGTTTAGAATTTCCTGATGGAGCAGGAGATGCACTTTTCTGTAAAAAAAAAAAAATGGCATACATTGGATACTTCATGCAATAAAAACTTGAAACATACCTTAATACAAAAATATCAGTGGCAAAAATTTCAAAAGTTTTCAAATGCAGTAAAAGTTAAAATTAATTACCTCTTCTGACTGAGATTTGTGTCTTTTTCTATCCACATCATCATGCTTTTCCTAGGGAAATAATCAAAACAGAGCATTACATTGAGTAGAGTTGAAGTATTTCTAAAAATAATTGTACAATTCCTCAGATCACTTACATTGGAATGATTGGCATTTACACTGGGACTAGGTGAAGGAGAACTTGAGTTAGTTGATGAGGGTGTGCTCATAATTTTGTCAGCAAACTCATCACCTTCTGTTGGTGATGATGCCAAATTAGTACCATCAGCTATGAAAAGAAATCTCTTTTAGATTCTTAAAAATCTTACACAATTTCTTTCAAATTTGGTTTTTTTAGTTTGATTTGTATAAAGAATTTTTTTAATCCCAGCACCTTTAAACTGGCTGAAGGTTTAAATTTTTTTATCTGAGAAACATTTAGGGTTGAATTCAAAAACATATTTATATGTTTAAGTCAGACCCCACTTATAGCTGTTCCATTTAATGCTGCTTAGCGTTTTTACCCAAGATATGATTTTTCATGAATTCATTGATTTTTTTTCAGGATACATAAAACATGCTCAATCTCATAACTTTAACATTTCATTCAACTATAATAGTCTGGCCTCAATTTTGGAATCAGTGTTTAGTGAATGCCAAAATGTAAGTCTATACTTATGATTCAACCTTATTGTTTTTAAGTTTACTTTAGTACAGTTTTAATTTGATTACCATTAAAGAGTAGTAAAGATGAAAATGTAAAAAGAAAGTAAAGAGCATTTTGCTAGGAAATAAATGTTTTTATAAGCTAAAAATAATAGAAATTTAAATTAGGTAATTTTATTTTTACAAAAATTAATATATATAAAAAGAAACTTTCCTCAATAAAATATTCAATAATATATTACAATTTACTATGTAGAGATCGTGTGTATATATTATATATTAAATTTGAGCTATTTTTTCTAAATACAACTACTATTTTCCACCTTAGCAATGACCAAAAGCCTCTCTGCTGATTTAAAAAATACAGCTTAATGTTCTACAGCTTTCATTTCATAACAATCATTTTAAAATATATCCAATTCTTTTCACAATAAAAAAAAAATCTATTCTTTTATATGTTTACAATACTCTAACCTTTTTTAATTTCAATATTCGTTTAACTATAATGTATGATAAACCAATTACCAATATCTTCCAGATCTAAATCATCATAAATATAAGGATTTTCTTGAAATGTAGGATCTTGATTTGATTCCATATAATATTCTATATCATCTCGAAGTTCTTTAATCTGTCAATATAAATTGTTAATCAAATGGGTATAGGTAACATTTCTGGTTTAAAAAATTAAAGTGAATTCTTGTTAAACCAGACCACTCACTACAATTTTACCCACATACATTTCATAGCCCTACAAATTTTTTGTTTTCGCTAGCTAAGATTATAGAATTTTATTTTAATTATTATTTTCAAGAAACTTGCAACCTTTTCTCATCTGAATTTAGTACGTTAAAGGGTTCATGTAGTTAATGTGTTAACTCGCAGAAAAAAAAGAAACTCAATTGTCTTACTTTGTCGACTGCTAATTTATCATTATCCACTTGTCTCATTATTTTTTCTAACGTCACTATATGAAATTTATGCTTGTCTTGCTGTTGTTTTAACTGATCTATTCTGGGATCCTGAAGGAAAAAAAATTAACAATCAGAAACACATGTTGTTGCTTTAAAGACTTTCTAAACAAATTTTAAATTTCATATGTAAAAAGACAAACTCTTAATTTCAACAACCACCAGTCAAAAGTGACCATCAGGGTATTTAAAAGGTCAGCATATATTTCAATCATATCTTGTATGTAAAAGAAATTCCCTTGCTTTAACCCCAGCCTACAGTTAAAAAAAAGAGCAGTGCCATTTTCAAGTTTGTCATAGCCACTAAGCAGCAGCCAAAGTGTGCCAACTATATAAAAATCACACTTTTTGTGTGTATTATTTTTTTCATTTAATGCACTCACAAAACTAATCTATTATAATTACTAGTTCAGTTAATAGTCAACACTGGCATAGTGACATTTTTGCATGCAGACCAAATTAAGAAAAATTCACATTTTTTTTATAAGATTAAAAAAAAAAGTGAGAAAAAATTATTTTTAGAAACAATAGACAAATTTTCTGCTTGGTAAGAGATGTATTAATCAGAAGCAAACTGGAAAGAGACTACATATGACTATAATGTTCTGTATAAGCGTAAAAGATGTTAATTATCCCTAATTATATAAAACAAATAATAATAAAAAATAACAAAAAGAAAGTTATACTTACTTCACCTGCCTTTCCTTTCTTCTTACTTGAAGAACCTTTGGCTTCTAGTTCACATTCAAACTGATCAAG
This sequence comes from Bulinus truncatus, assembly GCA_021962125.1. Classification (NCBI taxonomy): domain Eukaryota; kingdom Metazoa; phylum Mollusca; class Gastropoda; family Planorbidae; genus Bulinus; species Bulinus truncatus. The sequence continues at coordinate 7,404,955 of JAGDYQ010000026.1, forward strand.
CTGCAAATTCAGATTTTCTATGACATTCTGAAATATAAAATTTTGATTTATAAACTATTATAATTAGGCATGACAATTATAACATTATGCTATTGAAAGCAAAAACTAAAACACATTTATACAAAAATGAAAAAAGTATCTCAAGCAAAAAGTCATTTATAGGTCTAACAAAATAATACCGATAGCCATTGTGTGGTTTCTGCCTTTTCTTTAGTCTGAGGGTCTAGCTTTGCAGCTGCACCTAAACCATCTTTAGAATAGGCTTTTGTTTTTGTCTCTCTTTCCACAACTTTGAAACGCTCCATTTGCTAGAAAATATTAACATAAAATTAACTTGCAATAAGTAATGGAACAAAGCCCACAAGTCTTAATGTTTATATAATTTCAATAAAAGTCTTCTAAGTATCCTGTCTATTAAAGTGAAGACATGATTAATCTGAAATCTTAAAACTGGGGAAACATACCGTCTCGATTAATTTGCGGTGATCTAAAAGCGAAGATTTGTCTTTTATATCGCTGTTTGCGATCCATGATTTGATTTGATCTCTTAATCTCTGGAAATCAATGCAACAATATTCCAAAACTAATTTTTGATTGTTATAAATTAAGAGGTATAAAACCTTTTTTTAAGTAATCTGCTTAATTAAGTCACTTAAATTATCAGGAAAAAAATGAAAAAAATGAAGTATTAATAAATTTCACATCTAATTATTACACAGACTTAATTTTTTAACCAATATAATGTATCATAACCAATTTTTCTAAAATAAATTCTGATGAACCTGATAAAATAGTAAATACTCTACTAGAACTCTACATTAAAATTAAGTGAATATTTACTTAAATTCACTTAAATGAGCTATTATTCTATATGCACTTGCGATTATTTTTTTTTAAATCTCTCCAGCTTTAAAATTATCGTTTGGACATTGTAGAAGCAAATTTTAAGTAAATTTACTAAAATATAGTTGAAATATAATTATTCATAATAAAATGAGATTATGGTGATAAGAAGGGTGTTTTTTAAACTCAAGAAGGGACAGAAGATAATTTTTTTATATCTGGCTTGGTAGTATTTAAGATGCATTTCTGCAAAACAAGACCATAAAACCTATTTGTAAAATATTAAGCCCATGCTTTGGCACAATTTAAATTACAGAAAATTAAACTAACTAATAAAAAATAATCCCAACAAGTCTACACATCATTGGAAAAAATATCTGAAATATCTACATGTATATATTTTTTTTAGTTTATGTGGATTTCTTAGTATTAATTTAACTAATTCATTTAAGGTAATATTATTTAAAAACCAACATACCAAGAATGAAAAAATACAGACCAGAAAAAATTATATAAATATATAAATAGAAGAACAGACAATACTTACATAAAAGTTACAGGGTTTTTTTTTAAAGTAAATTTTGAAAACGTGCTTCTAACAACATATAAATCTCTTCTTTACATGTTAATACTTAACCCATTCAAATACATGTATGTAGTTAAAATTAAATTTCAAATATACATATAGAGATATATAATCATACCTGGAGTTTTTTAATCTCTTTTTTGAGATCAGTTTCAAATTTTTCTTTTTGATTACTATTTGTAGCAGCTTGAACCTTTTAACAAATTAAAACACAAAAGAAAAACAAGATCAAACAGTTTTATATATAATAAAATAATGCTCTTTAAACTCTGCATTTTAAGAGAGATTCAAAATTAAAAATAGAAATAAATGATTATGCATGATGACTGTGATAGAGCTATCTCTCCGAAAGAAAAACAATGGTGGACAAAAAATAACTATTTTAAAATAAGCCAACTTATCTACTAGTAGGTTTATGTTTAATTAATGGTCTAAGAAAAGGGTCTTTATCATTATCAACTGAACTGAAGAATTTATAGCATAGTACATAATTTGATTTAATTAATGCTGTAAAAAGAAACACAGCAATGTGTTGATTTATTTCTCTATAGATCTCTAATGAAAACCATTGCTTCACTTCCCAATGTAGTGTATAAATTTTTGGAAATGATGCGGTTCAAGCTCGCTCCACTCAGCTTCAATAATAATTATTATAATTGTTATTTTAAAATTGTATTGCCATATCTCTGTATTATATATATATAAACAAGATTTAGCATTTTCAGAGAACTGATTAGGCCTAAGGGACATGTAAGAAGAAATCTTTATATATTTTATTGATACAGTGCATTCATTAGATGGTCACCAATTTTTAAAGTAACATGACGAGCGGAAAGAAAATTCCTATAGGATATTCATAATAATTTAACTTCAACTATTATTTTGCAAAAATAGTGCATGTTCCATCCACATAAACCAATTAAAACAAGAATGTAGTGGAAATATATACTTGTAAAGGAACTGATTGATTCCAATCGGTTTTTTTTTTCTATGAAAGTTTAATAATGCAATAACAATGGTTTTCATGTACTTCAGTTAAGAACCAACATTTCCCCCCATTTTATAAATGTACAAAACAAAATGACAGTCATTTCAAAACACGGCTCGAAGCTGGGGTTTTTTTTTCTCCCTAATTTATAATTTTTCATTTATTTATTGAAAATTTTTTTTTTATTCTCCAGACATATAAAACATGGCAAACCTATGGCATTGTTTGAAATCTCGCAACTAATGCATTCCATTGATATTATTAAGATGAACAATCAGTCTGGTAGCAATTTAGGTATCTTTGTGAAGTGAATGCTGTCTATATAATTATGTCATGTCCACACATGTGTTTACAAAGATGAAGATGTTAAACAAAAGTTAAGTGCATCTGTATGTATTTTCTTTACAAAAAACAAACAAACTCAACTTCCATTTCTTCATGACAATTAATATCACTTAAATATTTTTTTATATATTTTTTATTATTAATTTTATATAACAAATAAAAGCAGTCAATAACAGAAGAAATAATAGATTACTTCTTAAAATGTATAATATATATTAAATATATATATATAAATGTCGACATTCTATATTATTGCACATGTCTATTTTTCAAAGGATCTTATTGGCCCATTTAGCACTTTGATTTGCTGGAAAGTGTACCCAGCGTTAAGCAGGGGTCGACTCTATATTCATTAATAGGTCATTAGACATTTGGTAGACTGTTTATCAGTTTGGTCACACAATGTAGAGGTACATTTACTAAAATGGGTTTTGGGGGGGGGGGGGTAAAGCCTCAGCCTAGAGCGAGAATCTCAATTGAAAGTAAAAGGTCCATATATTCTTTACAATTTCAGATTTTTTTCTTTAGTCCAGATTATCCCTTAGATTACATACAGTTTAAACTAAATACCTGACATTATTTAAGATTTTAAGCTAAACACTGCTTTCTGTATGTTTTCCTATTCCTAGTTTCAGATGGTCTTAACCTAACAGCCTATTAAAAATTATATATACTTCAAAAGTTCATTACTATGCAGAAGATTACTTTTTCTATTTTTCTGAACTGCTACATACACTATCTGACTATCATCAGTCAAGTTATTTAATCTAGTTTATTCAACAACTTTATGAAGCTATATTTATGAAAGTATGATTTAAATTTTAAAAATATTTTACTCACTGGCAATAAAAGTTCATCAATATTTGTGTTGCTTTTGAGGCAAAAAGTTTAACTTCAAGACTATAGTATATATATTGTACTACCTATACAAGGTATAGACGAACTACTGCCACAGACCCAACTACGCCCGCTGTTGTTTGATACGGCCTGCATATTCAATTTTGGGTACAATTTGTATTAGTTCATATAAACACTACCCATATTCAGTTGGTCAGGCCCATCTGTCAAATGTAAAAACCCATAGTAGTCATAGTGGCCAGCGATTCAGTTTATCCACTCATGACTTATACCACAAGTAGAAAAGTGCAGCTCTTACGAAAAACATGAAGATCTTCGCAATTTTAATAACTCCAATTGAATAATTTATTTCTATTATCTCATTACTTGTTTTACAATAAGTCTTATTAATTGAGTATGGTGCGATTCTTTAAAATACTTTTTACATGAAAAACCAGAATGCGGCTCTCATGGATCACAAGATAGTTTAACCCAGATCTTTATTAAGGCATGTATTATAACATAAAGCAGCTACAGACCACAGTAAAATAATAAACAAACCTTCTTCCATATATCTTCAAAGGTTTCCACACCTTCATCTACTTTCTTTAAACATCTATCTATCTCACCTGAAAACAAAACAGTGACATATCCCAGAGTGAAAAAAAAAATATGAAAATCTATAGTTACAAGAATAACAACCAACTAAACATTTCTTATCTGAAAATTGTCATTCCCAACTGACTTCAATATTTTTTTAAATAAAGCCATTCCTCAATATTGATAGTTTTGCTTCGGTATTGACATTTTTATAATTATCATGGGCATAACATGATATTCAATGAAAATAAGATTGTTTCACTAATCCAAGCAGTTTTTGAAACAGTTTAAATTAAAAGTCATGTTTCGCTGAAAATTCAATAAATCAGTGAATCTGGTAATACTTTAAAATATATCACCGAACATTTTTTTGTTTATAGTGAATGGTTACATGTGTGCTTTAATTTGTTTGCTGAAACCGCAGAAAGAGAGTGAGTGTAAGTGTAATATTGGAAACAATGAAAACATGGAGTCAAGTGGGACAATGAGGATTTCTTGCTACCTTGAAGCTTTCGCCTGTCAGCCATGCCTTAACCCTGTACAGAATTGTAAATGTTGCATGCTACAGTGAGCAAAGCAACAAGGATTTTGATATACAGTCCGAAAATATATGATTTTATCACGTCTTGGTTATTCCATCGAATCCAAAATGGCGTTCAGAAGGTCCGTAGCACTCATTCCATAGTTCCGCTGACTTACTTGTCCCCATTATCTTACAGCAAAATAGTTCAACTTGTTTTTGTGAGTATTATTGAAGTTATGAGATTCAACATTAAAAAATTAGTTTTGGTTTATTTAACATACTTATTTAAATATTAATTTTGTAATTGATTGATGTAATTTATATTTTTTATTATTTATCAACATTCACGCGTATAAATAAATTGAACCGGATGAAGGCTAAATTTAGTGCGCATGTGTCCAAGTTCTGTTTACATGTTTTCAATAGGAATTTGTATTTTTACAAGACTCTTTGCCTGTATTTTAGTGTTGTTAAGATAAAATAATCATGTACAGTCTTTTGAAATAAATGTTTGGTAATATAACTACAGTAAAATCGAATCTTAGAGGGCAGAAATTATTTTGATATAACAAACATACAGAAGTACCAAAGAATGATTAATCATTGATGATTGATCAATCAGAAAGAGTGATAATAAATACCATAGTGTATCCATTTATAGCTGCTATCATGTTAACATTTTTAGGATACATAATTTACGCTTAATTTTATTACAACAGTAAACCAGAAATATTGAGCTTCGTGACTCAGTCAGAATAACACTAGCAATAAACATAGTATTAATAGTCTTAACTAAGTTTATTACTGATACAGCAATGTATGTCTTAAGACTATAATATAGTCTATATAATTTCAGTTGAGACATTTGTCTTTGACATCTAAAATCTAACACTTCTACTAATCATCTGATAAACTAATCTAACATTCACTTTACAGTCATCAATCAATGCTTTATAAAGTTAATATTAGCAGGTAGCAATTCTGGGGCAAAGAAGTCAAGTGGGACCCTTTATGAAATTCAGCATATGTTTGTGTGTATACAGTTAATGCCGCAATTATCCATCCTCCACATTACCTAGTCTAGCTTATATTATATAATGTTTGTCAGGGATGGCGAATGGTCTATTATTATTTAATCTCTTACAACACACTGTATCTCACAAATTGTGACAAATACTTCCAATAAAACACTAAAAGTCAATTTGATTTTAAATATGAACATCCACTATCACTTTATTTACTAGAAGTAGTTAACAAAAGTTAAATCAATGCTATAGAATAACAGCTTCATAAACATTAGTACAGAATATAATTTCCTCAAAAACAACCACACACTTCTTACTAGCTTCGTTGTTTATTCCTAATTCCCCAACCTCATTCAAACTTAATAAAACTACATTATCCCCCTCTTACCCAGTATTGAACCTCATCTGCTAAAACTAGCAGTCTCCATCTCCCCTCCTTTATCTTACCCCTGTTTAATTACTTAATATCTAACTCTACAAGCTGCTGGTATTAAGCATCAGTCCTGACCTACTTTCTCTGTCCTGATAATGTTTATCCATGATAAAATGAAAAACTATAGATAGTTCTAGTAATAAAAAATATTTAAAAGAAAGTATTATATTGAGTTTCAGTAACAAACAGAATGTTTCATTAGTAATGGCAAAGACAATTCATTTTTATTTATAGAGCTACACCATACCCGGCTTTTGTAATAATGTTAATATTGAACATGCCATCATCAAACGTTAGGCCAGATGATCGAAAGTCTTCTGCATCTTGCCTGTAAAATAATGTAAGATTTAAACAAAATTATTATAGCTAAAATTGTAATAATAAAATTAATAAATAAAGTGTTTTCCATAAGGTGCAAAACTCTGAATGTTATGATCAAAAGGAATTGATTGTCTATTTTTAATTAGACTTGCCAATTCCACTATGAGTGGTTATGACCTTTTTACTACTTATTTAACCAACTTTAACTTGCTGAATAATCACTCTGCTGTCAGGAATAGTTAACAGAATAATCAGGATAACACAAATATTCGGAATAGCTCTTCCAGTTAGTATTTTTTAAGCTTTTCAGTCCTAATGGTCTAAGTTAGCTCACTACTAAATATAATATCTGTTTGCATCTGACTCATATACATTACAAGATCATGACAGCTCATCAGCAGAAATCGTTATACAAGTCAGTCTTCTCAGAAATGCTCAATGCAACATTAAAACAAACTGTGAGCTTACCCATAAGATTATCCAACAAGATATAAAACTCAATATTTCATAAAAATAATTTTTATAAAAACACTTTTTCAATGGAGTCAATCTTTCCTACTATGACATATCACCTTCCAGATTTTGGAACAGTTTTGCCCATATTTAAAAATTTTTTTTTAATAAATTGTAACTTACTTTTGTTCAATTCCAACGTGCCTGGTTTGGGTCCCCTTGAGCTTCATGGACCCTGGACTATTGGGCCAACTGTACTACCCTCTCCACAGGCCTGTTAGTTTGTAGTGATTGTAGGAGACTAAATTGCACTTCTTAATAACCCAGTAAACACAGTGTCAGTTAAATTTATCTTCACCCCATTCAGTAATAACAGGCATTAAGTACCTCTATAGATGAAAATAAATCAACAGTTATTTCCTTTTTCTTCTTGTGGAACAAAGAGCAACAAACACTAATCTCCAGCATACTCAGCTTTGGATGGCCTTGCTTAGTAAAACTCTATTGATTCATCAGAGGATCATTTCTTTCCATTACCATGACAACCCACCATACTGCTGTAGACATGAAAACATAATTGTAGACTTAAATTTAGCAATTTGCGGAATAATTTTTAAATGAATTAAAGCCTTTTGTGTGGTATCAGAAATGAATTTTTTCTTGTGTTGTCTTCAACAACATGAACCGTAGTACATCTTTTTTTTGTTGTTGTTGTTGCTAGTATATCTAAGGCAGAAAAAGGGGACATTCTTCTCTTCTGGTAAAAATTAAAACACTATTAAATGTGTACATAGTTTTTCAAATTGTCTCTTTACACAACTCATTTGTTAGCCCTTTTCCAAAACTTTAATGTGTCCTGCAAATTTTTTTCTTTTTTTTTTTGAGAATTTCATCATGCATGGTCTTCAGTTTCAGTATCATTTTCTACCTTATTCTTAATTTTCTGGACATATATATGTGATTATTGCAAAAATTAGAAATAGTATTATAAAAGCTGTAAAAAGTATAGAGTAGCAGAACATTTTGTGCATTTTGGCTAAAAGTAAATGACAATTACATGAAAATTATTTTTATAAAGCTAGAGTTGTGTCAAATAGGAAAATGAAATATAATCTAAAAGTACTTAACCATTGTTATATTTTGTAATTCAGAATAAAATACACCACCTTTTCATATCAAGAAGTTGGTAAAATGGAAAAAGCTAGGTATTGTATAACATTATAAATTGTTTCATGATTTATATTAAGTTTGTTAAAAACAATATAATTTAGTCATAAAGAGGCACAAGTTTTTATAAATATTGTTTGTTTGTCTTTTATTTATATTGACAGCCTCATTTCTTTTTTATTGTATATCTGTATTTATTTATGCTTAACACATGTTGTTTCTATGTCCAATTAAAAAAAAAGGTTAGTGGTTTGAATATAATCAAAGATGTCATCACATCACAGAGGAGAAATAGACCTCAGTCTAACTGGTTCCCAGTTGTCTGTTCTTTCTTCTCGGTCAAGGCAAAGTCTGTCTGGAAATAATCAAAGCAAAAGAGCCAACTCCATGGTGGATATTAGACAGAAAAAGGTGGATTTCATTTCTTTAATGTTTGAATATTTTTATTGATAGGTAAAATATATATTATAAGAACTAAGATTAATCAACTGTTCGCAATAAACCTACTTGAATTGAATACTAGCAAGAAAGTTACTTCAATAACACAAATATTTATTCACATTTTATAGAAGTATCTGTATAAAGAATAGAATGCAATGAAATAATAGTTTCCATTATTCTCTATAAATGTATGTCAGGCATTCACGTCCAGTATCTTTCAAAACTCTGCCCCTAGGTCCACCCAAACCAAATATTTCCTGAATAATGTCTGTCCAGCTTGTTGGTCTAAATTTTGGTCAAGTCTTGTTTGTTGGTTATAACTATTCATGCTACGCCCACCCCCTTCCTATTCCAACCCCAGATGGCTGTCAGCTGATCTCGGGCCCCTGACTATCTCCACCAACTAGGGTTCTCTGATTACACCCACTAACTAATTGCCAAAACATTTTATAGCAGATTACTTTGCTCACCGGGGTCCCTAAGATTATGTTTTCAAGTTGCACTCCCCTTGTATTGACACTGCACAA
>JAGDYQ010000026.1:7414543-7565922 GCA_021962125.1 Bulinus truncatus
AAGTAGTCTATATATTAATAATTGAAAGACGGGCAGGACTAAGAATAGATTGATAGGGTGTTTAAATAGACTAATGAGGTCTAAGATAAATTAAATGTTCTTAAAAATATACGCGCGGGCCAGATAAACTAACGGGCCGTACTTGGCCAGCGGACCTTAGTCTGCCTGCACTCTGCCTATATCTGAAATATACCTAGTCGACCAATCCCCCTCTTTGTATTTATATAATTATTATAAGCGATTTTTTATGAAGGAATTATTTGTTTCTCTTTTTTATTCAACTCATTTGAAACAGAAATTAATATTATTTTTTTTTTGGTAAAAAATGCATTAATAAAACATTTTTTTTAATGTTTTTTCTTACTTTATCGTTTTATAACAATCAGCCTGTGATTTTTAAACACTTTTTATCATCAACAATATAAATAATAATAATAATAATCTTACAATTTAACCTTACATTTTAATATTTCTTAGTCTTATGGTTTTGTCCATGACATGCACTTTTTTTTAACGGCCATGACCTTGCGACTTTACGTGTCTAAGCTACATTTATTTATAGACCCTTGTTACAAAACAAGCATCCCGTGACTTACTATCACGTGATTTGTAACTTAAGTCAAAGCCTCAACAACATATCGTCTTCATTCTGTTCTGCTTGACGTTATAAAACAGTTTGGTGCCTTTACAGTTAAACCAAGTGTGTGGTAATTCTTTTTTTTTTATTATTCTTATTAATATTAAATGCAGCTTAGTGCGTAGGTACCAATGAAGTGCCTTTCTTTGTTGTCTATCAAAACCGGAATATTAGACTGTCGTACCGCGCATCATACACTTAGACTTAGACATAGAGTTAGACGACAAAGTAAAGATATATTGACTAACTGAAAAAATCATTGTCTTGGAATTGTTTTAACGGACTTGCAGTCAAAACACTATTGCATTTTTTAATTACTTAGCGATACGTCTGAATACATAATAAGTAGTATATAGAGAATCTAAAAGTATTTCAAGTATTCAATTTATTTGAAGTAATGTCATGATTTAAATTTTATTAGGAATTAGACAAGTTAGTCCAGTTCACCTGGCACTTCCTTTATTCTGGTAATGTATTTTAGGGGAGAATTATTTTGACAATATTTTTTATACTTTACCTCTATAACAGTTACAATTCTTAGTATTGATGATTTTACATATGATAAATATTATCAATTTCACTGGCAATATACAATTACAATATAGGCTTAATATATGTAGGAAAATAGAAATACAATTTAGAGACTTTACAATTGTCAGTTTCTGTATTTAAATTTTAATCTTTCAAATTCAATAAATTAATGGTAATATATTTTAATTCCCTCTGTTGCATATATTTATATTAAATGTATAGATATAACATTTAAATAATTATTAAGTATGAATTTAAATTTAAGGTAAATCAACATCTTCAAACTTAATTTTCAAACAGAATATCTACCTTTAACAGTGTTTCATCTAAATAAGTTCTGCTTTTTCAGAAACAAAGATGGCAATGACACCTATTTTGTTGTTATTATTCACATTGGTGGCACTTAGCACATCATGTTGTACACCTGACCAATGGGAGGGTATCGAATCATCAATTGGTGGATGGGCTGCAAGGAAACGAAGTGGCCTATTGAAGGTAGGTTTTTATCTTATGATAATACAAAGTATAATGTGTCAAAATATTTGGTAAATTTATTGATATCTTAAACTGCATCATTTAACTTTTTTTTTTGTTTTGTTTTTTTTTACTATTTCCTAATTCTTCAGTTTGTAATTATAAAATATGCTTTTTATTCATACATATCGTTACACAAATTGTATTTTTCTCCACTGTTAAGTACAATTTTTTACCTTATTTCCCTGTTTTTTCCATGCAGGAATATGTTAAAGTGTCCTATGACTTCACCAACAAACGTACAGCTGCTTTTGTGGACTATTCTAATGGGGAATATGCGAACAGATTTAAAATTGTTGTCAGATATGATGGGGAGGTAGAGTATTAATAAAATTAATGCTTTTGAATATTTAATTGAAGTATTTTCATTTTTGCAAATTATAAAAATATTTTATCCATCCAGGTTGGAAATGTTTATGTAGTAGACCTTAAAAAAGACAAATGCTGGACCAAAAAATTGAATCGCCCATTCCGCCAGGCTTGCATACCAGGTACTATATCACTTAGTTTTTAAAATATATTATTAACCTTTTACATCTTGTAGTGGCTAATAGCCGCCTCTACTGATAGCGTCTTGTAGCTCCACTACTCAGTAGTTTCTATAAAATTTATTTAGCTATAAAAGTTTTACTTCACAATTATCTATTTTTGGTGTTAACAGCTTAAAATTGGCAAATTTCCAAAGTTAGTATATTTTATCAGTTTTGGACAAAATGCTTGGTCTAAATAGTTACAGGTTGATATGAGCATTATTGATATAGCTTATAAATGCATTTTAATTTGTATTAGTTAATGGAAAGTAGTTAGTCTGATGATGATTTAAAGGAAAGTTGAAATAAGTCTGGTGATGTCACTATGTAAAGCAAGAGAATAATAAGCAATCTGGTAATGCAACAATATATTATATATAATTCATTCATTAATAAACATGTTAATTATACTCCTTTGGGATTTGTTACCAATTTCTTTGTTTGTAAAAACTAACAAGTTATATTATGTACTGCTTTTTTTTTCTTTTTTTTTATTAATTTTTAAAACAAAGAACCTGTTATTTTTATGTAGTTATCTTAACTCAAGATTAGGGAAGATTTAAGTTCTAAAGGGTTAAAAATGTTTTCTTCCAGACTCTGCTAAACCTGTTGGCGATTACTACCTTGGACTAGATGGTGGATTTAAACTTTCTGGATATGCCATTGAAGGTCCACGTGTGAGTGCTTTTGTCTCAGTGCAGAACATTTCCAATGGTCAGTGTGTCCCTGTTACAGAGGCTGTCTATGGAAAACTCACTAAAGGTGAGTTCAAACCTGAGCTGACCAGCTAAGTAGAATTTTTGTAAAACAAACACAAACGTGTACATTTTAATTTTAAATACAGTTTCATATAAAAAGAAAAGGTAAAATTCCCTTAGCCCTAACGGGACATGGGGGCCGATGAAGTGTAGAAATCATGTTTCTATAATCTCGGCATATGAATGGATTGGGGGGGGGGTAGCCCAGCCGCCTTTACTTTTAAAAATCAGATACCCATATAAAACTGTGTGGACTTGGAAAACTTTAACTTTTTTCTAATTAGAAAAATGCCCTTGGCTCTCACCACTGATTGAACGCAGGACTCAAAGATCAGCAGTCAAGTATCTATACCACTCTCCCACCCGTCCCACAAAATCTTGGTATCCTGACCAAACATTTTGAATGTATATAATATACATTTGAATTCGCTTTGAAGTTAGAATGAACATGTTTTTCTAAGCACTTTTCACTAGCACAGATTTGACCTTTAAGACACCTATAATATTTCTTATTGAAGTGAAAAGAACTTTGCTTATCCTTAACATATTTCTATGCTTATTTTAAGCTATTTTGTATGTGTATGTGTGGGGGGGGGGGGGGGTAATATCATAGTTTTATTGTATTAGCCATTTGAAAAAAAAACATTTTTAAAATTAAAATCCTAGGTAAATTGGTAATTAGTATTACTTTGTTTGAAAAGTAAAATATTTCATAGAAAATTCTATATATAGTCTTTTCCTCAACCTTTTCTTAGTTTCAAACTTTTCATTTTGCTTTATTTAGCTGACTTTGTCCAGACTGTTGGTTTTGTCAACGTAACACCAGGAATAAAAAATGCCACTGTGTTTGATGTTCCAGCTGAATGTGAAAAAGTAAGTCACTTTTTGAGAAACTAAGCGGTCAATGAAAGATTTCATTGATTTCGAAATATTTAATGTGTATTTGACATTAACCATTTCTTTAATTTAAAAAAAAAAAAAAATTCTGTTATTTACAGAAACAAGACACCAGCTTGGCTGAAGGGCTTACTAGGGATCACTTCATCTTGGCCTTGTAGATAATTCTGAGAGGCCATTTGCTTTTTCCTGTAACATGCCTTGTCTTGTCTGTGGCATTGTGTGCTGTGTTCTGTTAACGTACCTGCAATTATAAATGGAGCATTACGTATTGATGAATTCATATTGTGTCTTTGTAACTTGTATTATGTATCAACATTAAGGTCTGTTATGAATTAATATATCAAGATTACTTTTTTTTTGTGAGACGATCTCTTTTATCATTTAAATGGTTTCCTTACAATTGCTTCATATTTTTCATACAAGGACCATTGATCCTGGTTTGAGAACTACCACTCCAGTTTATTTGCTGTAATGTGAGATGTATTTTTTATTCCAGTTTAAGTTATCAAATTAATTCCAAAACTTTCAGCAGTTAAATTTTCAGAGTTTTTATTATGTTTCTTTAGCACTATGAGATTATATTTGTATTATTTTGTTATCTTTATTCTGCAATTTTTTTACTTCAGTATTTTACACTGCACACAATGTAATGTTAATTTCTTGTTCAAAATGATCAAATAGCTTAATCTCAGTGATAAATCTCTTGATGTTTGTAAATTACAACGAAAAAAAAACTTCAAAATAGAATCTCAATGATACATTTTTTTTCTTATTTTTGTAATCAAAACTTAAAAGATTGCTCATTGTTGTAACTTTCTCAATGTTTTATATTTCTAAAATGTACCTCTTTAAATAAAAACATTATTTTTTCCATTATTTTTTTTTTTAATTTCTTGTATGTACAGTAAAGTTTCCTTTGCTTTAGTGTAGAATTCATGTTTCTATAACCTCGGCATACGAAGGGATTGTGTGGTTAGCACATCACCCAGCCGGCTTTACTTCCCCAACATAAGTCAGGTACCCATTTAAAACTGGGTGGACTTGTGGGACAACTTTGAAACTAATATTACCAGGAAAAATGTCCATGGTTCTCAAGATCAAACCCAGGACTCTCAGATCGACTGTTGTATCACCCCACTCGGCCATGCAGTTATTAATAAAATATCAATGTAAATTAATGGCGGTAAAATTGTGCCCTTTTTTCTCGCGTAAGGGGATATGATAAATTTCATTGTGTGCATTATGTAGATTGTAGCTAATAGGTGACAGGTTTGTTGTGAATGTTTCTGATTCACCTCCATAAAATACATTGCAATCATTTTCTGTAAAGTGAAGATTTGTTATGACGAGTTGCAGAAATGTAAATTCTGGGGCGTCCATTTGTCAACAAAATGTGGGGGGTGGTCGGAATATTTTTGACAACTAGTTCGATGAGGGCCGCACCCAGGTCAGAATCTAATGAATAAACGTCATTGCGATGCCAACAAAAACTTACTGAAGGGCCACATTCTACCACCACTGTGATATAATTGAGGGTAGATGTGTTCCAGTTTTTGTTAAAACTCGTGATAATGGAGAATCGTTGTTAACTGTTATAGTACACAAAATTGATGAAATTTTTTTAAAATTGGTAATATTATTATCTAGATATATGATAAAATAATTTCAGAGTGTGATTGGAGTGGTTATTCCTACATGCAGTGGTTATGTCTATATGTAATCTTAAGTGTAGCTAAAAAAAAAAGATGCATGTGTTATCACAGACGTGATGACGTAACTAGGAAGACATTTGTCATGGGCCCTATGGGTTGGGGAAATAGTACTGTCATGAAAAAAATAAAGTTTTAAAATAACGTTTGATCAATAAAACTGCGATTATGTGTTAAATGTAACAACAAAATATTGAACTATATAGGCCTACAGTGCTTACCCTCCAGCTTACCCTTACAAAGTGGCCTCTAATTCGACGCGACTAGCCACTTGTAAATCAAATGTTACTAGCCATTTGCAATTCATATGTTACTGTTAAAAACTAATGTGACTACCTGTTCCAGTTTCAATTAGTGAAAATCGGAAAAGTGCTTGTACAAATTCATCACGTTGAACTTTGCAGTGACAGCTAATCTGTCATTTTATAAACTAGCAAGGTCAGGTATGAAAGCAATCTGGATAGGATTGTCCTAGTTAGTAATTTGAATCACAGTAGGTAAAACTATTATAGTTGGAGTCATGGCATATAATACTAAAGGTGACACACCAGGTCGATAGCGTGCGGGGGGCCGGGCCCCCCTGCGTTTTGTCTGCCCCCCTGCCTCAATTTGTTCTACTTAGTAAAATGTATTACCTGGCCCCTGCTGTAGAATGCCTGGCCCCTCCTGCAGAATTTTCACGCTACGGGGCTGTGACACACCCGTCGTGATGGTGAAAAAGAACAGAGCTAAAGCGTTGAATGTTGTTAGCGTAACTTGCGGGCTTTAAAAATGACGCCCTTTCCCATCGCTGAAAAAAAAATAATACAGTAGTAAAAAAATGACCCTCATTGCTGGTGGCTAAATTAGTCACGCTCTGGGTTGACCACCACTGTATCTTCTTAGTTACGTCATGCCGGCAGGAGTGGACTTAGGTCAGTTGTCTCCCATGGGCAGGAGTGGACTTAGGTCAGTTGTCTCCCATGAGCAGGTGAAAACTGTGCCCCTAATACATACAATGGCGGGAAAAATTAAGTTGAAATTAAAGTAGTGTTGGCCTGTTGGGCTCTTTGGAAGTTGGAACAAGAGTTCCCACAAAAGGCACCTGCCCTTAAATCCGCCTCAGACGTCAAGTGTGATGCACTGAGATATACTGTGATGCACTGAGATATACTGTGATACACTGGCGGCGGAGCGGGGGGGGCAGGGGGGGCAGCGGCCCCCCCCTAAAACTTGTAAGGGGGGGCGGCGCCCCCCTTGAATGTCCAATCTGCCCCCCCTAAAATTTTAACTTTTTTAACTTTGTAATTCATTTTAGTTTATATGTATCATTTTCATTTTCATAATTCATTTGATTTATTTCTTAAATTTAATATTTGAAAGAAATTATAATTAATTGACATTTTACAGTAATCACATTATTGAGAGTTGTTGTGGCATATTTTAAAATTAGTTGCAAGTACCCGGCTTTGCCCGGGTTTAAAATAATGTTTTCTGTTTATTTAAGAAGCGTAATTTGACGTTTAATTAAGATTTAAAATAAGACGCGTAAAAAAGGGTTTATTTGCATGCAAATTGCAATAAAATGGTACATTTATCTTAAAGCAATGTGATACACAACATTTTTGGCAGTTCCTCTCTCTCTCCCCCCCTCTTTCCCTCCCTCTCTCTACTCCCTCTCTCTCCCCTCCCTCTTTCCCTCCTTCCCTCTCTCCCTCCCTCCCACTCTCTCTCTCTCCCTCTTTCCCTCCCTCTCTCCCTCTCTCTCTCTCTCTTAGGCATGACTGTATCAAAAGATAACAATTCATATGGATGAAGGAATGGAATGTAATAATGTAGTAAGTAATGTGATATTTGGTTCCCCGTACCGATCATATTTATAGTAAGTTAGCTATGTGGGAGAGAAGCTCGTAAAACCTGAAATCGGGGTAAAAGTTTGCCAATTTTCATGTCTTTGATATCCAAAATAATTAATTACAATTAAAGTACCCATTGAGATGGAACGAAACCTGTTTAAGAACATTCCCCATGTAATTTTGTGTACGCGTACCAAGTGGCGCAACCAGCAAAAAATGTTGGGGGGGGGGGGCTCACATATTGAAAAAAGACAGTTTGACAGTCTTTTTTGTAACTTTATAACGTAAATTATGTATTGATGATTTGGCCTGGGGTGGCTCAAGCCCCCCGCCCCCCCCGGTTGCGCCACTGCGTGTATCAAATTTCACGTTATTTGGTTGTCTGGATCTTGAGTTTTAAGGAAACAGACAGACAGATAGCAAATGGGTCTTATAAGTATAGAGAAGTATTGCCATCTACCGAGTGACGGCAAATGTAATTTTTAAAGAAAATACAATTATTTATTATCTTTTCATAAATTAATTTTTGTTTATTGAGTTTCCCGTTTCCGTTTTCATATTCATCATCATTCATGATAATTATTAGTAATTTTCTGATCTAATTTCACTATTAAATTTGTAAACAAACTGACATTACGAATCAGTTGACGACAGAAGTGCTCAATGTTCATTTTTATCTTTTTTAATATATTATTTTTTTAATAATATCGATTAAATTCTTGCTACAGAATTACTATATTCTATTATAGAATTAAGGGGTTAAAATTTGTCTTTCGGTCATATTTTGTCTTGCCCCTCCTTAAATTTGGCTTGCCCCCCCCCCTTAAAATATTTCGTTCCGCCGCCGGTGCTGTGATATACTGTTATCCTGTAAAAATATTTAAAAAACTCGGCAATAACATTTTCTCGAACTAGTAAACACCTATGAGTATCATAAGATTAGTACTTTTAATAAGCAGTACATTCTACTTAAATTTTTTATTATGTTACAGTAAGATAAACATTACGGAAAGAGGTCTTCTTAGATAGGGTTGGAGTTTGGAGTTCGGCAGCGTTTATTCTGTCGATCTAAATAAACAGCTTTTCTTCTAAGGCAATTTTCATTTGTTTAATAGAAAAGATGAGAAGACAGCGTCCAATGTGTAACAAACATAATCAATTTTTTTTAATTAACCCTTTTCCTTTCAAAATACATTGTAAACTACTATGTTGTGAGATGCAATAGGCCTACTACTAAAAAAAACTGCTAAATGCCTACACCGGTGTATCAGGTATTATTTTTGCAACAGTAGCAAAACTAAAAGTTTGTTTCGGGCCCCGTCATTGATACAAGCCATATACGCTAATGATTTTCCCCGAGGCCCCGCGTACAGCTAAGCCCCCCCCCCCCCTGTATAAGGCTCTAAAAGACATGCGTACGCTAAATGCTGCAATATCGTACGCTAAATGCTGCAGTATCATACGCTAAATGATACAATATCGTATGCTAAATGCTGCAGTATCGTACGCTAAATGCTTCAGTATCGTACGCTAAATGCTTCAGTATCGTACGCTAAATGCTTCAGTATCGTACGCTAAATGCTTCAGTATCGTACACTAAATGCTGCAGTATCGTACACTAAATGCTTCAGTGTCGTACGCTAAACGCTTCAGTATCGTACGCTAAATGCTGCAGTATCGTACGTTCAATGCTTCAGTATAGGTTGGCGGCAAAAAATAAAATAACAGTATGGAAAATTCAGTTTCTGGATGTCTATCAACGGTTCCATTCTTTTTTTTTTAGTATAAAAATTACATTCAGCGTACTCTGACAAATCTTGAAGTAGACCATACATTTCAGTTACTTCAATGTACAGTGCATTCATTGATGCTGTTCTTGTTGTCCATCTTTAGTGTATGTGTGACCTTTCAATATTACATGTAGGTCTACAACAAATAATATTTTTCTCATCGAAATGAACATACTACAAATTAAAGTTCAATCCGTACGCAGCTCATAGTACTTGAAGTACACATTTTATATGCCAATCTAGTGTTGTTTTCGTTGACGAAAACTAAAACTAAAACCTTCGTTGACGAAAATGTTGACTTTTCGTCAACGAGAACTAAAACTAAAATTAGCAGCAAGACTAAAACTAGACGAAAACTGAAATTATTACAGAAAAAACGAAATAAAAACTGAAACTAAAATATGACCTGGGACTAAAACAACACTATGCCAATCACTGTCCTTACCTTCTCCTCTGCAGTTTGACACCAACAGATCATCACTTACCAATTTTTTCTTTATGTCACCCACGTGAACTTTTCATGTACAAATAAGATTAATGACAAGTGTTGTTTTGGTTATGTAGAGCAGTGTGAATTAAATGACGAAAGATCCAAGATTTATGTAGAGCAGTGCGAATTAAATGACGAAAGATCCCAGATTTATGCACAGCAGTGTGAATTAAATGACGAAAGATCCTAGATTTATGACCACTTAATGGATTCTTAAATTTGATTGAAGGGACAGAGGAAGAGCATACGAATGGAGTGTTTATAATACTGTTTATTAAATGCAAATGTTATCAATGTAAATAAATGGAGGGGAGTGTACTGTAGGTATGATCGATGCCTGCTCCAATATTGTAGAAGACATTGGATCAAACCACTTAACGGGCCTTACTTGGCCAGCGGCGCGTAGATTGCCCTTGTCTGGTCTAGAAACGGCAAATTGTTTTCAAGGTTATTATTTCGGCGCCCCCTCTAGTTCGAGTTCTGTACTGTGCTTGATTTAAGAAAAAACCAGTGCCGGGGATGAAAAAAAAATTTCTGCAGAGCCGGGTGTAAATGTCTATGGTTTCATCCCCGGCAGGGATATATTAGCTGAAGCAGAGCCGGGATGACAGGTCTCAGTGCGATGAATCGAGCCCTGTTTCTGTAAATGTTTGTATGACACACAGATGTGGTATGGACCGTATGGCCTAAGTAATTATTTTCTAACTTTCATTTTCACTCTGCACATGTCCGCGGTTTTCCCCGATCCCGAGCGCCATTTCACAATTAAAATACATTTTGTAAATAAAGTAAAAAAAAAATACATGCCATCCGACGACGCCATTAATAACTAGAGCAGCTGGCACCAGGGTTCCGCATTCACACCTCACCATTTCCTTCATCCACTATGGACAAATGGACTGGACGCGTGGCGCTTGTGACTGGAGCATCACGTGGGATAGGCTCGTCGGTGGCTAGAATTTTATGTCAGCACGGAATGGTAGTGGTGGCTCTGGCCCGAGATATCGCCGAACTAGAGGTCAGGATGAATACATTATTATAATAGCGAATATAGCTGATTACGTAGTGAGTTTCAGTCCATGTGTGGTACATTCACGTATGTCACACTGTTACCATGGTGATAGATAAACAAAGAGCTGATGTGCTACATCTTAGACAACAGGACTTATGCAAAAGCTGTAAAAATCTTGTAGTTTCAGTAACATGGCCGCCATTCAAGTTAACAAATTACAAATGATGGATAGGCACATAGAGCTCTTTATAAAAATATTTTTAAAGTTGTACTAAATTTTGTTACATCTGTATCAGCTAATAGCTAAAAGTACATGAAATAAAGCAACTTCTTTCCATCTTTCTTGGGGCCGCAATGAGGATCCATCGCTTTCGAACATAGTTTTCATTTTTTTATTTCTGCTAATCCGTGTGAAAAAGCGCCCCCTCCCCCCCCCCTGTCATGGTTTGTCATGTAAAAGTCCCTGTAAACAAACAACGAAAATACATACCACTAATATGACTTTTTGTGTGGTGCTCTTCGTTCGTCCCCCAGAGTTAAGGAGGCGCCACTGGATACATAGATAGGTGACAGGACGAGCTGGGATTTGAACAAGCAAACCAAATCATGTACATCGGGCTGCGGCATGAAGAGGTCAGGCTGGCAACCAAAGCGCCACCCAGCCATGGGCGTCGCTAGGAATTTTTCCAGGGGGGGGGGCAAAAAATTTCCAGCGGGGGGGGGGGCGAATAACAACTTTATGACATTTTTTTTAAATGTAAGGGGGGGGGGGAGCAAATGCCCCCCTCTTATATGACATTTTTTCAAAAAGTAGGGGGGGGGACTATGCCCATGCACCCAGCCACCAATGGGCGAGTTTATATGTCTATGGGAAACGAATGGGCCACAAATGAACAATTTAATGGTAGCCCTGGTTAATTTAAAATTAACCGAAAGATAACCCGAGCGTGAAGCAACTTTATGTGTGTGACCCAGGGGATGGGGGGGGATATCAAAAAAGACTATCTGCCTGCCCATTGGTTGGGTCATCTACGCCATATTCCAAAATGTATTTACATTGTCTAAATAAGACTGTCTGATGAAGATTGTCTGATTGAAGATTGTCTGATTGTAGGCTATAGCTGTAGAATACAAAAACAGCGGTTTCGAGGGCAGCCTGGTGCCCATGAAGTGCGACATCACACAGCCGGACAAGATCACGGCGCTCCTTAACACAATCCGAGCTGACCCAGATCTGGAAGGAGTGGATGTCCTCATTAACAATGCTGCAGTGGCCTTTGCCGAGCCGCTTCTGAGCGGCAACCCGGATGTATGGCTCACCATGGTCAAGGTAGTGGCCATGTTTCTGGTTTGATTTGTTGTTGTTGTTGCTTCTTTCCTTGTAAGTTATAGACAGTATAGACTTGCCACCATCTTAAATATTTATAATTCTTTTTTTTTTTAAAAAAAACTTCCTAGACGAATTTTTTGGGCCCCACAATTTTAGCCCAAGAAGTGTTTAAGTCCATGAAGGAAAGAGAAGTAGACGACGGGCACATAGTATTTGTCAACAGGTAGGCCTACATTTGTCTGTGTGTGTGGGTGTGTATTCATTCTATGAAAGATGAATTAACACAATAGCGGCAAGTCGGGGTCATATGCCCAAATCAGCATCTATCCACAATTAGTTTTTATGTGCTGCGTTTGGATCGAAAAGGGTACAAACAAGACAATATGAAAATATAGAAAAAAAAAATGAGTCGAAATTTCACCAACCCGTAACCGCCATTTTGTTGGCAGCCTAGCATATGTATTCTTTTTATTACATTGACATTTTTCTAGTGCGTAAGTTTTTATTTTATTTCTGTAAACTCGGCACATCGGAACCCCGAAAAGAAGCCAAAATTGGGTTGTAATTTGTTTTACTCATACTATTAGCTAGAAATACACCTTAAACTGAAATTATGAATCATAAAAATCGTATCGATTACATCAGTTTCACCGAGCATATCAATCATATCTACCAACCAATCGTACTAATCACAACAACCACTTTAACCGTTTAAATAATAAATCCTGAAGACACACTACAAATGTAAACAAATAACATTAAACATTACAGTACTAGTATATTACTTCCAGTTACTCATCGCCATATTTGTCTACACCCCAGTCTGTCTGGTCATCGGTTGTTGCCAGGTAACAAAGATCTCCACATGTACAGCGCCACCAAATTTGCTCTCAGGTCAATAGTTGAAGGGTTAAGGTTGGAGCTTCGACAACTGGACTCACACATCAGAGTTTCGGTAAGGTACACCCAATTCATGAGGAATGAGCTCGCCTGAGCGCTTGCCAGAGGGTAGGGGATTGCACGACCAGCTCTAAATTATAATTATCAATTGACAAGTAACAGGAAAACATTTTTTTTAACCGTTTTCTTTACTCGAAACTTCTGTTTATTTATTAATATTCTTATTTAAGTATTTGGGGAAAATTTTGTAATCGATTTTTGAGGCACTTTTTAGCGATAGATTTTCTTGAAATGTTGCATAAATGTTCTTGCAATGATACATGCTTCAATAATTAATTTTGCAATTAATTTTTTTTTGTTAACAAATATTGAGTCCAAAAAAAATCTCATAACTACCCTTTGGTTGACTAATAAAGGGATCTAACCGTTTTTAACTATGACGAGCGACACTAATAAATGGGTTACTTCCCTTGCATCAATTAATAATACGTTTCAAATCGAGCCGCGTGCTAGTAGGTCAAAGCAGCGGTACTCAAGCGTACATGCATTCTCACACCGTGCTATGTCTCTCTATCAATTCAATTGGCAGCGTCTTTAAAATGTTAATAAAACTGCTTGTGATAAGCTTTATAAGGGTTAAATGGGGTTTATGTGACACTTACTTAATTAAACATGATAAGATTAAAATTTATTGCAAAACTGAAAAAAAAAAGTATTTATCTTAGAAAACGGTTAGTTTTAAAAAACTCTGTTTTGATCGTGTCGTGTTAACTGTCGGTTTAAGTGACAGCGTCACACGGTATGATCATGTGTTAATGGGAGGGAACTATATTGAAAACGACGAGGTAAACAAGCTACTAATATTTTGATTGAAGTGGGTTGATGATGTCACTTCCGATGAAATCTAGACGGCTGCAAGGATTTTATTTTGCCTCAACATACATACACACAAAGATTATTCTAATTTTTAAAACATAAATTACTGGCACGTTTCAATTTCTATTATGGTAGGCCCGCATAGCTAACAGTCACGCCTGCTAGAAGGAAGGGCACTTGTTTGATAACTCTGGTAAAATTAATTAAAAGTTGGGGATCAGATGGGCCCTTGTCAGGTTCCAGGATTTACAGGGGGGGGGGCGATTTTGACATTTGTGCCCAGGGCCCCCAACCGTACATTTGCTTTGGGCCCCCAAAACGTAGGAACGAATCTGCTAATAGAGTTTGTTTTTACTAACTAGGTCTCGTCCCTATGTGCATTATTGTCTCGGAACTGATGAGAAATATTTGTGGAATGAAGCTTAACATATTGTTTCCATAATAAGCATAAAAATCCAACCGTGAGGCAAAAAAGTAAAAAGGGGTTTCTACTGTAACATTGTCCCCAGCCGGACCATGACTAATACTCGTCGAGTAGTCCTTTAAGTGCGTCACTGGTGTAGCTAGTTGGCATTAGCGTCACTAGCATCAGTGACACTCGGTACGGACTCTGAAAATGCCGCCTCCATTCCGTGCCAAAAAAATAAAAATACATAAGTTGTGAAAATGCCGGTGGCTAAGTCACTGTAGCCCTGACATAGACATCTCACCCTCGAGTGAATTTATTTTTAACGATTGCATACCTCATTGATACATTTAGACAAGTAGAAATGTGTATTAGATAGATCACAGTGCCAAACCAAGGGATTTTGGGGCCCGGGGGGGGGGCTTGGCCTCTTTGGGGGCCCCTGCATTTTGACATTCGACACCATGACATAAGACACTGTACTTAATATTTATTATAAAAAAAAATCGGGCCCCCCCTCAAGCTAATAATAAAGTATTATCTTATATATGTATTGGTATAAATGGCATCAACAGTCACTATTCTTCTAGACCTTTTTGAGTATTAGAAATACCTTCGTCTTAACCTTGCTTGGTCGGCGCTCTGGAGAGTGTGTCTTTTAAGAAATAATCAAACGCTAAAATGGGCTCATTTAATTCTCATCAAATTTCGATCGATCAACAGCCAATATTTTTTTTTATATTACACGATCTTTATTGGTATCATAGTCGGGATATTGGGTCAATATTCTTTGTTTTTTGTTAATTTTAGCTGCAAAATGTCAATATTCTTTGTTTGTTTCAGTCTATCAGTCCTGGTGTGGTTGAAACAGATATTTTCAAAAAGTTGTTTGATAACGACGAAGAAAAAACTAAAAAGTTTCTCTCAGAGAGGAAGGTAAAAAAAAGTAAAATAAAATAAAAGTATTAGTCAGTTTATCTAATTACATATGGATATGTGCCGCTATCCTTATCATTGGACATTTAGAAAAGACATTTTTAAAAAATTACACCGGTCCTTCTAATTATTGAGATTTTTATCAAAACCAAATAAACAATAAGAATCCCTTTATAGTTTCACTGATTTATTATACTTATGTCGTTAATACTAAGCTTACTTTAGGAATATACTTTTAAAATTGTATTGGGAAACAAGTACTGGGCCTTGAATTCATTGGTAACTAGAGGCTGAGTTAAAACTTTACTAAACACGCGTAGGCTATACGGTAGTGAAACAAACATATTGGTCGGCAGGACTCAATAAATATGCACAGGCGATAATTATAGCAGTATGGATGAGTGTATAATGTAACATGGTTAATGATGAGTGTCTAATGTAATACAGTTAATGGTGAGTGTATAATGTAATACAGTTAATGGTGAGTGTATAATGTAATACAGTTAATGGTGAGAGTATAATGTAATACAGTTAATGGTGAGAGTATAATGTAATACAGTTAATGGTGAGTGTATAATGCAACACAATTTGAACTTGTGCTCAATATTGAGAACTTTTTCAGCTCAAACATGTATTTTTCCCCAGTAGAAATACAGTTTTCATTTTTTTTTATTTCCATCCTTTATTATCATTTGTCCGACGTATCTAAACTAGACATGATCATGTATGTCACATTTGAATGTTTGCTCTCACTCGCACAATTTAAAGTGCATTTTATTTATATTTCATTTAATTTATATTAGCTCCGTTAAACACTTTATCCGTGTCTTTGGTCAGGTCATTTTGTCAAATTAAGAACAAACTGTGACCCGCGATTCAAATAGTGTGTCCAACCCTGATGTTAACTCAATGGGGGGTGGGAGTCTGGTAACATGGCCGTAGCCTGACCTGTCTGAACCAGGACGTAAATAACTGCGATATATTCATCTCTTTTTCAGTACCTGAGTGCTGATGATGTGGCCAATCTGATTGTTTCTATACTGGCTCAACCAGTCCATGTACAGGTAGGGGCCAATCTGATTGTTTCTATACTGGCTCAACCAGTCCATGTAAATAAAGTTATGTTCACCAAGCCCTAAAGGGCCATCGGGGCAGATGAAGTTAATAATTCATCTATTTTTGTATATGAAGGGATTGTGTGGTTAGAACAACGCCCAGTCGCTTTTACTTCCCCAACTCTTACATGGACGAATTCCTTTTGTTTTCACCAAGGATCGAACCTTAGACTTTCAGGTCGCATTCACACCGCTCGACCATCCATCCCACGTGTACAGGAAGGGGCCAATCTGATGGTTTCTATTTAGCCCAACCACCCCATGTTGTGACGGGGTGTATTTCATTCACTTCTTCCAGTGATGTTCTTATAATGAGACCTTTACCTTTTGGCCTTACATTAACATGTCATCATTATTGAGATAGTACATTATTGGAGAGCTTTTTTACATTCCACCTGAGACAAGGCGATGCCACACACACACAGTTTATCAGCTTACGGAATATAAACAAAAGGCTTCGTAAGAACTTTATCAAAAGTCACAAGGATCCATATGGTTCATCTATTACTATAATAAAGACAGCTATGAAATTTTGTGCCATTAATTTTTTTTATTTAGTTACTAGATGACATTACACCTATTTTTATTTTAATGATAGGTCAGATGAACTAGTGTAAACAGACTATTTTCTTTATTTCAGGTCCATGACATACTAGTGAGAGCAACTGAGCAAATACCTTAGTGTGACACAAATACCTTAGTGTAACACAGTTTAAAACTACAACATCAAATAGATAAAACAACAACAAATAAATGAAAACAAACTCGCTCTGTGACATTTGTACTTAGACATTTTTTATCATTTAATTTTTTTTTTTATTTTAAAAGATTTGTTTTGCACCATTGCCTCACACCCAGTGGCAGTCTGCAGTAGTCACCATAGTTACCGTATATACAGAATAAAAAAAAATAAAAAGAACTTTTGTGACCACCGACAGCCTGCCGCCGGCTGTAAACAAGCAGTACAAAAATAAAGACATTATTTAGCTGTGTGTGCACCAGAACTTTAAGATCCATATACTCTTTCCAAGACACTCCTTCATACCAATGACAGAGCTAACAAATTCACCCACTGCTTCGCTTCTCCTGTTTACTGGCATTTATATACAAAGAAGAATTAATAATATTCACTGACCCTATCAGCACACACATATTGGCCGTTCTTAAAAAATTAGAAAGAAACTTAAAAAAAGTTAACAATAATTTCTGATGATCATGGTTGTCAACTTGGACCTGCCAAATTTCACAACAATATCTGTTGTTCAAAGAAATGATTTCTATTAACAATAAAATTTAAGCGAGAGAAACTGAAATAAAGTTTTTTTAAATTCTTCTTCTTTTTTTGATATATTTAAAAGCTAAAAAATGAACATCGATTCTGTTTATAAACACCAGTAATCAAGGACCATTCAATCTTTATTTACAAAAATAATAAAAAGAATAGCAACAAGCAAAGAATAAAATAAAAGATATAATTATATGGAAAAAAAATAATAAACTGAACAGATCAAAGAAATCTCTATTCAAATAAAATAAAAAAAAAAAAATAAAAACACTCCGCGCACACATCACAGCATACATTAAATATGCTTCGTTGCACACTTCAACCAGTCTTATCATGCAAGATCCCAACATTCAATCACAATCCCTCATTGCTGCTAACAACAACAAATCACACCACCAGTGTTAAACCCCTGCAGATATGTCCACTGTATACATGAATATGATGATGAAACTAACCATATGAAAAGCAAAAAAAAAAAAAAACAAGAGATGGTGTAACAAAGTTGATTTCTTTAAAAAAAAAACAAAAAAAAAACAATGTACTAACATGGCTCAATACTGTTACCCATACTCCAGGGCCATTTCAGTATCAACATAAAAACCAAAAAAAACTTTGAAAAACATTGGAAGCCTTCTACACTCCCTAAACAACACAATGTTTTTGCTTGTTTCCACCTCTTTAAAATAACTGCACAGGTTAAATAGTCTAAACCATTAGCTATTAGTTCTCATCATTAGCTGCTATTAGTTCTCATTAAGGTTAAAAGGATCTGGTATAAAAAATGATGGGAAAAAATTTAAATAAAAATCTTTCCAAATGGTTAAAAAAAAATAAATCAGAATCCAAAATCTATTTAGTTGCCTGAGTAGCTTGCAGGGGGGGGGGGGGGGTTTTGAATTACAAGAGCGGAAAGATCTGTGAAAAGCTGACAGTACGAGGCAATAGCTGATAAAACTAGCCTAGTAATTGGTGCTGTTTTTACATTAATCTGTAAAATTCATTGAAATGCTTACTCATTCTAAATTTCAGCAGTATCAAACATTAGTAATGTAAATCTAAATGATTAAAATATTCATTGAAAGATGTTAAAAGACAAAAGGAAAAAAAAAATTCTTATCTTAAAAGGGTAGAAAAAAAAACAACTAAATGTCACAACCTACAGCAAGAAATGGTTCTTCTTGTCTAGTCTATTATCAATTTAAAAAAAAATATATATCAAATAAAAAGAAATGAAAAAGAGCAAGGAAATGACACTTCTGAGAGAAAGATTATCTAATAATCAATACAATTACAATAAAGCACTTAGTACCCAAAAATTGCGCCTATCTTTACAGTCATTAACTTTTTAAAAATGATGAACAGTAACAGAAATTTTTCTTTTGATACATGTACTTTGTTTTTCAAAAAATTAAAAAGAAAAATGCAAACAAGCTACACAATTCTGAAATTATGGAAGTTAAAATTTTAATACATGTATTACTATAAAAAAAAAATCACAGCTACTCTTTATCCTTAATGATTACATGATTGCACAGCCAGTTATGAAGGATACAAGTGTCTGTTCACCATAACAATTAGATCACGTTCATGACTACATTTCTTGAATGGCTCTACAACCAAAACAATTGTTGTACTTGCCAGTCAATTGCCAGGGATAATATATTCCGGGCTATATGTACACTGAGGGTATGAGAAACACTTTTGTTCTTGGACGGCCCCACTGTGACTGCAGGCGTGATTGAAAAAGTGGTCAGTTCCGCACAGATCAATGACGAAGGGGAAAAAATGAAACACAAGTTGAACTTGCACAATCGGAGATCCATTTAGCTGCAAAGCTGTATACTTGTACAATGTTGATAAACTGTTACTGTTTGCATGACAATAGTTGTCACTCAGTAATTGTAGCATATTTAAGTGAAAAAATTATCACAAGCTCTGGTGTATGATGAAAGTGACGAACGAACAGAGTTATGGACTCAACAGAATGGTACACTTCTCAACTAGTTCAAGTCTCTATCTTCCAAATATCTGTATTCAAATGTAAAACCTTCTTTCTTTTTTTGGCCCCATTTCTCATAGTCAAAGTAGATGTATGTGCCCTAAGAAAGAAAAATAATAATATTTCTTTAGTACAAACAAAAGACAAGGAAAAGAGTTCAAGAAGACCCATGCAAAAAAAAAAAAAAGTAAATATTTTAAACAGAATTATTTAAGTACTGGCATTAGATCAAATATTGTGTTAACATAGTAAAACTATTTGCATTTTTTTTATGATTTTAATAATAGCCAGTTTAATTGGATGTAACAACACAGAAATGGCATAATGACTGTTCATCTGCCATTGACATTTTGATTTCTATAACAGTTCGCAAATCAACTTAAATGCTGAAATGCTTCAGTGTAATTTTTCATCCTTTTAAATGTAGGTTAACCAACAAATTTTTTAAAACAACCTATGTTAGAATACTAATTATTAGGGCTGCTGATTAATGCATGATTATCACGGCAAAAAAATTATGCCATTAATTTTTTCTCACATAACACCGAAATGCATTTATTTTGACCCAAAGTCTTGTTACTTCAGTGTTAACAGAAATTGATAAGAACAGATCAGAACAACTAAGCCAAAAAGCAAAACCGAAGCAACTGTAAGTTAACTTGATATCATAGAGACCTAGAAAACATTAGGATTGTCATTTCATAATTTTATTTACTGACCCTGAATTATACAATTAGTTTAATATCTACTGATGCTTTGACATGTGTCATGGATTTGAAACAACTGATAGGCTACTTCATGCCTAGTTTTTTTGGGACAGAATGGGGTGGTTTTGAAGCCATTAGTAAAACATGATCTTTAAGGGGAGAGGGGATGAGTTGTGAAGTGTCATAATGTGATCAGGTGGGGGGGGGGGGGGGGATGGGGGTAAAAATACTGAAAAAGTATAAATTGAACTGATACATGTGAATAGACTAGTCTAAATTAATAATTTGATATAAATTCTTTGCCAGTGCTTAATGCAGCTACATGTAATAAAAAAAATAGAAAAAAGACTCTTTGTGATCCACAGAAGAGCCACATGCGGCTCTAAATGTTGTCTTGGGCCACCAAAGGAAAATAATGACAAATTGTTTGAATACAAATAATAATTTGTGTCTAACCAACGTGTTAATTTTTATTAAATTTTGTAATACAGTGGATTCCGCTTAATTGGGACAGCCACTTATTTGGGACAAATCTCAAAGAAACCAAACCAAGAAGCCAATAGTAAATTTGTATGTTTAATTGGGACAGCCACTTAATTGGGACAAAAAGCCTCGGTCCCTATGTGTCCCAATTAAGCGGAATCGACTGTATACGTTAATTTAAATTAAAGAATTTAATTGAACAGCATATCCATTTTTTTTCTCAATTGTTAAAAAATATCAATGATGATGTACAAAAGTTACTCACCTGCTCAAATTCTTCTGTTATTTGTTTTGGCTCTTCATGCCGCTGAAACCACATCATGTATTTTGTATGAAACCTCCAAGACTGTTTTTTTAGTGCCTTTGCTGCCAAGTATTGAGCCTTTGTTCCCTGCAATAAAAACAAAGCCGCAAATTTTTTAAACAAAATTGTGATCATGAAACTAGTTACATGTATTGGCAATTTAAAAAGGAAAAAATAAGTTAGACTAAATATAATGCATATTTTCCAGAATACTATATTTGTAAAAACCAATAGAAAATATATTGTTAAGTATTTGTTTTCTTAAATATGGAAAAGGAAGTCATGAAATTTACTTTTAAATATCATGTTTAAAGTAGCTTTAAAAAGTAGATAATCCTAATGGGTGGACAAATAATCATGCGGTAAATCGCTCAACTGTCAACATGAGGCTCCTGGGTATAATCTTCAATGACAACCAAGGGAATTTTTCAGGTCATGGTGAAAGTTCTCTCCACAAACACTACATTCCCAGGTATGAAAGAAGGGCACTACGAAAACACAAAAGTGGTCACATATACGGGGGAGATTTTTTTAAAGGATGGTTGTGCAGTTAAGCGCTCAACTGTCCACCTGAGGGTCTTAGGTACTGTGAAAACCAAGGGATGTTTTCAGGTCATGATGAAAGTTCCCTACATGTATCCCATGGTGCCTCCATGGCCATTGCACTTTTGGTTATGGTGGGGATGAAAGAAGGTCACTACAAAAAACAGTCCTACAGTGGTTTATAGGATCTAAACGATAAACATAATATCCTTTCAGGGACTTTACAGATTGGGTGGATCAGCTGCGCGGGGTGCAAATGATAAATACTCTTACCTCCATATAATAAAATATGAAGAATAGCGTTTCTGTGCCACACCGCTGATAAAACTCAACAGTATCTGCATGTGGACATGGAGTCGACGGATAGTACGATGCTGTCGGACATGGATTGCGTGGCAAGAAGTGCCTGTGTACAAAAAAATAGTCATTTCATAAAATCACATGAGAAAATCTATTAGTTACATAACAAAATATATGTTTACTAATTCTCGTACATATAAAAAATGTTCACAAAATATGTAACAAACCTCATTCTTTCAGAATCTGAGGGGTGTGGAAGGTGGTGGTAAGCTGCATCAACCATAGCTGACTGATAGTGTTGCTCTTTTGCAAGCTGAACTGGACCCAGTGGTGCCATGCCTAACAAAGGATTCAAGTGAATAGTGTTTGTCTGTGGTACTTGGGCTATTTGGAGTTGCTGTGGCAGCTGTGTTGAAAGCTGCTGTTCTGATAAGACTGAACACTGCTCAGATAAGGAAGCTATGGTTTGTGAAGGAACTTGAGATGAGTTACTGTACACAGCTGAAAAATGAGTTTATATTTATTTTATCTAGAAATATTAATTTAGTATTAAAATTTTAATTAAGTTCAAAATTTTAAGCTTACTCTAGGGAAAAAAAATGATAACTATGCGGTGCTAGTATAAGTAAGAAGCATAAACAATGATGACTTGAGAATTAATTTCATTATGAAAGATACTGACTAGAAGATTCAACAGGTATGAGAGATGAAGGCAATGTTTTTTCCAATTCTGCATTTGCAACTGCTTGCTGGGCCATAGTTCGCAATGATAATTCATCATTCTGCAATGATACACAATTTTTCATTCTAGAGAAAATGTCCAAACCTACAATTTTCCTAATAAGACAGGTTAAAATCTCTTAAAAAAACCATATAATTAATTAAATCATATTTTTTCTGAGCAGTAAGAAAATTACAGTGTAGCAGAGTAATAATCTAATTAAATAATGCTCCTATTTTGTCAGACCATCAGAAGAGGGCTGGTGATTTGAGATTTCCAAAAAAAAAATATTGATAGAAAATATGTGGACACCATTTTAATATTTCTTTTAAATGTGCAAAAATGATTACAATATTAATCAACCAATCTATTAAGTATAAGTTTTTTCAAATAATGACTTAAGAAAAGAGAATTGAGCTGATTGAAATTTAAAATGACAGCAATTTACTGACTGGTATTTTATCAAGTATGTTTACTATTAAACTTGACTGGTATTTTATCAAGTATGTTTACTATTAAACTTGACTGGTATTTTATCGAAGATGTCTAGATATTTAAAAACAATGGGCACTTTCCAAGTAATGCTTTTCCCCATTTAGAATCCAGCTGCTTTAAGCCAATATGTTTACATAAAGCCTTAAACTTTCTCACATTTATCATCCCTTGATTGGTTAAGTTTCTGGCATATTGTTTCCATATCTCTGTATTTTGTTAATGTATAAACAAAATTTAACATTATTAGAGAACTGATAAGAGGAGATGAGAGAAGTAAAATAATGTTAACAATTCTTAAATACAAAATTTTTTTTTTTAAATGTACTATTTTTGTAGCCTTTTCTCTATGGATGCGAACTTTTGATATTGATAGTGCAGTGGCCCAAACTACAGATGCAATTTTTTAACAATAGATTTCTATATCTTTTTCTAAACGAATTGCAAAGAAACCTATATTTTATGATCAAGAAACTATTTCTACAGCTAATCATCATTCCTTTCTAGACTTCTCTTTTTATTACATATTTAGAGTGAAAATTACAAATTTTCTTCGATCAAAACGTCTGCCATTCTAATGTAAGATTAGACACATGAGGTATCAGTCTGAAGGTCAGCTTGGGGAAAAATGATCATACTTTTCTGATTAATAGATTTTTTTCTATGAGATTTTTATTTTCAGATAGAGAGATACTTCGTTTCTTTTAATAAAAATTTTTTTTTAAGCATTATCTCTTAAGTTAATTTTTGTTCAAGCTCAAAACCCTCAGTAATTGCAGAATATTTCTTCTTTTTTTTCCTAAGTAAATAGTGGGCTATGGTAGTGGTCCCCATGCCATTTTCTCGCCACGGACCGCTCTACGATTGATAATTTCACTGCCGCCTGCTGG
Organism: Bulinus truncatus; assembly: GCA_021962125.1. Taxonomy (NCBI): domain Eukaryota; kingdom Metazoa; phylum Mollusca; class Gastropoda; family Planorbidae; genus Bulinus; species Bulinus truncatus. The sequence continues at coordinate 7,438,557 of JAGDYQ010000026.1, forward strand.
GGGTGAGGTGTTTTAATTATTTATTTTTTAGATTGTTTTGATTCACACTGCCACTCAGCTCCCCGTTATCCTCTTGTCCATGGAAAGTCGCACAATCCAGAGAAAGAAACACACCAAAGTAGATACAAAGGAAATAATTTAATGTTTCTAAGGCAGCCCAGTACCATTTGATCCATGGACCGGCACCGGTCCGCAGCCCAGGGTTGGAGACCATTGGGTTGAGTTAACAAAAAATATATACTAAGGTTTTGCAGAATACCAGTGGCAGTAATAAAAGTTACCTTGATTTTTTGTGACGTTGGACCATTAGTACTGATTGGTCCATTCATAACAGGCGCACTGTCCGTCCGACTATTATGGACCTGAGAGGAATTGTTAATACTCGATGACGCCAATGAGTTCACAGTACTAAGAGATGGCACAGCAACAACAGCAACTGTCTGTGGTGAAGGGGCAGAGGGCACAGACGGATTTCCCGATGATGTCATAGAGACAGAATTCGAATTCGTAGAGCTTGATGATGTTACACTGCTAGCTAAGTTTCCGGTGGAAACATGATCCACTGAATTTACATGCGGTTTTGATGAATCTATATAAAAAATTATTTTTTTAAATATTATTCTTCAATTCAAAATTTGATACTTTAAACAGAAGATAACTTCATTAAATTTCACAACAATTTGGAACATTATCAAAAGTTGAGCTCTCAAAATTTGAGAGAATAGAAATCTTAGAACAAAAGCTAAATGCTACACATTTAAAAAAAATGTTATGCTCTTTTAAAAATGGCAATTATAATTATTTAACAAAATGTTTGAAAGATTTAGGACTAATGTAATTTGTAAATGTCAGCAGACGAAAATAAAAAACTTTCTTATGGCACAAGTTCATTGAAGTTAAAAAATCAGATTCACCTCAAAAATCATTTTTATAAACTGATGTTTATTTTTAAAATTATTTTCCAGAAACAATATCATCACATACTTACTCTGCTATATAGACTATTGCATGTAAGAAAATTACCAAAATAATAGCTTTAACAAAAAATTTAGTTACAGCTAAAATATTAAACAATGCATACAATTAAATTTTACTATTGAAAAGTTAGGCATTGTAACTTTAAAAAAAAGTACTTTCTTCAAAATGTTAATGCTTTGTCTATTTTGTAACTGAAGTTGAAGCTAATTTTCTAAAAAAATTTTTTTAAATACTGTTAGAGATTTAGAACAATAGTTTATATTTCTCTTATTTTATAAAAAAATTAAAAAAAAAAAATTGTATGCATTGATCACTCAAAAGATGTGAATTTTAATAATCTTAAGACAATGTAAGGATAATTTGTCTAGCATTGCCTATAAAACATTTTTTCAACAGGAAACACTTATGTTATAATTCATGTCATTGTTTTCACATAAAAAAACTGAAATGATGAATCCAATATTTTTTGTGCTTTCTGAACTAAAAAAGTATTTTAATACACCTATAAATATTATTCTTTTTTTAAATTAAAACAAAAATCCCTATAGTGATTAAGTTTTAGCACCCTCCTCTAGTGATCTAAATACCAGTTTTGAAAGGGTGAAGGCTGCAACCTTAGAACTTAAATCCTTTTTTGTATCCATGAAATTATTTAATGAACAGGTTAAAAAATTTTTTTTTTATGAACTAATGTACATTAGGGACTGCCAACTGAGAATTTCAAATATGTTAGAAAATATGAAATTAAATTATACTAGGAAAAACAAGTAGGGGAGTAGAAACATCTTATCGATTTGTTGCAAGTAATGCAATAATAGTGGAATAACAATAAAACTAAAATATAAAACAATGGAAGAAAGAAATGAATAAGCCTTGCTCGTGAATAAGATTAAGAGATTTTAAAGGATGTCAAAAATCGATTAAAAAAATTGAAAGTTAAAAAATACAATCAGACATCTGAATGAGAATAAAAACAACAAATACTCTTATATTTCACTGATCATGCTCTTAGTCTCTCATCTACAATAGTTAGTTGAATTACTTTGGCTTTGATAAAGTTTAAGAGTGCAAGGATGAACAAATCATATTATCAAAGGAAATTAATGAAGAGTGTCTCTTGAAGATTCATTTGTACAATCAACCATTAAATTTTCAAGAAAAAGATGCATTTTTTTCAGTTTCAATGTTTGATGCTGAACGCACATTTGTGGCACAAGAAATACAAAATAAGGAAGTTTTCCAATAAACAAGATTTCTGCTTGTTGCAACACAATTACCAATTTGATCACCACCAACAAGACTGCCAATGAACTATAAAGAATACAGACAAATATACAGCCTAAAATTTTAAAGTCTTCCCATGGAAAGATTCTGTCAAAATTGTAAGAACACAGGTACAATAAAAACTTTTCCTTCACTAATACAATATTTTATAACTGCTTAAGACAAAACTCTTTTATACATACGATTACATAACATGTATGCAGTTAAAAATGCAAACAATCATAAATATAGTAACCAAACTCATTTCTACTAAAGCTCCATCCTTAATGCAGCATTTCCATCCCCATTAGTGTGCTCACAACTATGTTTTTCCTCAATATTATGTTAAGTTTCCACTACCGGCAAAAAAATAATAGGAAATATGGCAAGATGTGCCTAACAACTAAAAAGACATTAATGTTTTAACATTAGGGTTATTAAAGAGATGACATTCACGAAATAGGTTATATAATTTCTCATTTTTTAAAGCTTGTCTTTAAATCTTAGTACATTTAGGTATCTACAATGATATGCTCAAGTATAATTTGATTGATTTTTTACTTCTACTAGCTAAAATGTTTTTTGAGTGCAATTAGTAGCTAATGAGTTGAGATAACAAGCTAAGCACAGCAATTAAGTAAAATTAAATTAAGTCATAAGCCCTTATTTTAGCAAACAAACAAACAAATGATTTGCAGATAAGTCTTACCAATAGGAAAGCTAGTTTGGGCAGTTAAACTACGCTGCCACACAGAGGGTGGGTTGGTGGGGTGAGAAAATCGAGAACCTATAAAAACATGGAACAGCTAATTACCCAATGAAATATCAAGCTGACATGAATACTAAAAGCAAAAACTAAATTTAAATTAAAAAGAGTAAGCCGATTACAAAATGAGTCTTCATAAAGATAATTTAAAAAGTGCTTTGAAAGTTAAATTCATGAAATGAGCTTCATAGCAATTTCTATTATTATTTTTCATAAATTGACTTAAAAAATTTATTACTATAAAACTTGTAATAAACTTTAGGATGAACATTTTGTTTAATTTTAGCATCCGTTTTTCCCCAAAAATGGTAAATCCTTTGTTGCAAGAAAAAATAAAATGCACATAATAATAAAAAAGAAGCAAAAGAATTTTCTAAACACTTTAAAAAAAAAAAAAAGAAAAGAAATCCTAAATAATTGGTCAAAAAGAAACAGCTAAAATGAAGCAAAAATAAACACACCAACTAAAATGTATTAAAACCTAGCCCAAGACAGTGTCAGTTTATTTTAAAAAGCCTCATTTTATAAATGCTCATCTAGCAGACTAATAGCATCTTGGTATAACCAAAATTATTGACCTCCTAAATTCATTACAATATTACTATCAAGGTATCAGAATTCAACTTTTTGACTAATATTATCTGGAAACATAGGAATTCCTAATCACAAAACTCGATAGTCAGTTACAAATAAAGGTTTTAACAGCTTTGAATGATCTTAAATAGATTAACTCCAAACAGCACCACAAACTAGCTATACAGCAAAATGAAACTGGTCCGTCGAATTTTCACAAAGGAAAAAGAAATATTTAAAAATGATCTGAGTGTTATTTTTTTAAGCATAAAATGCCCCCTTACCATAAAAATATTTTCTTAGTCCTAAAGAAAACAGCAACATAAATATGATAATCTAATTGTAATTTTCACAATCAGACAAAAACATAAGGCTGTCAAGTATCAAACAACTATTATATTACCTGATGTGCTGTTTTGCTGTCCACCTGCAGCCACAGCATAGGCTGTCAAAGGTGACGGTGTTGTCGATGGATGATGATTGGTATTCACAGAGTTGCTTTCTGAATTTTGTGCACTGGTATTACTGTAAGTTATAAAATTATAATAAAAAAAATAATTCTATATTGCAGTAATGATTATGAAAATGCCATATGTACACTTTTTTTTTAAATTTAGGAGAAGAACTATCTCTAGAAATATAGCTCAATTTCAACAAGTTATTTTGTTAATGAGAAGAACTGTCTCTAGAAATATATCTCAATTTCAACAAGTTATTTTTTAAATCACTTAAATCATTTTAATTATAATCATTGCAAAAGATAGTTTTAAAAATTCTAAAGCAAAAAACAATCAATACTTTTGTGAAAGTTGCTTCATCAATAATGGAGGTTTAGAATTTCCTGATGGAGCAGGAGATGCACTTTTCTGTAAAAAAAAAAAAAATGGCATACATTGGATACTTCATGCAATAAAAACTTGAAACATACCTAAATACAAAAATCCAACACTGTATATCAATTCATGCTAATTTAGTGTTTTTCAAGTTTATTTTTGTTTAAATCAGTACTGGTCATTTAGCTCTAAAGCCATATGAAATAATTCACCTGTTTCTAGCACAATACCAGTGGCAAAAATTTCAAAAGTTTTCAAATGCAGTATCAGTTAAAATTAATTACCTCTTCTGACTGAGATTTGTGTCTTTTTCTATCCACATCATCATGCTTTTCCTAGGGAAATAATCAACACAGAGCATTACATTGAGTAGAGTTGAAGTATTCTAAAAATAATTGTACAATTCCTCAGATCACTTACATTGGAATGATTGGCATTTACACTGGGACTAGGTGAAGGAGAACTTGAGTTAGTTGATGAGGGTGTGCTCATAATTTTGTCAGCAAACTCATCACCTTCTGTTGGTGATGATGCCAAATTAGTACCATCAGCTATGAAAAGAAATCTCTTTTAGATTCTTAAAAATCGTACATGATTTCTTTCAAGTTTGGTTTTTTAGTTTGATTTGTAAAAAGAATTTTTTTAATCCCAGCACCTTTAAACTGGCTGAAGGTTTAAATTTTTTAATCTGAGAAACATTTAGGGTTGAATTCAAAAGCATATTTATATGTTTAAGTTAGACCCCACTTATCGCTGTTCCATTTAATGCTGCTTAGTGTTTTTACCCAAGATATGATTTTTCATGAATTCATCGATTTTTTTTCAGGAGACATAAAGCATGCTCAATCTCATAACTTTAACATTTCATTCAACTATAATAGTCTGGCCTCGAGTTTAGAATCAGTGTTTAGTGAATGCCAAAATGTAAGTCTATACTTATGATTCAACCTTATTGTTTTTAAGTTTACTTTAGTACAGTTTTTATTTGATTATCATTAAAGAGTAGTAAAGATGAAAATGTAAAAAGAAAGTAAAGAGCATTTTGCTGGGAAATAAATGTTTTTATAAGCTAAAAATAATAGAAATTTAAATTAGGTAATTTTTTTTTACAAAAATTAATATATATAAAAAGAAACTTTCCTCAATAAAACATTCAATAAATACGGAATAATATATTACAATTTACTATGTAGAGATCGTGTGTATATATTATATATTACATTTGAGCTATTTTTTCTAAATACAACTACTATTTTCCACCTTAGCTATGACCAAAAGCCTCTCTGCTGATTTAAAAAATATAGCTTAATGTTCTACAGCTTTCATTTCATAACAATCATTTTAAAATCTATCCAATTCTTTTCACTATAAAAAAATCTTTTATATGTTTACAATACTCTAACCTTATGAATTTCAATATTCATTTAACTATAATGTATGACAAACCAATTACCAATATCTTCCAGATCTAAATCATCATAAATATAAGGATTTTCTTGAAATGTAGGATCTTGATTTGATTCCATATAGTATTCTATATCATCTCGAAGTTCTTTAATCTGTCAATATAAAATTGTTATTCAAATGGGTATTAGTAACATTTCTGGTTTAAAAAATAAAGTGAATTCTTGTTATACCAGACCACTCACTACAATTTTACCCACATACATTTCATAGCCCTACAAATTTTTTGTTTTCGCTAGCTAAGATTATAGAATTTAATTTTAATTATTATTTTCAAGAAACTTGCAACCTTTTCTCATCTGAATTTAGTATGTTAAAGGGTTCATGTAGTTAATGTGTTAACTCGCAGAAAAAAAAAGAAACTCAATTGTCTTACTTTATCGACTGCTAATTTATCATTATCCACTTGTCTCATTATTTTTTCTAACGTCACTATATGAAATTTATGCTTGTCTTGCTGTTGTTTTAACTGATCTATTCTGGGATCCTGAAGGAAAAAAAACTAACAATCAGAAATACAAATTTTAAATTTCAAATGTAAAAAAACAAACTCTTAATTTCAACAACCACCAGTCAAAAGTGACCATCAGGGTATTTAAAAGGTCAGCATATATTTCAATCATATCTTGTATGTAAAAGAAATTCCCTGCTTTAACCCCAGCCTACAGTTAAAAAAGAGAGCAGTGCCATTTTCAAGTTTGTCATAGCCACTAAGCAGCAGCCAAAGTGTGCCAACTATATAAAAATCACACTTTTTGTGTGTATTATTTTTTTCATTTAATGCACTCACAAAAATAATCTATTATAATTACTAGTTCAGTTAATAGTCAACACTGGCATAGTGACATTTTTGCATGCAGACCAAATTAAGAAAAATTCACATTTTTTTATAAGATTAAAAAAAAATGTGAGAAAAAATTATTTTTAGAAACAATAGACAAATTTTCTACTTGGTAACAGAGATGTATTAATCAGAAGCAAACTGGAAAGAGACTACATATGATTATGAGGTTCTGTATAAGTGTAAAAGATGTTAATTATCCCTAATTATATAAAACAAATAATAATAAAAAATAACAAAAAGAAAGTTATACTTACTTCACCTGCCTTTCCTTTCTTCTTACTTGAAGAACCTTTGGCTTCTAGTTCACATTCAAACTGATCAAGCTGCAAATTCAGATTTTCTATGACATTCTGAAACATAAAATTTTGATTTATAAACCATTTTAATTAGGCATGACAATTATAACATTATGCTATTGAAAGCAAAAACTAAAACACATTTATACAAAAATGAAAAAAAGTATCTCAAGCAAAGTCATTTATAGGTCTAACAAAATAATACCGATAGCCATTGTGTGGTTTCTGCCTTTTCTTTAGTCTGAGGGTCTAGCTTTGCAGCTGCACCTAAACCATCTTTAGAATAGGCTTTTGTTTTTGTCTCTCTTTCCACAACTTTAAAACGCTCCATTTGCTAGAAAATATTAACATAAAATTAATGGGACAAAGCCCACAAGTCTTAATGCTTATATAATTTCAATAAAGTCTTCTAAGTTTCCTGTCTATTAAAGTGAAGACATGATTATTCTGTAATCTTAAAACTGGGGAACATACCGTCTCGATTAATTTGCGGTGATCTAAAAGCGAAGATTTGTCTTTTATATCGCTGTTTGCGATCCATGATTTGATTTGATCTCTTAATCTCTGGAAATCAATGCAACAATATTCCAAAACTAATTTTTGATTGTTATAAATTAAGAGGTATAAAACTTTTTTTAAAGTAATCTGCTTAATTAAGTCAAAATTATCAGAAAAAAATGAAAAAATGAAGTATTAATAAATTTCACAACTAATTATTACACAGACTTAATTTTTTAACCAATATAATTTATCATAACTAATTTTTCTAAAATGAATTCTGATGAACCTGATAAAATAGTAAATACTCTTACTAGAACTATACATTAAAATTAAGTGAACATTTACTTAAATTCACTTAAATGAGCTATAATTCTATATGCACTTGCGATTATTTTTTTTTAAATCTCTCCAACTTGAAAATTATCGTTTGGACATTGTAGAAGCAAATTTTAAGTAAAGTTACTAAAATATAGTAGGCTATTGGCTAAGTTGAAATATAATTATTCATACAAATTTGAGATTATGGTGATAAGAAGGGTGTTTTTTAAACTCAAGAAGGGACAGAAGATAATTTTTTATATCTGGCTTGGGTAGTATTTAAGATACATTTCTGCAAAACAAGACCATATAACCTATTTGTAAAACATTAAGCCCATACTTTGCCTTAATTTAAATTACAGAACATTAAACTAACTGATAAAAAATAGTCCCAACAAGTCTACACATCATTGGAAAAAATATCTGAAATATCTTTATACATATATTTTTTTTTAGTTTATGTGGATTTTTTAGCATTAATTTAACTAATTCATTTAAGGTAATATTATTAAAAAACCAACATACCAAGAATGAAAAAAAAAAGACCAGAAAAGATAATATAAATATATAAATAGAACAACAGACAATACTTACAAGAAAGTTACAGGTTTTTGTTTTTAAAGTAAAAATTTGAAAATGTGCTTCCAACAACATATAAATCTCTTCTTTACATGTTAATACTTAACCCATTCAAATATGTTGTTAAATTAAATTTTAAATAACATATAGAGATATATAATCATACCTGGAGTTTTTTAATCTCTTTTTTGAGATCAGTTTCAAATTTTTCTTTTTGATTACTATTTGTAGCAGCTTGAACCTTTTAACAAATTAAAAAAAAAACAAAAGAAAAACAAGATCAAACAGTTTTATATATGATAAAATAATACTCTTTAAACTTTGCATTTTAGGAAAGATTCAAAATTAAAAATAGAAATAAATGATTATGCATGATGACTGTGATAGAGCTATCTCTCCGAAAGAAAAACAATGGTGGACAAAAAATAACCATTTCAAAATAAGTCAACCTAAAGAAAAACAATGGTGGACAAAAAATAACCATTTCAAAATAAGTCAACCTATCTACTAGTAGGTTTATGTTTAATTAATGGTCTAAGAAAAGGGTCTTTATCATTATCAACTGAACTGAAGAATTTATAGCATAGTACATAATTTGATTTAACTAATGCTGTAAAAAGAAACACAGCAATGTGCTGATTTATTTCTCTATAGCTCTCTAATGAAAAGCATTGCTTCACTTCCCAATGTAGTGTATAGAGTTTTGGAAATGATGCGGTTCAAGCTCGCTCCACTCAGCTTCAATAATAATTATTATAATTGTTATTTTAAAATTGTATTGCCATATCTCTGTATTATATATATAAACAAGATTTAGCATTTTCAGAGAACTGATTAGGCCTAAGGGACATGTAAGAAGAAAAAATATATAATTTAGATACAGCGCATTCATTAGATGGTCACCAATTTTTAAAGTAACATGACAAGCGGAAAGAAAATTCCTATAGGATATTCATAATAATTTAACTTCAACTATTATTTTGCAAAAATAGTGCATGTTCCATCCACATAAACCAATTAAAACAAGAATGTAGAGGAAATATATACTTGTAAAGGAACTGATTGATTCCAATCGTTTTTTTTTTTCTATGAAAGTTTAATAATGCAATAACAATGGTTTTCATGTACTTCAGTTAAGAACCAACATTTCCCCCCATTTTATAAATGTACAATACAAAATGACAGTCATCCAGTCAATTCTCCTGACATATAAAACATGGCAAACCTATGGCATTGTTTGAAATCTCGCAACTCATGCATTCCATTGATATTATTAAGATGAACAATCAGTCTGGTAGCAATTTGGGTATCTTTGTGAAGCGAATGCTGTCTATATAATTATGTCATGTCCGCACATGTGTTTAAAAAAAAGATGAAGATGTTAAACAAAAAGTTAAGTGCATCTGTATGTATTTTCTTTACAAAAAAAAAAACAAACTCAACTTTCATTTCTTCATGACAATTAATATCACTTAAATATTTTTTTATATATTTTTTATTATTAATTTTATATAACAAATAAAAGCGGTCAACAACAGAAGAAATAATAGATTACTGCTTAAAATGTATAATATATATTAAATAAATATATATAAATGTCGACATTCTATATTATTGCACATGTCTATTTTTCAAAGGATCTTATTGGCCCATTTAGCTCTTTGATTTGCTGGAAAGTGTACCCAGCGTTAAGCAGGGTTCGACTCTATATTAATTAATAGGTCATTAGACATTTGGTAGACTGTTTATCAGTTTGGTCACACAATGTAGAGGTACATTTACTAAGATGGGTGGGGGTGGGGTGGGTAAAGCCTCAGCCTAGAGCAAGAATCTCAATTGAAAGTAAAAGGTCCATATATTTTTACAATTTCAGATTTTTTTCTTTAGTCCAGATTATCCCTTAGATTACATACAGTTTAAACAAAATACCTGACATTATTTAAGATTTTAAGCTAAACACTGCTTTCTGTATGTTTTCCTATTCCTAGTTTCAGGTGGTCTTAACCTAACAGCCTATTAAAAATTATATACACTTCAAATGTTCATTACTATGCAGAAGATTACTTTTTCTATTTTTCTGAACTGCAACATACACTATCATCAGTCAAGTTATTTAATCTAGTTTATTCAACAACTTTATGAAGCTATATTTATGAAAGTATGATTTAAATTTTAAAAAATATTTTACTGGCAAAAAAAGTTCATCAATATTTGTGTTGCTTTTGAGGCAAAAAGTTTAACTTCAAGACTATAGTCTAAGTATAGTACTACCTATACAAGGTATAAACGAACTACTGCCACAGACCCAACTACGCCTGCTGTTGTTTGATACGGCCTGCATATTCAATTTTGGGTACAATTTGTATTAGTTCATATAAACACTATCCATATTCAGTTGGTCAGGCCCATCTGTCAAATGTAAAAACCCATAGTAGTTATAGTGGCCAGCGATTCAGTTTATCCACTCATGACTTATACCACAAGTAGAAAAGTGCAGCTCTTACGAAAAGCATGAGGATCTTCGCTATTTTAATAACTCGAATTGAATAATGTATTTCTATTATCTCATTACTTGTTTTACAATAAGTCTTATTAATTGAGTATGGTGCGATTCTTTAAAATACTTTTTACATGAAAAACCAGAATGCGGCTCTCATGGATCACAAGATGGTTTAACCCAGATCTTTATTAAGGCATCTATTATAAAATGAAGCAGCTACAGACCACAGTAAAATAATAAACAAACCTTCTTCCATATATCTTCAAAGGTTTCCACACCTTCATCTACTTTCTTTAAACATCTATCTATCTCACCTGAAAACAAAACAGTGACATATCCCTGAGTGAAAAAAATATATATGAAAATCTACATAGTTACAAGAATAACAACCAACTAAACATTTCTTATCTGAAAATTGGCATTCCCAACTGACTTCAATATTTTTTTTAATAAAGCCATTCCTCAATATTGATAGTTTTGCTTAGGTATTGACATTTTTATAATTATCATGGGCATAACATGATATTCAATGAAAATAAGATTGTTTCACTAATCCAAGCAGTTTTTGAAACGTTTAAATTAAAAGTCATGTTTCGCTGAAAATTCAATAAATCAGTGAATCTGGTAATACTTTAAAAAATATCACTGAAAATATTTTTGTTTATAGTGAATGGTTACATGTGTGCTTTAATTTGTTTGCTGAAACCGCAGAAAGAGAGTGAGTGTAAGTGTAATATTGGAAACAATGAAAACATGGAGTCAAGTGGGACAATGAGGATTTCTTGCTACCTTGAAGCTTTCGCCTGTCAGCCATGCCTTAACCCTGTACAGAATTGTAAATGTTGCATGCTACAGTGAGCAAAGCAACAAGGATTTTGATATACAGTCCGAAAATATATGATTTTATCACGTCTTGGCTATTCCATCAAATCCAAAATGGCGTTCAGAAGGTCCGTAGCACTCATTCCATAGTTCCGCTGACTTACTTGTCCCCATTATCTTACAGCAAAATAGTTCAACTTGTTTTTGTGAGTATTATTGAAGTTGTGAGATTCAACATTAAGAAATTAGTTTCGGTTTATGTAACATACTTATTTAAATATTAATTTTGTAATTGATTGATGTAATTTATATTTTTTATTATTTATCAACATTCACGCGTATAAATAAATTGAACCGGATGAAGGCTAAATTTAGTGCGCATGTGTCCAAGTTCTGTTTACATGTTTTCAATAGGAATTTGTATTTTTACAAGACTCTTTGCCTGTATTTCAGTGTTGTTAAGATAAAATAATCATGTACAGTCTTTTGAAATAAATGTTTGGTAATATAACTACAGTAAAATCGAATCTTAGAGGGCAGAAATTATTTTGATATAACAAACATACAGAAGTACCAAAGAATGATTAATCATTGATGATTGAGTGATTGATCAATTCAATCAGAAAGAGTGATAATAAATACCATAGTGTATCCATTTATAGCTGCTATCATGTTAATAACATTTTTAGGATACACTATTTACGCTTAATTTTATTACAACAGTAAACCAGAAATATTGAGCTTCGTGACTCAGTCAGAATAATACTAGCAATAAACAGTATTAATAGTCTTAAGTTTATTACTGATACACTGTATCATACAGCAATGTATGTCTTAAGACTATAATATAGTCTATATAATTTCATTTGAGACATTTGTCTTTGACATCTAAGATCTAACACTTCTACTAATCATCTGATAAACTAATCTAACATTCACTATACAGTCATCAATCAATGCTTTATAAAGTTAATATAAGCAGGTAGCAATTCTGGGGCAAAGAAGTCAAGTTGGACCCTTTATGAAATTCAGCATATGTTTGTGTGTATACAGTTAATGCCGCAATTATCCATCCTCCACATTACCAAGTCTAGCTTATATTATATAATGTTTGTCAGGGATGGCGAATGGTCTATTATTATTTAATCTCTTACAACACACTATATCTCACAAATTGTGACAAATACTTCCAATAAAACACTAAAAGTCAATTTGATTTTAAATATGAACATCCACTATCACTTTATTTACTAGAAGTAGTTAACAAAAGTTAAATCAGTGCTATCGAATAACAGCTTCACAAACATTAGTACAGAATATAATTTCCTCAAAAACAACCACACACTTCTTACTAGCTTCGTTGTTTATTCCTAATTCCCCAACCTCATTCAAACTTAACAAAACTACATTATCCCCCTCTTACCCAGTATCGAACCTCGTCTGCTAAAACTAGCAAAAACAGTCTCCATCTCCTCTCCTTTATCTTCCCCCCTGTTTAATTACTAAATGTCTAACTCTACAAGCTGCTGGTATTAAGCATCTGTCCTGAACTACTTTCTCTGTTCTGATAATGTTTATCCATGATAAAATGAAAAACTATAGATAGTTCTAGTAATAAAAAATATTATATTGAGTCTCAGTAACAAACAGAATGTTCCATTAGTAATGGCAAAGACAATTCATTTTTATTTATAGAGCTACACCATACCCGGCTTTTGTAATAATGTTAATATTGAACATGTCATCGTCAAACATTAGGCCAGATGATCGAAAGTCTTCTGCATCTTGCCTGTAAAATAATGTAAGATTTAAACAAAATTATTCTAGCTAAAATTGTAATAATAAAATGAATAAATAAAGTGTTTTCCAGAAGGTGCAAAACTCTGAATGTTATGATCAAAAGGAATTGATTTGCTATTTTTAATTAGACTTGCCAACTCCACTATAAGTGGTTGTGACCTTTTTAATCTTACTACTTATTTAACCAACTTTAACTTGCTGAATGATCGCTCTGCTGTCAGGAATAGTTAACAGAATAAGCAGGATAACACAAATATTAGGAATAGTTTTTTAAGCTTTTCGACAGTCCTAATGGTCTAAGTGAGCTAACTACTAAATATAATATCTGTTTGCATCTGACTCATATACATTACAAGATCATGACAGCTCATCAGCAGAAATTGTTATACAAGTCAGTCTTCTCAGAAACGCTCAATGCAACATTAAAACAAGCTTACCCATAAAATTATCCAACAAGATATAAAACTCAATATTTCGTAAAAATAATTTTTAAAAAAACACTTTTTCAATGGAGTACATTTTTTCCTACTATGACATATCACCTTCCAGATTTTGGAACAGTTTTGCACATATTTTAAAAAATTTTTTGAATAAATTGTAACTTACTTTTGTTCAATTCCAACGTACCTAGTTTGGGTCCCCTTGAGCCTCATGGAGCCTGGACTATTGGGCCAACTGTACTACCCTCTCCACAGGCCTGTTAGTTTGTAGTGATTGTAGGAGACTAAATTGCACTTCTTCATAACCCAGTAAACACAGTGTCAGTTAAATTTATCTTCACCCTAGTCAACAACTTTCTTTTAACTGTAATAGTCTGTAATAACAGGCATTAAGTACCTCTGTTGATGAAAATATATCAACAGTTATTTCCTTTTTCTTCTTGTGGAACAAAGAGCAACAAACACAAATCTCCAGCATACTCAGCTTTGGATGGCCTTGCTTAGTAAAACTCTATTGATGCATCGGATGATCATTTCTTTCCATTACCATGACAACCCACCATACTGCTGTAGACATAAAAACATAATTGTAGACTTAAATTTAGCAATTAGCGGAATAATTTTTAAATGAATTAAAGCCTTTTGTGTGGTATCAGAAATGAATTTTTTCTTGTGTTGTCTTCAACAACATGAACAGTAGTACATCTTTTTTGTTGTTGTTGTTGTTGCTAGTATATCTAAGGCAGAAAAAGGGGACATTTTTCTCTTCTGGTAAAAATTAAAACACTACTAAATGTGTACATAGTTTTTCAAATTGTCTCTTTACACAACTCATTTGTTAGCCCTTTTCCAAAACTTTTATGTGTCCTGCAAATTTTTTTCTTTTTTTTTTTTTTTTTTGAGAATTTCATCATGCATGGTCTTTAGTTTCAGTATCATTTTCTACCTTATTCTTAATATTCTGGACATATATATGTGATTATTGCAAAAATTAGAAATAGTATTATAAAAGCTGTAAAAAGTATAGAGTAGCAGAACATTTTGTGCATTTTGACTAAAAGTAAATGACAATTACATGAAAATTATTTTAATAAAGCTAGAGTTGTGTCATATAGGAAAATGAAATGTAATCTAAAAGTACTTAACCATTGTTATATTTTGTAATTCAGAATAAAAAACACCACCTTTTCATATCAAGAAGTTGGCAAAATGGAAAAAAACTAGGTATTGTATAGCATTTTAAAATGTTTCATGATTTATATTAAGTTTGTTAAAAACAATATAATTTAGTCATAAAGAGGCACAAGTTTTAATAAATATTGTTTGTTTCTTTTATTTATATTGACAGTCTCATTTCTTATTTATTATGTATCTGTATTTATTTATGCTTAACACATGTTGTTTCTATGTCCAATAAAAAAAAGTTAAGGGTTTGAATATAATCAAAGATGTCATCACATCACAGAGGAGAAATAGACCTCAGTCTAACTGGTTCCCAGTTGTCTGTTCTTTCTTCTCGGTCAAGGCAAAGTCTGTCTGGAAATACACAAAGCAAAAGAGCCAACTCCATGGTGGATATTAGACAGAAAAAGGTGGATTTCATTTCTTTAATGTTTGAATATTTTTACCGATAGGTAAAATATATATTATAAGAACTAAGATTAGTCAACTGTTTGCAATAAACCTACTTGAATTGAATACTAGCAAGAAAGTTACTTTAATAACACAAATATTTATTCACATTTTATAGAATTATCCATATGAAGAATAGAATGCAATGAAATAATAGTTTCCATTATTCTCTATAAATGTATGTCAGGCATTCATGTCCAGTATCTTTCAAAACTCTGCCCCTATGTCCACCCAAACCAAATATCTCTTTAATCTTTCCTGAATAATGTCTGTCCAGCTTGTTGGTCTAAATTTTGGTCAAGTCTTGTTTGTTGATTATAACTATTCAAGTTACCCGCCCCTTCCTACTCCAACCCCAGATGGTTATCAGCTAATCTCGGGCCCCTGACTATCTCCACCAACTAGGGTTTTCTGATCACACCCACTAAATAATTGCCAAAATATTTTATAGCAGATTACTTTGCTCACCGGGGGACCCTAAGATTATGTTTTCAAGTTGCACTCCCCTTGTATTGACACTGCCCAACACCGGCGGCGGAACGAAATATTTTAAGGGGGTGCAAGCCATAATTCAAGGGGGGGGGGGGGCGCTGTCATTCGGTAGATGGCGATACTTCTTTATACTTATAAGACGCATTTGCTGTCTGTCTGTCTGTTCCCTTTAAACCCAAGATCCAGACCAGCCCCGTAGCCAGGGGGGGGGCACTGGGGGGGGGGGGCGTGCCCCCCCATGTATGGAGTGCCCCCCGCTTAAAAAAGAAGAAAAGAGGAAAACATAAAGAAAAAGTAAAGGCGCCCCCTTGCTGGGTATTGGTGCCCCCTGCTTACTTTGACCTGGCTACGGGCCTGATCCAGACAACCAAATAACGTGAAATTTGGTACACGTACACCTTACATGGGGAATGTTCTTAAACAGGTTTCGTTCCATCTCAATGGGTACTTTGTAATTAATTATTTTGGATATCAAAGACATGAAAATTGGCAAACTTTTACGCCGATTTCAGGTTTTACGAGCTTCTCTCCCACATAGCTAACTTACTATAAATACTATAGTACGGGGAACCAAATATCACATTACTTACTACATTATTACATTCCATTCCTTTATCCATAGGAATTGTCATCTTTTGCTTCAGTCATGCCTAAGAGAGAGAGAGAGAGAGGGAGGGAGGGGGTGAGGGAAAGAGGGAGGGACAGAAAGTGGGGGGAGGGAGAGAGAGAGGGAGGGAAGGGAGAGAGGAACTGCCAAATATGTTGTGTATCACATTGCTTTAAGACAAATGTACCCTTTTATTGCATGCAAATAAACCCTTTTTTACGCGTCTTATTGTAAATCTTAATTAAACGTCAAATTATGCTTAAATAAACAGAAAACCTTATTTTTAACCCGGGCAAAGCCGGGCAATTGCAACTAGTTTTAAAATATGACACAACAACTCTCAATAATGTGATTACTGTAAAATGTAAATTAATTATAATTTATTTCAAATATTAAATTTAAGAAATAAATCAAATGAATTATGAAAATGATACATATAAACTAAAATGAATTACAAAGTTAAAAAAGTTAAAAATTTTAGGGGGGGCAGACTGTAAATTCAAGGGGAGGGGGGGGCGCCGCCACCCCTTAAAAGTTTGGGGGGGGGGCCGCTGCCCCCCCTGCTCCGCTGCCAGTGCTGCCCAAGTTTGTTCAAAACTATACTTGCATTATGTCTTTCACATAAAAAATTAGATCTCCAAACCATTAATAGTTATTTTGAAATGTATTCTTTTGAAATGTATTTGCTTTTTAGTGGAACAATTTAAAGCCCTGTTTCATGTCTACATACTTAGTGTAAAAATATTTACATAGGTAAATTAGATGTATAGAGATTTTATTAATTACATGAAATATTTCCATCATTATTGTGTTGTTTTTTTTCTAGGTAAAAAGTGAAATGGCTGACATTGAAAATGTTACAAAGAATAGAAGAGGCTCATTTAAAGGTAAATTTTAATGTGCTATGATTACACACTTAAGTGATTCCTATTTTAAATAAGCTAGTTTTTTTAAATTACATTTTTTATAATAACCAGTTTACTAGTAACTTAAAATATTTATTGGGTGAATTAATGTACATATGCATTTCCTAATTTTTTAAAACGAAGTGGCTACAGTTACAGCCAACGCATGCACTCTAGCGCTCTAGACGGACTATTTTTTTTTAGGGCTAGGAATAGGGTTAGGGTTAGTGATAGGAACAATATCTATAGCTGGACCCTGAAAAAAAAATTTGGCAAAAAAAATAGTCTGTCTAGAGCGCATGCGCATTGGCTGTAACCTTACCCACTGCGTTTTTAAAATGTGGATTCCATTTTTTTAAAAGTATTTTGAATTATCAATTTTCTGACTAATGAGGAAGTGGTTGTCTGGCTAGTTGATTACTCAACCACTTTAAGGAATCGGTTGTCTAGCTAGTTATTACTTAACCACTATTAGGAAGCAGTTGTTTGGTTAGTTATTGATATTATCTGGCTAATACTCAACCACTATAAGGAAGCAGTTGTTTGGTTAGTTATTGATATTATCTGGCTAATACTCAACCTCTATAAGGAAGTAGTTCTTCTTACTCAACTGATATGACTCAAATCTGATCACATTTTATTCAAAAATCATGAAAACTTATAAATAACCATGAACACCATACCAAAAAAAACAATGTCACTTTTTTTTTTTTCTTCTTTGATCAAAGTAGTAAATTGTGGATATTAATTAGATATATTCTTTTAAAATTTAGAAACTGCCTAATACCGATGTGTGAGGTTTCATTGCATATTTTTGTTTGTTCAGATGAAAGAAACACAAGTAGCTTATCGTCTATGAAATCCAATAAATCTGTGGTATCTTCGACTCCAAAAGAAAGCCATGGGTGAGATATAAATTACACTTTTTTATAAGCTTTTAATAAGTTTCACTTATCGCAGGTTTGTGGCTTTGTCCTCAAATATTGTAACTCACTTTTGGACATATTCTAATTTATTGAGACAGCTCAAATTTGGTACACTTGTAGATAGTGCATGACTACATGATTTTAATTTCCACTCTGTAAATTAATATCTTGTAGAATTATGAAGCTAATTACTTTTTAGTAATGTTTATAATGGGAAAAATCGCATTGAGATTATCATGTCAAAATAAATATGAAGCATAACACCACTGGATGTGTAGGCAAAATCATAAAGCCTTATTTAGTCCATTATATACGCCAAATAAATTAAATTATAGTGAATTGTGCAAATCAAAAGAAAGGTTAATTCTTTCACAACTAAAAAGTATAAAATAGAAGAAAAATATTTTTAAAAAACTTTTTTTTAAAAATAAGCTGTTATTAAAATTCACTAAAAAGTAAAAAAATATAACTTATTATATCATCCAAAATTTTTATATAAATTATAATTAAAATTAAAAGTCTGGTTGATTACAATATAAAAAAAAAGTAAAGTTCCCTGAAGCCCCTAAGGTCTCATCGGGGCAGATGAAGTGCAGAATTCATCAGTTTCAGTAACCTCAGCATATGAAGGGATTGTGTGGTTAGCACAATGCCTAGCCGCCTTTACTCCCCCAACTTAAAGTCAGGTACTCATTTTAAGCTTGGTGGACTTTGAGACTTTCACCAGGACCTGAAAAAACTCCAAGGTTTCTCACTGAGGTTTAAACCCGGGGCTCCTCCGGTCGACAGTCGAGGGCTCTACAGCGCACCACCACCTGTCTCCTTGATTACAATATACTGAACTAAATTTGTCTTCACATTAGTTAATAAATAGCATTAAATTAATAACCTATATGTATCTAAATGAGCACACACGTTTACATTTTTAGCAATGATAATTTAAATAAACTATCTGTACCCTGCAAAACCTTTGCATAGAGTTATATTCCCTTAGGTTTGATCAGTAAGATGGGTTATTTTTGGTTTTTGACAGATCTGATTTTTTCATGATTTTATTACAATTTAAAGATGCAATGTGTTGTAGAAATACAGAAAAGCAAAAAAAAATAAAAAAACATATTTAAATGAAATTATTTCACATTTTGGCCTTTGGGTTTCATGTTTGAAAACTACAGAAACTGTTAAAAACAGTAGATTTGTAAAAAAAAAACATGTATTCAATCAAGATGCCGACAAAGACACCATTTTGAATTCTTGATTTCTACTTTCGAAATAACATAGATGCAAGACCACTATTTTTGGTGCATTTTAATACAATCTTATTTTTTTAAAAGGGTATTTTATCATTTTCAGCTCTAATTTGCTGCTGGTGAATAAATTTGAGAAAACATTTTAAATATCAGGAAATAATAACTTTGGTGTTTGTAGATTATGATCTTCTTTACTTGTTTCATTTCATCCATGTTTTAAGACGTGACCCATCCTGTCATTCAAATATTGACTTATTAAGTTTCCTGCTGAAAGAATTGGCTTTATCAGAAATCTTCCTATTAGTTTTGAGTTATATCTTTTTCATAGTATAGTTAGTGCCTCAAATCAAAGCATGCCACTTTTAGTTTAAGTCTTTAATTTATACTTTTGTTATTGCTGAACTGACTTGATACATTGTAAAAGCAAAAATAAAATCAAGTGATTTTTTTTTTATCCTGTTGTCTGTAACACAGTAATTTTTCAGTAATACTGTACAATGACTAAGTGTTTAATTTAGAATGGTCATTAAATTCATTCCAATTTGTTTTTCTTGTTGTTTTTCAGTGACGAATTTCTCGCTTTGTTTGAAAGTAGTACTAAATCTCAGAACAAGCAGCTGTTGTCAAGTACTAATTCATACTCAAAGAAAAGTAGTAAAACTTTATCAGATGGCTTGGTAAGAACTCAGCATTCAATATTTCATAACTAAATATAGGAACAAAACATCTCATCTTTTCATTGTCTTCTTTCTTTGATAGCCAAAAGTAGAGAAAAATGCTGTTTCAACTTAAATTACAAAGTTATTGTGATTTGAAATGTTTATTGCTATAGGCTTTTAGTTTTAGTAAGAACCAAAAGAGTAACCAGTGAAATTAGTGAATTTGTTGTCATTGTGTTATTTGTTTTTTCTTTTGTTGTGATTTAATCTAGAACAATCATTAGCCTCTTGCATCAAATTCATGAAAATGATTTCAGAATTTAATTAGAAAACCTTTTTTCTGAAATTGTTTGCTTTCAAATAATTGTAGGTAGGCCAATTTGTCCGTGTTTCCATCAGAAATATTTTTTCTCAAACTTATATTGCAGTATTTTTCATTATACTAAAATAGTATTGCAATTATGCTTTTCAGTATTTTTACATTGAGCTTAAACAGATTTGTATCTGTAAGAATAACCACTAAATATTTATGATATTAAATCTAGAATACCTGCAGATTTTCCTACATTGTCTAATTTTTTAATTATTTTTTTTTTGTATTTTAGAAAAGCAGACAAGTGGAAAAAAAACCGGCATGGGCATCAAATCTGTCCTCTGCAAACACAACAGCAAGGTCTGAAGAGCCTCATAACATGTTCCGTCCACATTCAACAAGAAGTGATGATGATATTGAGGAGATAGTTAGCAGCAATAGTGCCACTTTGTCACAATCTATAAATAATCTTCACAGTATTCAAAATCAGTTGTCTGCTAGCAGCAATCACCATGACAATACAAATGGCAACAATCTGTCTTTTGACAGCCCAAGGTCCGTCCGTACCCTTACCCCTGGTGATACACCTAGACTTAGTAACCAGTCATCTTCAATAGATGAGTTTATTCAAGGCATACTGGACAGAACTCCAAAACTCAGCACTAACCAAGACAGTGCTAGATCAATCAACAAACCAGATGATCAAGACTGTAATGAGCAAAGCACAATATTAGCTAACAATGTCAGCAAGCTAGGTCAGCAGCCTAAAGTGAAAGCCTCACTTTCTTCAATGGAGAATTCGTATCAAAACATAAAACACAAAACTCCAGTAAATCAGGTAAATTCGGGTGATATGTTTTCCAAAAAAACTTCTGGTGGTCATAGTTTTTCCTCGACATTGAAAAGCTCAACATCTTCAAAACATAAATCCAATGCTACCCAAGCCACCAATAAATCTGCTGTGAAAAAAGTTGAGGATTATCTCACTCTTTTGAACCAAGCTGCCACCAAAATACAGAAATGGTACCGCAGACACAAAAAAAGACAAAATGCTGCTGAAGCTGCACTAAAAAGACTTCTGAGCCAGAAAAAACAAGAGCAGGAGCTGAAGCTTCAAAAAGAAACTGCCAATTCCCTAGCATTTTCTGAATCAGAAAGAAAGAAAGGAACAAAAAGTAAGGAAGAGAAAGCTAAGGAAGCCAGACAACAAGCTATACTGGTGAGTTTCAATAAGTGGGCAGATATTTTTGTATTGTTCTCTGTACTTGTTTGTATGCTTTTGTTTTCACCTAGATGTAAACATCATTTTATTCTTTTTGTTAAATTCATGCCTAGTTAGATTTAATGTTATTGCTTTTGGTATAATTAATAGTTTTTATTCCCATCTCAGGAACTTAAGAAAAAGAGAGAAGAGCACAAGCATGAGGTACAGAAAGTAGCAGCGGAAGAAATTCACTTTCTTCAAGCAAGTGGTAAGATTACCAAAAGACCGATGTCATCAAAGAAGAAAAAGTTGACCAAGGATGAGTCAGTTTCAAACCATAACACCATGCAGGCCGACTGTACTGAGATACAGGTTAATGAAGTGTAATTTTAAAGCTCTAGTTTCTCATGCTACATACTTAAAGAGTCTTGCGTGATTAGAAGTTTATTTCTGTTCCAGGATTGTATACCACATGATCAGAAATATCTTTTTACTTATTATGCACAATATATATGAAGCGTTTTAATCGAGACTAGCCTAACCGACATCTTGGCTTAGGCTAGTAAGGCTTTAAACGCTTCTTGCATAAATAAATATCAGAACAGAAACATTGCATCTTCCCCGAAGGGCTAAGGGAACTTCACTTGACTATATGAAGTCTTTAGAGCCCTAATAGCCAGTCTATTCTGGCTTAAAATGCTTCATATATTGTTTAGGTATACATGCCTTCTTAGCAAAAGCTTTAAAGAATAAAACTGCTTTATTTTTCTAGTCTGTTAATGAACAAGAGGAGCAAACAAAATGTGATCCTATTGTTGAGGTTGACAAAGCCACAGAGGCAACTAATAACACACGAACAACATTGGAAGATCTTTACAGTACTTTAAAGAAATTAGAAGAGGAAGAGAATTTTTTGACTGCTAGGACAAAGAACAAAACCTCTTGGTGTAATTTCTTTATGTCTGTAATTAGATTTGTATGTGTTACCTATGCCATTGAATGTATGGATGACTTCAAAAGCCTTTAATTATTTTATTTCTGAATTAATCTCTTGAAACTTTTAATACAAACCTTTTTTTTCCCCCACTTTGATTCTGTTATATTTTTTTTTATAGTGAATGAATTAGGCAATGATGAAGAACAAGATTCTAACCTCACTGTTGAAAATTTGGAAAAAATGAACTCAAAGAAAGATGATCTGACTAAAAGTGGCTTTTTAAGTGATGATAAATTAAAGAGCATCATAAGTTTTTTGGATGATGTTCAAGTTACAGACAAACTGAGTGAGATCGACATGGTTCGTTTATTTTATTAGACACATTTGACTTAAGTCAGGATAAAAGGAAACACATAATTTATTATAAAAGTATTTTTTACATATTATTCTTTACTTACTGTCATGTATCTATCTACTTATTTTAAAATGTAATTGTCTGTCTAAATATCAATGTATTTATTTATATATATCTATATAAAAAAATATATATAAATATTGATGAATGTTATATTTAGGAGATCAGTAGAATTAATGAAGATCTAGAAAAACCAGCTCTGTTAGTGCCATCTGCAAGTGAAATAGCTCAAATTGAACAGGCTCAAGCCACTGCATCAGAAGTAACCACAACAGTCTTAACTCAGCGTTTGGAGCTAGAAGAAAAAAAAAGGACTGTGTCAATGTTACAGAAAGCACTCGTAGGTGATTTTTGATGTTATTGATAGTGTAATGATAGTTTTTAGTATAGCTCTATAACTTTAGAACCACTGAGAAGTTTAGGTATTCCGATTAATTTATCAGGCCACTTAATTAATGAAATTAATTTACTGCCACGACCACATAAGTATTATGTTAAATAAAAAGTTCAGAGTTAATTCTTTGTTGGGAAGGAAAAGGTTAAAAGTACAAGTCAGATTCTAAATGATTTCCTTTGACCCAAGTTGAGTGAATTTGGCAATTTACAAATGGAATACATTGTCCTTATGTGTCAAGAGTTTAGGGGGATCACTACAGCCAGGAGAATTCAACAAACATTCTTTGTAACCAATTGATGGCTAGCTGAACTCGCTAGGGGAGGTAAATGGATCAAACAAAAAGAGTTAACGCCTTAGCATTATGTGATGGCTTGATGAGAGATATAGATGGTATGCCAGTTAGTTTTGGCAGTCAGGCGGCCAGTTGGCACTGAACTGACAATGTAAAGACAGAAACAGCACTTTGATAAAAGTTTTGTTGCCATTGCTACTCTGTACAGAGATTCAGAAGTTTACTTTGATCAAGTACATTTACCTTAATCCTTTTGGAGGGCTGACTACTTACATGTGCTATCCAGGGCATTGGATGTGAATATCATTGCATATGATTATATTTAATATATTGTGTTTTAACCTCGAAGCTCATGAATCATTAAAATGAACTATTTTACTGATAGGTTTTTTTATCAATTTGTATTTGAAAAAAGATAATTTTGTAGTCTCAGATTATTTATAGCTTTTTTTTTTTTTAAATTAATAAAGAAAAATTAAAAACTAAAAAATGAAAGCAGCTCTAATTTATCAGTATATCAGAATTGATAAATATTTTTTGTTCCGTAGATTTTTTAAGTAGTAAAGCGTTTTTCAAAATCCATGTATTTCATACATTGAACATTGTCCAACCTTTTTTTTTTGATTTTCCTTAACTCTATTTTAAACATTTACTTTCTTAATGAAGTTTTGCTTGCTTTAATTTTTAGCATTACCTTATCTCATCTGGAATATTGTTTATGTTTGTTACAGATACATTTGTTTACTTTTTTCCTTTCAACTTTAGAATCAGCAAAGAGAGCTGACTGTAAGACATGCAAAAGAAACTGAAAAAGAAATGAAGAAGAGATTGGATGTACAGAAAGATGAATATGAGGAAGCCATCAAAAGACACCTGTCTTTTATCGATCAGGTAAATTGTATTTTTTTATATATTATAAAAGTTAAAAGTTGGTCAGACTCTTCTCATTCAACACAATCATATGTCCATATTCTGAATTTTTTATTTAATATGTCCAGTTTACTTCTACAATTAACGTTAATGTATGTAATTATGTATGGTTTACCTGTTAAAAATTAAAATTGATCAGAGTTTTGTGTGGCAGAGCAGTGAAAAATTTGCCTAAAGTTCTAACCCAGCATTAAATAATTATTCAAGCATTTCATTATATAGACTCATAAAAGCGCAACAAAACTTTGCTACTAGTCAGCATTACCAGACTGTTGTGTTCTTTTCTTAGCCTAGTTACTTCCAGTAATTGTGACAGCTCTTCATTATGTAACAGTTGTTTGTTTTTTTTTAATTATGAGGTGTGACAAAAAAAAAAAACTAAACCAAGTCAGATGAAGAGTCAAAAATTGTTTAATGACTTCTTGACAAAAAAAATTTGTAAACTTCTATCACTTCACTTGAACCTTAACAAATTCTCTTTAATTTTTTTTTAAATTGTGTCAATGATATATGAAAAAAAATATAAATATCATGTTAAAAATTTAATTTAAAAAATAATTTGACTTTATCTCTTTTTTTTTTTCCCCCGACATTTTTCTGTTAAGTTTTACCTCATTTTTGCCCTGTTATATCTAGGAAAGTATCCTTTGGTTAATTGTGAAGTCTTTTATCCAGAGATTTTTTTTTAACAACCTCGCCATTTTTTTCTCTATAATTTGCTTGCTACTTTATTATTGTTTATAAACTATCTTTTCATTTTCATTATAACAGCTGATAGATGACAAGAAAAACTTGAGTGAAAAATGTGAAAAGCTGGTGACTGAACTGAAAAGTGTGGATAAGAAATATCAGGACAAAATGAAGTCTGTAGAAGCCAAGTGAGTCTAGATTTTAAACAATTATTTCATGGCGATTTCTTAAACAGCATTGTGAGTTTTATTTCATCTTATTGTACAGTTTAATTTTTATCTTTTTTATTTAATAATGATTTTTTTTAAATCTTCCACTTAACTAAGTCATGTCATAGAGCTTACTAAATTAAAAGAAGTTCAAGCCGCAGCTGAAAAACTCAGGAGAGAGAAATGGATTGAAGACAAAACTAAAAAAATTAAGGTAAGTGGAATGATATTTGTTCCTTGCTTGAATTCAGTAAGGGTGTTGATGAATTAAAGGTTGTTTTTTTTTTTAATTTTCTAGAAATGAGGACTGTCTTTACTAACATTTGTGACCATTCAAAGACCAACAAGAAGATTTATAAAAAAAAATTGATTTCAGTGATTTAAAAAAATTAAATTATTGTCTCTTAAATTCTTTCACTAAGATCTTTATCCAATATTTTAAAGAAATTTGTAAACACAAGCTTTTAATTTTCTTTCTAAATCAGTGTTTCCCAAACTTTTTTTGTTGTATCATGTACATAATTTTCAATACTCAAAAAACAAAAGTTACATTTTTTACTGAATGATGCCTGAGAAGCAATGAATAGGTTTAGGAAGAAATGATTATGACGTTAAGGAAAAACAAAAGTTAAATATTTAAAAATATAATACAGAATTGAAATATTTGAAATTTCCCCACCCCCTAATAAATATATATATATATATATATATATATATTTGTAATGTAGGAACTATCAGTTTCTTGTGACATTAGAAACTAAACATACTGATAGCAATCAGGAATTAATTTTTCTTCTTTCCAATAGAAATTGTTTCTGCTATGAATTAACAAAATATTAAAGATGATAAAAGGCCATAATTAGGATTTTTTTAGTTTTTAAATGGCATATATTTTTACTTTTAAATTCATATGTTAATTATAATATTCATCTGGATGCATAAAATTGTTGTTGAAAATTTTTGATTCATGTCTAATTTGAAGGAAATGACTGTTAAAGGGTTGGAACCAGAGATACAGCGACTGATTTCAAAACACAAAAGTGACATTAAAAAAATCAAACAGATTCATGAAGCAGAGCTGTTAGAAGCTGATGAGAGAGCTGCTCAGAAATATGTCAAAATGACTGAAGAACTCAGAGATCAGTTGTCATCAGAAAAGGAGGCAGCCATTGCTAGGGAAAGAGAATCATCAAAACATAGGTGTGTTCTCATAGGAACCATGTTTTTTTTAATCAGCTTTATTTTATCATAGACACTAAACAAATTAGCCGAATTTAACATTTAAAAAATATCATTTGTTCAAATCGCAATCATTTTTTTTTTTATCAAAGGGAGGAGGCACATTCTGTTCATTATATTCTGTGGCAATGAGATAAATGATTCCATTCCATATGTTACTAATGGCCTGTATTTCTGTTCAGTATATTCTGTGGCTATGAGATAAATCATTCCATTCCATATGTTACTAATGGCCTGTATTTCTGTTCAGTATATTCTGTGGCTATGAGATAAATCATTCCATTCCATATGTTACTAATGGCATGTATTTCTTTTTGACTCATTCATGTTTACGTGTCTAATTATTTCATCTTGACTTATTGTTGTATCCCACTCGCGTTTCAAATATAATGACACGACACAATTCCTTATGAAAATAACAAATGCACTTTAATATGTGATATTTACAGATGAGAATCTACAAGATATGATCAATATAAACATCCTCTTGCTATAACATCCATGAATACATTAATCATACATTTTGTCTACTCTGTCTGAACTCTTTCTCCACTTCATGAACTCTCCAACAACCTTTCTGTCACTATTTTTATTACTTGGGCCACCATTGACTCACATTATCATCCCTTTCCCCTATAGACATGCCAGCATAAGGCGTGAGTAGATTTCAGGCAAATCAAGGCTGAATGTATCGTATTAATCACTGCATTAAATGCATGCTTGAACTTACTAAAACCAGGTCAAGCACCTAACAACAAAAGGGAAACAACACGAAAACAAACAAGGAGTGATCGATCATATGGGATATGACACTAATATTGTATTGCATCTTATTTACAGACAATAGATCTAAATATTTTATTGCATCTCAATTACTGTCAAAGATATATTTGGAATAATTAAGTATTGTTGTAATGATTTCAGGTATGAGAAGCAGCTACAGCATGAAGAGGAAGCCTATCAGCAAAAACAAAGAAGACTTTACCAGGAAGTTCAAGAAGAAAAGGACCGGCTGGCAGCTAGTGCTTCTAGACAGCGCTCAGAGCTGGAAAAACTTCAGCGTCAGCTGGAAGAAAATCACAGGGTTGCATTAGAGTCAATGAAAGTAGAATTTGACACAGCAAGAGAGGAGCAAGAGAAAAGACACAAGGTCAGTTTTTATGAGTTTCACTCTCGTATAGCATAGAGAAATTTTCAAAACCATTTCTATTACGCTAGGCAGTGGTCTGTTAACCATTTTTTCTTAGACTTCTAATTTTCTCAAATGTCCAAAAGAAATGTAGTAAAGAACAAGAAAGCTTAATAAAAATATCACTGCGGAAATTTAGTAAAAAAAAAAAAAATGCCTCGAATAAACGATTTCCTGCAGTTCACAATAAATGTAGAAAGACTTAAACTGACTCAACATATTTTATTTGACTCTCGGTCTGGCTGCAAATATTGTCAATTAGTAGTGTCAATTATTAAAATTGATTGTTGGGTCTAATTTAAACTGACTTTGTATTCTAAAATAAAAATTAGCAACCTCCTTACTTATTTCAGTCTGAAATCAAAATGTTACAAGAAAAGCTAAAACTAGAAAAGGAATCATGGGAAGAAAACTACATGAAGAAACATGAAACTTGGTTAATACAAAAAGAAAGGGAACTTCGAGATCAGGTGAGTAAATGGCAACAATCAAACTGGGTAAACCAATCAGGTGAGTAAATGGCAACAATCAAACTGGGTAAACCAATCAGGTGAGTAAATTGCAACAATCAAACTGGGTAAACTGATGTGTCCAATAATAAATTCAGTGCTCGCTTTAAAGTCTTCATAGAGTTTATTTAAACTAAACTGTAGTGAGGCAATGAATAACTGGAGTTTACATATCTTAAAACATATGTTTCTCAGCAGGGTAAGTAATTTTAATAATTTCAATTTCTGGTATAGATTAAAAAAGAAAGAGATAAAGAAATTGAACTGGTGATAGAAAGGCTGGAAGAAGATGCATCCACAACAAGGGAGGAAAACGAAAGAAGCACAGAACAAAAGATCAGGTGTGTACTACAAATTTAAAGCACCAATACCTAACTGAAGCTGTATATAGACACAGCAAATAGAGTAGGCCCAGAAATGGGAAATTAGCATTTATGATTAAATGTAAAATACATGTAGTACTGTAATTGAAACTTATTGTCATTACAGGAGACTTAGAGAAAAATTTGAAATAGAAACTCGAGAGCTGGAACAATCTGAAAGAAAAGCTGTTCAAAAATACAATGAAATCAAGGTATGTTAACAACCCATATAAAAATAATATTACAGGAATAACTAAGTTGTCTGCTTAACTTTACCTATAAAAAATACATCATGTATGGCTCAAGAAACCACTTCTAAATGTTAAAGCACAACAAGATAAAGTTTCTCCAAATATAACTGGCATTAAGTAGAATTGAACTGTCTTGTTTTGTTTTTTTTTGTCAGCTCTTGTATAGATTTTTCTACTTGTTACCACCTTTCACCCCTTTTTATTTTTAGAGCATTTCGAAAAAAAATGCTCTATTGTCCCCGTTTTGTCTGTCTGTCTGTCCGTCATCACCCCTAAATCTCAACAACCACCAAGTCCTAGATCCATGATGTATATATCATTTTGTAGGTCTTGGCCTACCAAGAAATTATTTCTTCCATTTCGGGATCTGACCTCTGAGGGCCGAAAAAGGGGGCGTATTAAGTACCGTTTTTTACTATATAAGCTATATTAATAAAGGAGCGCCCTATATCTCAGCAACCATAAGTCCTAGACCCATGATGTATATATCATTTTGTAGGTCTTGGCCTTCCAAGTGTACACCAAAAGTCCATTTCGCGATCTGACCTCTGAGGGCCAAAAAGGGGCGTTTTAAGTACCGTTTTTGCTTATATTTAAATATAAATAATAAAAGCTAATCGAAGGGGCGTAATCATTATTTATTTTTGTAACAGTTATTCAACATGATTACTTCCCTCTCTATTTATCAAAATTCAGCAAAATCTATTGCTGTCACCCGGAAAAAAATACAGATTTCGTCCGGCGTAACTGAAAATGCTCTAAAATGTCCTTTGTCCGAAGCGGAAAAGACTTAAATTGCTTGTTTTAATTCACTTCACTGTTTTATCTTTCTAGTTGGTTTTATTTCATGAAATATAGATATAAAAATTTCATTTTTTTTCCGATTTTGCATAGGGGCATACAGCGTTATTAATGTTATGTAAATAACAATAAAAATGATTTGGGAAGGGAAGGAGCACATGGAACCAAGCATTACTTATATATATATATATATATATATATATATATATATATATGCATATATAATATAAATATATGTTGTATGTATATGCTGTGGTGGGAAAATTTATGGCAACCTGGTTTGTTTTATTTAACTGGTGAATTTTATTTCTTCTTTATAAAAAAAAAAAAATTGTTGATTCTTTTGTCATTTTATTTTGAAAAATTTAGAATTTTTTATCCGGCCAAAATATTTAATGTTGGCTTTTTATTTAGGCTAAAATGACTGAAGTGGAAGGAGAAAATGAACGACTGAAAGTGATAATTAAGCAAAAAGAACAAGAAATTTTTGACACTAAAAAGGTAAATAATCTAAACGATTTATTTTAATTGAAGCTTTGAGTTTTGTTAAAGGCGTGGTATTCAGCTATTTAAGTCATTACAGAAGCCAAACTGGCAATTTTCTAGATTTAATAGGCTGCTTTTAAACTTTTTTTTTATTATTGTTGTTTTTTTTAAAGTTCATATTTAATCATGGATATTTACATATCATTTTTTAGCTTTTAGAGAAAATGAATTCTGAAAGAAGTCATGTTTCTGATATCATTCGTCAAGAGTTTGCCGATAGAATAGTCACCACTGATGAAGAAAATAAACGCATTAAGCATGAGATATCCGAGTTAAGGGCCAGACATAGAATAGACTTAGAAAAAGCTCAACGAGAATTTGAAGACCTGAAAAGGGCAAAGGATGAAGAATTGGAAGAAGTTCACAAAAGGTAATTGTAAAAAAAATCCCTGATGCTAAACATTGAATGTTTATTTATGTATACATTTGTATTTTTGTTTATCAACTGTTTGAAACTTAGATAATTGGGAATCTTAGTGACTGCTTCACTAAGTCCCCATTGCAGGTGGCCTCTTAAGAGTTGCATGCAGCCGTTTAATTGTCATTGGATCAGTTTACTATTATATGTCATCACAAAATTTTGTTAAATTTTTTACTTGTATGGCTCTTTTAATTTTCCCTTGACAAACAGGAATGGTGCTCTCTTTGTTTTTATACATTGCTAAGTAAAGTTCCCTTAGACTAATCGGGACAGATGAAGAGTAGAATTCATCTGTTTCTGTAACCTCTGCACATAAAGGGATTAGCACAACGCCCAGCCCACCTTTACTTCCCCCACTTAAGTCAAGAACCCATTTAAAGCTGGGTGGACTTGTGGAAATTTCAACAGCTTTCACCATGAGCTGGAAATTTCTTTGGGTTTCACAGCGGATCCAACCCAGGACTCTCAGGTTGACAGTCGACCATCTACACCACTTGGCCAAACAGGGGTAGCCCTGTTCTATAGCTTTTGAGACTGGATGTCTAGCTACATCTTTTTTTTTAAATCAGCAAAATATTAGGACTGCTGATTAAACTGCGTTAATTTGTGTTTAACGCGTCAAAATATTTTGCGATTAACATTTTTAACGCAACACCTAAATGCGTTAATTTTACCAAAATGCTGAAAGTTCACCAAATTGATAAATAAAAGAATTTCACTCAACAATTTGAAGTTAAGGTCTGTTGGCTTATTAAGTAGATCTACCACCCCCACCCTTCGCAATTCGCACACACCCTCACCCCCAGGTATGTCGACAAAAGTCTCACTTGTAATATAAAATGAAGACAAGTAAACCTCCTGCTCCATTTCCGGTCGATGTAAAAAGAGAAAAGCTTCATTCACTAGTTAACATTATATACAATAGTGTATTGGTGGAGGTACTATAGTCTATTGTTGAAGGTAAAAAAAAAAAAACAAGTGTATAATGAACCCGGTTATAATTAGATCAAAATAACAAGATTCTAGAAATTTTGTATCATTTTTTTGCACATAATTTTTTATCGCGTTTAGATAATACAGCATCTTGCTGGTGACGTCTGCAACAGCTGCACTAATAGTTTCATATACATGACACCTGTAATCAGTGTCTAGACTTGACTGACGCACATATCTGTACATGAGACAGTGGTTGTATTTTTCAGAATTATTGTGACACTGAGTTAAATTTAATATTTTATATAGGGCTGTTGATTTACCGCAATTAAAGCGTAATTAATGTGTTAAAAATATGGGATTACTTTTTTTAACACAAACACCTAAATGCATTAAATTGTACCCAAATGCTGTTGAATCAGTAAATAACCCAATTATATAGCCAGATCAGACAAGATTTAAAAAAGGAAGAAAAAATACCCGAACACAGAAACTGTCATGTTTACTAAAAATTTAGCAGCTATATGACCTTGAAACAATAGGATTGTCATTTCTTGATTCTAATTTATGACCCTAAATATAATTAGTGAACATCTGCAGAAGCTGTTCCTTGTTTGATTGACAGGTGCCATGGTTTTGAACTTGTGTAAACTTGGGGACAGAGGGGGGTACGGTGGTTGGGTAAGCCAAAAGTAACGTCATCAAAAATGTAACTGGGTTGGGAAAGGGGGGTGGATTTTAAAAAACACGTTAATAATAAGTGAGCAAGTACTTTCTGGCTATACTATTATTTTATGAAGGAAAAGGCACATATGAGATATAGATCACATGTGTATTTTTTTTGGATGGGAAGTGGAGGGGGTAAGTATGTAGTGAAGGGTAGGGTAAACAAGACTTACATGAGGCGAAGTGTAGCAAAATATGACAGGAAGGGGGGAACAGGAGTTGACATATGTCATTAGTTCAGTACCAGAAAAACATCGCTTGACGTGATTGACACATGTCAATAAACTGGTCTCAATAACTAATTCAATAGACATATATGCTGATGCTTAATAAATCTTGTACAATTAATTATACCTCTTTCGTAAATTAATCTGACTTGTTTATTTTGCCAATTTATGCTATTATACATGTATTATGATATACTAGTTTGAATACAAACAAATGAATTATATTGTGTCAATTAAAATGTGCGTTGATTTGCGATAAAATTTTTAATCATGCGTTAATTTCGATCAATTTTTTTAAATCGAACAGCAGCTCTACAAAATAAATTTTCCATTTCCAGGGTAAAGCAAGCCATTGTGAAGAAAGAGGAAGTTGTTGCTCAGCTCAAGCAACAGTACCAAGCTGCCAATAAGAGAGCTGATCATTTAGAGGGTTTACTGGAACAGCAAAGGAAGCAGTTACTGAATCACAAATAATACTTTTTAAGAGTTCTAGTTTTGTTTATGTTTTAAATTACAGTATACATGTACTTGTATTTAAATGGAAGAGACGTTTTTTTTTTAATCTGCCAGTAAATGTTTTAGTGGACAAGAAAAAGATGCAAAAAAAATTTGTTCAGTGTTAGTTTATTTATTAAAAAAAAAATTTGTTTATTGCATTTGACAAGGTAGCTCTGTTTTTTTTTTTTCATATTTTTTTTATTGTTTTGAGCTGCATATGATAGTGGAAAATTATTCTCTTAACTGAAATACATGTAAATGTATTACGTTTTTAATGACATGAAATTTAAATGTACACATTTGAATTTTTTTACATGATTTTCATCTGGGACATTTTTATTTTAAAACATCTTATTAATTAATATTAGATAATTAATTGTAAAGAAAAACAACTTACTGTTTATTCTTTTGATACAACCTTTACTTTAGATATATGCAGAGGTTATAGAAACAGGTGAATTCTACACTTCATCTGCCCGATGGCCCGCTAGGGCTAAGGGAACTTTACTTTAGATGTTAAGTACCTACATATCTTCTCTACTTTAGATTCTTGATATTTTATATTCATCAAAATAATGTTATCTGGCAAAGCACTTATCTCAGGGGTGGGCAAACTTTTTCTACGGAGGGCCACATTGAAAACTTGATTGTTACAGTGTCTACTTAAATTACAGTGTATGAAAATATGAATTAAAGATAACCATGTATTTGTCATATATTTCACATTCAAACTCTAAACAAAGAAAATTAACATCGATATAGGATCGCAATATGTGCATGCATACGGGCAGCATTATATACTCTGAAGGGCCGCATGCGGGCCGTAGTTTGCCCACCCCTGACTTATCTGATAAATAATTCCAATGACATTGTTTTGTTGGCTAGTTGTATTACATTATATACAAATATTTTTTACTTGTGGGAATTTTTTTCATCATACTGTGGGGGTGAAGTTTACATTGTATTTATTGATGAATATTTTATTTTTATATATTTATAAATGCTTTCAAAATGTTTTATTGTAGATGTATTTATTTTTAACAGGCATTTGATTTTTTTTATATCCCAGCCAAAAGATTTTAATACATTCCCTGGGCCAATCACTAATGTCAGGACATAAATACATGTAGTAATATTTTCAGTGTGGCTAGAAAATGTCATTTTTTCCAATGCAGTTAAAATACAATACATTGTAACATTGTTTTCTACATGTAAAATGTTTTAAGTAGCTTATTTCTTACATCAATTTTTTATTTTCACTTGGGTAGACCTTAATTTACTTTTTTAACAACCTCTAGAATACTACTATGAATCAGTTGCACTTTATGCTGTTAAGTCTCTAAAAATTAAGCCATTGGATTAAGTGTTGTGGAAATGTCAATAGTTTGATGAATGTTGATCTTTGAACAAACTTTTATCTATAAGAAGAATTTTGATATGGTCCAGATTGCAGTGTATTGTGGGCCAGGAAACAACAAGCTGTGATACTTTATACATTTTGAAGTATTGGTTACAAAATTTTTATTTTTGCTTTATTTAAATTATTTCATTCCATTCAATGCTTTTTGTTACAGTAATAAAAACAATTTATATATTTAACTTATTTGTGATAGTGTATTATATTTAGTTAAGCTCAGAATATAAATTGAACAGAATATCCAAATCGGTACAAAATCCACCATCAAAAATTTCCTATAAAGCACAATACAACTCCAGGTTTTTAGCAACACAGGCTAAATAAATTTGCTTTTTAAGTATTTCAAGGCCATAATATATTTTTTTATTTTACTGTATTTTACTTTGGTAGGTTTTTAATAACATTAGCTTATAATGGATTTTAAATACTACATGTAATAGTATAATTCAAACACTAATACATGTACTCTTGTACTAAAAAAAAAAATTTAATAAAAAATATGGAATACATCCTTAAAAAAAAAAAACATGAATTTTAGGTATGAAAAATTATATCTCCAGAAAACTAATCAGCATCAAACCCTGGAATCTGAGTATCTAGAGAGGACATGATAAATAAAGGCATTCTGACCTAACCCACAGAGCAAGTGAGGCTGAAGACTGGTGGTCACACTAATCAGTTCTTAAGTAAACAAGATAATCTATTTTATTGAATTTACAATCAGAGGTTAAGTTATCTTTGCAATCCATTTTTCTTAAATGAGCAATTCTAAAAAAATATTTCTTTTTCATATTTTATTGATTAAAGAAATGTATAAACATCAAAGTTATATTGACTTATACAGACAAAAATTATTACAACTGCAACTTAAGAAATATATTTTAAACTTATCAATCACAAAAAACAACGCTAAAATATACATGACAAGTGTTTTGAAAAAACCTCTCAAAAAGAATGAATGATACTAGAATTTTAATCCATTTTTTTCAAACCAAAAACTGTATTCAGAATTTTTCAGCATTGAAAACTTTTACTTTAAATGGCTAAACAATTTAAGTCAAAATTATCACAGAAATTTAATCAAAGTAAACAAAAAAAAAATATTCCATGCCAACATCACATTAAAATCATTTTGAACTGAAATACAAATTTACACTCAACTTTTGCAACAAACTTAAGATAAAAGTACTGTAAAACATCTAGCCAAATAAACAAAAGTATTCTCACTTATAGAATTCATGGCATACTGAACTCCAGTTGTACCTGATTATCATTTGCTTTATTGCACAAAACTAGATTATACTTAACTAAAAAAATGCATCATAAATATAACAATATGCAGATTGATTTTAAAAATCTACTTCTATTTCGAAAATGACTTTAAATAAAAGAAATTTAAAAATTTAATCTCCAAGTTAAAAAAATGTTTATTTATGATTCCACGAGAAAAACAGGCAGTCACAAAATTTAAAAAATTGATTTACTTTGTCCATCCCTTATAGGACCCTTTTCCCCAGCTTTCTACATAATAATAATAATCTTAAAAATAGTTTTTTCGGAAATGCTAGGAGAGTACCAAAAAGATAGTGATAATGGAAAAATAATTGTTTTATTCTTAAATTTTTAGAACTAGACCTAGATATCTCCAATACAAGTGAACCATAATAATGAAATCCTGCTCAAAATAGATAGCCCTGTCAAAATATACAGGAACAGGAGTGTC
Source organism: Bulinus truncatus (assembly GCA_021962125.1). Taxonomy (NCBI): domain Eukaryota; kingdom Metazoa; phylum Mollusca; class Gastropoda; family Planorbidae; genus Bulinus; species Bulinus truncatus. Next base: position 7,475,234 of record JAGDYQ010000026.1, read on the forward strand.
AGGTAAATTGCGAAAATGATTCGTTGCTGGAGCTTCACAAATCTGATTATTCACACCTTTTTTTTTGCTGTAGATAAACTAAGTAAATATTCCTGATCTTAAGACAGTAGAATACATGATGATTCAAAAATATAATGCTCGTTAAATGTGTGTGAGATATAACTATGCAAAAAGATTAAGTACATGCAGGTACTCTTAAGCAATTTTTTTCTATGCCACTGCAAGGAAAAATTTATTCTATCGCTAAATGTTAATATTTTTAAACAAAGTCTATAATTTTAAGAATTAAAAAAAAATCACTAGCTTTTAAAGTCCCAACTATATACATAAATAGTTTAAATAGTAGATCACTAATACTGGAAGTTGTGTTATATTCAATACAGAACAGAATAATATTTTTATATAATTAATTTTTCACCAATATTATTTTTATGACTATGTCCATTCTAACCGTGGACTTCTCATATGTTTAAACAAATTCATCTGGCCCAATGTTTAAATACTACTATGCATTAGGAATTTATTTCTGGCAATCTTTTTAATATATTCATCTAATAGAAGCTAGAGGGAGTAATTATCATTTTCTATAATTTTTTTGAGATTCATTCAAAATAAAAAAATGAAACTTAGTGTACTTTTTTTTATAACAAGTTTGATATTTAATAAAAGGACTATCTCAGTTACATTTAAATACTTAAAGATGGCTTGAACAGTGACTAGTAAAATATATTTTGGTCAAAAAATGAAAATTAGATCTAAAATTTTCTTTTTAAAAAATTGACGCTCAAATGTAAAACAATGAACTGAGTCTAAATTTAGATTTTTATAAAATTCTGTCTACCATTAATCACAATAGGGAGCGACCGATATGCCTTTTTTCCGATAGTCCGATATTTTTCCCCAGCATTTTTACCGATATTTTTTTTTAATCAACACCAATGCCAAACACGTGTTTTACTCGTGCTGTAGTTTCCAATCTAATGACGTATGTCAACCCCTTCCCTGTCATATTTCGTAACACTTCGCCCACACTTAAGTCTTGTTTACCCCCCCCCAACTTCCCATCCCAAAAAAAATACACACAGATGTTCACTAATTGTATCATTCAAGGTCATACATTAGAATTAAGAAATGCCAATCCTATTGTTTCAAGGTCATATCGCTGATGCAATTCATGTAGACGTGACAATTTCTGTGTAAGGGTTTTTTTTTCCCTTTTTTTTTTAAATCTTGTCTGATCTGGTTATAGAATTGGGTTATTTACTGATTTTTTTTCTGCAACTCTGTTGTGAAAAAAAAACAATGTATCGGCAGCCAAAAAACGGCCGGTCCGATAGTTAACCAATAGTGCCAATATCGGTTCAACTATCGGTGAATATCGGTTCGACTATCGGTCGCTCCCTACAAAAATTGGTCGATCCGATATTAACCGATAGTGCCAATATCGGTCCGATACCAATCCGATTATCGGTAGCTCCCTAAATCACAAGGTCTTAAAGTGAATTGTTTATGTTCGACCAGTAAAATATAAATTATATGACTAAGTACAGAGTAATACTGTACATTTCAATATCTAGATTTTGATAAAATTTTATTTAATACTAGTGACCATAGGTCATTCAGTCAGTTATTTTCAACTATTTGATAAAATAAAATGGCGAAAATTTTAAAAAGTACATTCTCTTCCTGTATTACAGGTCAATGATACAACACATATCAACACCTTTAACACATTAATCAATTATAAAGGTCAATGATACAACACATATTAACAACTTTAACATATGAACCAATTATAAATACCACCAATAAATAATATGAAAATAAAACAACCTCAATATATACAAAATAAGATCTTAGAGAACAAAAAAAATTATCAAAGGAAAAAATAAATAAACATCAATGATGATTGGCCCCCAGAAACTTTTGGACATGACTAAATCTAGTTAACATAGAATAATTTTGTGCCATCCACAAATAATAGAAAACTGAAATCAACAACATATAAATTTTAACTTATATTTTTTTTTTGAGATTTAAAAAGTTTATCTATGACTTATTTGTTAACAGTATTTAATTTTTGCCACTAGGCATTAAGAGAAATTTCTTTCACATCATATGTGTAAACTTCTTTGAAGTTCTAACAACTTGATAAAAGATCCAAGAAACATTTTCTGTTTGTAAATAAAGTGCCTTATCAAGACTATTATTTTAAAAAATGATTAGAATCCTTGTTCAGTTACATAAAAAGCCAGAAAGTTTCTCAAAAAATAAAATAAACTAAATGTAACCAGCTCAATCAAACCCTCTGGATCTCAAACAGTTTGACATTTGTATCGTACCAAATTGGTGGATCTACATTTCTGAAAAAAACAAAACAATAATCCATTTTAAAATCAACCATTACTTTTTCAATACTTTGCACTATAAATGTTATCTTTGTGATAATTATTCAAACACAAAACATTAAAACATGAGCATTAAAAAAATTATCTAAAGAAATTTACCTTAAGTATATGACGCCCCATAAGTATGTTCTAAACCACATAGTAGTTCCACTATTTGCCTGATACTTTCTAATTAAAATTGGATGTGGTACAGGAAGAAGACCAACAAGAGTGCCATGCTGCAAGAATTTGAGGATCTCTGTTTCATCTGTTAAACCCCTAAAAATACATTTTAAAAATATTAAGATGTAAAAACAATGTCCATACATTTTCTGAAGGTAAAAAAAAATGTACTGTTTTTCTGTACATTTCTCCACATCAATCATAAAAAATATTGATTTTTATAAATACATGTACTATTTTACTATACATTTCTTAAGCATAAAAAATACAAATAATTATAAAAGTATATGTTTTTTTTTTTAAAACAGAAAAAAATCCGACATACTTATCAATGCAGATTTTTTCCACTTGTGGTACCAGAACTTGTAACATCCTCATAATAGTTTGCAAAGGAAGTTTTTGTTTCCAAGACTGAACCTGAAAAAAAATGTAAGATCTACTCAGTAACTTACTTTATATGATCTCATCTACCATCTGATTAATTTTTTTTTTTTTTTTTTAAATTAATCTGTGATAGAAAGTCAAGCAAGTTAAATAATTAATTTTAAAAAACCTTCCCCGCCCCCTTCCCAAATTCAGCTCTGTAGTCTGGTAGACCAAGTTTTTATCAGCCTTATAACAAAAGCTTATTAGTTTTTATCACAGAGCTCATGAGCAGGTCTAAATCACAAGCGTAAAGAAAAAACTAATAAAAACAAAAAAAAAAAAGGTTTTTGATATTCTGCATTCCTTTGTCAGCTGTTATCACAACACAACTGCGAATTGAGTAAATAAGTTCCATATATTATAAGCTTTTATATAACTTCATTTTCTGTGAGTGTGTTTGTCGGTCTTTAAATCTTAGAACAATTTGGGACCTGTTCTCGTTTAGTGAGGAAATTCGAATGTAAATTCAACTAGTCCATAAATTAACATCTTGTAGAATTCCCATGCTAATTACTTTTTACTAATGTTTAAAATGGAGAAAAATTCCAACTTTCCATGGATGAGAGGTTAACCAGAAGCTGAGCCACTGTGAAGGGATGTGGCATTTTAAATCTAAACAATCTAAAATATAAATATTTACTCAAACCCCCCCCCCCCCCCCATTGAGCTGCAGTAAAATTATCAAAAGTCAACCGGTCCGCTGTGAAATTATCAAAAGTCGACATGTCCTCAGTGAAATTATCAAAAGTTGACATGTCCTCTGAGAAAAAGGTTGAGGAGCACTGATTTAAGGGGTTATTTCTTTACTTTTATATGCATTTTAATAATAGCATAGTTTAAAAAAAAGTTCTCATTTTCTTTATTTTATTGGTATATTTGAACACACATAAATTTTAAAATAGATGTTTATATAATGGATAGAATTAGTTTAAAATTTACCCATTCAGGGGAAGCAACCCATGTGGATGATCCTGTAGATGCAGACTTGGGAATGTGGAAATTTTTCATCTCAGTTGGGGAAGAAATTTTAGAACCTTTTGGAGTTGATGTCTTCGGGGGTGAAGACTGGATCAAGTCAATAAGATAAAATTAATTAAAACAATGTTCATCAATATAAAATATAGTTTACATGATGATTAGTGACACTAATATCAAAATTCCTAAATCAACCCCTAATTCAATGAATATATGGCAAACAGATTAGGAAAAGGCCAATGAGCATTGTGCTAGCCATGCTAGGTACTACCATATTGTGGTTACTAAAAGCAAATGAATTCTTAAAATTGCTGAAAGGGTTTTCAAATGTAAACCAAACCAAAAAAAAAAAACATCAAGTAAAAATAAACATTTTGCTGCACATCTCCATTACTCCATGTATAACAGCACAGAACATAAATTGAAAAAAAAATTCGACCAAGGTAAAAAAAACAAAATCTACTGTCTGAAATTTTTATAAGGTTCCTGCTCCAAAAACGTTTCCCATTAACAATTTTTTTGTAAATGTACTAAATGAGATTATTTTTACCAGACTTTTGGACTTTTCCAACTTCAGAGATGATGTATCATCTCCACTAGGATCTTCAGTGGACTCTGATGCATGTCTCTCATCTTGACTACCCTCTTCACTACATATTTCACTCTGGGGTTGAATAGTGGATGTGACAGAATCTTGGTGATGGTGGTTCTCATCTGGTGCTGACCTTTCAGTCATTTTATCAATACCTGAAAGATAAGTGTATGAGAATGATACTCACAAATATAGACTGAGCTAAGATTTATACATAGCATATAAGGCCTATATATATATTTCACAGGTAGAAACAAACTGAACATTCTAACAAATATTAACATTTAACAAAAATACATTATTCTCCAAGGGAAATAATAGACAAACAGTAAAAAAACAAAAAGCAATGAAGGAAAATCAAAATTTGTAAATTGCATTTAAGAAATTAGTTAGATCTGTATTAGATACAAACTTCTTTGTTTAATAAAATTTATAAAAATGGTTAAAAATAAACTGGTAATAAAAACAATTTACGTGGTGTAGCTGCCAAAGTAACTTTTAGAGTTCCTGGTTCTGCTTCTAATGCTGGTTGAGCTCCTTCCATGGTCTGAGGATCACGAGTGTCTTGTGGGGGAGCTGCAAATTTCTTTCCTCGCTTGGTCATGGCTTTGGCTATGGCTGAATGGTCAATTGGCAAATTGGCCAACTGATGAAAAACATTTCTCTTTCGAATAATTGTATATACAAGGTTGGCATTGCCTGAGGGAAGAAAATATAATAATAAATAATATCCAGGATCAAATTTAAAAACTGAACACCTGGTCTTGTTGCAGCTTTGTTAGGTTTAGGAAAATATAACACTGATTAAACAAACAAATTTGAGGCTTTTGTCGGCTAAAATTGTTTATATTTTTATCGTTTTATTAATTTTTATGTATAATTCTATTTCTTACCATCAAACTGATACTGAATGATGTTGTTGAAAACTTCCAGTAAGAAGAACACAAGGTGATGATTTGTTGCACTGGCGTATAAAAACCATGGTGTACTAAATGCCTGACAAAAATTAATTTAAAAGCTTTTACAAAATATAAAGACAAAGTTTAAATGAATTTTAAAAATTAATGAATGTATAAAACTTTAAAAAAATTTTTTGAAAAATATTGTTTAATTAGTGTAATACATTGTTGAAAAGAATAATTCAATTATTTACCTCTAGTAAATGTAGTAGTTTTGTACTAGCTACCATGGAGAGTGTTTTCAAATAGGGTGACACTGGATAATGATACATTAAAAAGCAAGTTACTTTAAAACTCTTTTCCCTTTCGTGAATTTTGATATTATTTGTGATGTTATGGCTAAAGCACTCAACTCTATAAAGACCTACCATTCACAATGATGGTCAGCAGGCAATCAAACAGAGGTTGTAAACGTTGGTGTCCAGTTGTTATAATTTTATGGAAAACCTAAGGATTTGAATGAAACAAGAAGATGAGCTACAATAGCTAAAGAGACAGCAAAACATAATTATTAACTGAAAACACATTTTTAACACCATTGTGGTATGATCTAAAAATGCATGATTTCATATGAAACAATTTTTAAAATAAAAGAATTCATTACATTTTTTATATCAAATAAAAATTTCAAAAGATAATGTGAAAAATTAAATTAAAGCACAACTTAACGATAATAAGAAAATCTGCATGTGATCCTGTGAATACTGGAATGTCCATGGGAACTCTGACTGAGTAAGGCTTATTCAAACGAACACCAAAGTTTCTTTCACCACTTAAAAGTAAAAGTATAAAGACTCCAATATGCATCAAGCCAACTCGTGCTGCAAATTTTAAATAATTTGTATATGGCATAATGAAATGACGCCTAATTATAAATTATTTTTTTTAATAATAAAATAAAAAAAAAAGGTTTAAGAAAGGACTTACATTGATCAGCTCTGGCATCATTTAAATTGTAGAGTATGGGGACCAGAATGTCAAGTACATCACTACTTTTCAGAACATAAAACATGAACTTCTGAAATATACACATTTTGAAATGCAATGTAAGTTTAGATGAAGACTCCAATAGCATAAATTCAATGCTTATCATTAATTAGAGTTATTGATTAAATCTATGACAGTAAACAAAGAACATATACAGACTATACAGCCAAATGTGGCAGTAGCCTAAAGCAAATAATTCCAAAGCAGAATAGGCTAAATCTTTAAAAAAAAAAACATAATTCCCTGAGACATTTAGACCCATTAAAACTTTTTTAGTACCCAACTTCTTTTTTTCCTCATTTTATTGCAGATTGTTAACAAGGATAAATAGTATGGAGGCTTATAATCATGCGTCACATAGATGAGAATCTACTGTTATACTTTACTAAATCTTCATTTAAAAAAAAAATAAATAAACATGAACCTTATTTATATCACACATCTTCCAAAACAGGACAAGTAACTCTTGATGAAACTGAATTCTTTTGCAAGATCCTGGAAGATACGTCTGTTGTAAAGGATTATTTAGCAGACGGGTAATGCCTTTCAATATAAATGCAAAATCCTGGGGACAACAGAAAAAAATTACATGTATTTCTATCTTGCATCTTACATATATTTCTAAGAGAGCCTTGATAATTTTTTTTTTTAATAATGCTGTATGACACAATAATTTTTGTCTAAGGAAAAGATAGAAACTGTACCTCTTCTCTGTGAATCCGTGATAAATAATTCAAGAATAAATTATCTGTACCACCACTCTGTAAAAAAAGAATAAAAACTATAAGATACTAAAAAACAATAGCAATTAATGTAATAATTTATTATAAATAGATAAATGTAACAGATAACATTTCTGTTGCTGGTTAAATGGTTTCATTTTTTATAGTGAGTTCATTTTTTTTTCCTGCAATTGAAAAATTTTAAGAATAACTCTTAGAAAATTACTTGGGTTAAAATAACAATACAATTTAAAATAAAAATGTTAACTATTACCAGAAAATGTTTGTTTAATAATTTTCTTAGGGAAATCATGTTTACCCAACATTGTAAGAAATTATTATGATAAGGGGCTTTAAGATATGGTCAGACTGTGAGATAGTCAATTAAATTGATAAATAAGTGTGTCACTCTCTTGCTGAAATATAAAACAGCACATTACTATGCGCCTCTTAAATTTTAATAAATAAGTCACTCTGCATTTTTCAAAGGACTAGTTTTCAGATAAGGTAATATAGCAAATATACATTGTACTACTTCTGAGGAGCATCACTATAAAGTTTGCTCCATAATATGCATCATTTCTAAAAAAAACACCTTAAATTTTAAAAAGGTTTATAATTATAATGATAAGTCTCTTGATTAACCCGTTCAAACAAGTACTACTATGCAATTTAAGCTAACACAGTTAGAATTAAGATTATTGAAAAATGTTTTGGTATACTTACATCTCCGGTTTGATCCATAGCAGTACCGCCACTAGTACCATCAACAGACACCGGATGAGCATTGGAATCATTTTCTATGGTGACGCAGAGCACCTGAAGGGCAACTTCTACAAGTGGCTCACGCGAGTCAGTGAACATTAGGTGATTGTATGGGACACCATACCCAACAGGATCATAAGCACACAGACAGTTCAACAGTGAGGTGAACAGAGGCAGGGCATGTCTGATGAGGACAAAATGAACAACAAATGAATATTTCCATGAGTGTTCCACCTATTGCAAATAAACCAAAGACATGTAGTAACAAATTAAAGATCATGTGCAAAATTTTTACCAAGTGGAGAAAGTTTATAAATAAATAACATAGATTGCTGAGATGTAGTTAGCCACTTATATTACTTGGAGATACACCTGTACAAGAAAAGGTCAAATGTTTACCTATTTTCAGTGGAGGTGAAAAACTGAATCCACTGATTTGGTACAACATGAGCATCAGCTATAGAATAAACACAATATGGGTCAGTTAAAACAAAAAAAAACAACAAAGATGTTTCAAAACATCTCACATCATACATTAATGCTAAATATAAATCTTGTGCAGAGTAAAAAACATAATACTTCTTCTGTCTTACCCAAGGATCACCAAACCTTTATCACCGCAGACCAGAAAACTTAAAAAAATGACAAGCACAGGCTGCATACTGTTTAATTCTTGTAAGCCAGAACGAAAGTTCTGGGAAAAAAAAAATTTAGTTTAGCATTACATGCTACTTATATGTGAGCGGAGCAAAGTGCACAAAAAACAAAGACAATTAACATAATTGTTTACTAAAAAGTAATTGAAGAAGGCATCATTGGCAAAAACATATGACATGTCATACATAAGACATATTGTGCACATATCAGAGGAAACAAGTTCTCAAGTGGAATAGCTGCATCTAATAGAATTGCTTTCAAGATTTTAATCAAATGAATTCTGGAACAGAAGAATTTGACTCATTTCTGTCAAGATATGAAAATCTCTCTGGGAAATTCTTCTTAAAGTAGTGAATAATCCTTTTTGGAAAATCAGGGCTGACATCTTCAGTGATAGTGACCCAAGACTCTTTAGATAAAAACAGTGAAAATAAGATAAGTTTTCTCCTTCCAGAGTGCTTGCATCAACAAAGGCCCAGAATTTGTAAAACTCCCAACTGAGTACTCATCAGTCCCACCAGACCTTTCCTCAGTCGAGCCATGTTTTTCCGCCTTGAAGCAAACTCTATTGAAGTTTATAGTGTTGCAAAATTTGTATCAATATCATGAAAATGTCTTTTCCAGTTGTTTTTCTGTGTCTACTGCAAACAGATGCCAACCATTCTCATTTGCTAAAATTCCAATAGACACCACGAGTGAACTGAAGAGATCAGTAGACTCATCCAAAGACAGAGAATACCACAAGTTCATGGCTTTCTCACAAATCTATAGCACCTTGTTCTCTCCAAGTTCTTATATTCTACACACAGCTCAGCTTGCTGAAAGGCTGATACTACCAATCTGCATTCTCAGGACACAAGTAACTTGTTACTTCCATAATAGACCCTTTGATAAAGTCCCCATCAGTAAACAGTTTTCATCACTCTGCCATCTTATGCATTAACATGTACAAGAGATATGTGCAAACTCACTCATAAAGAGTTTATAAACCAATTTTTATAGACTCAAATTTTTCAGAGCTTGGCTTTCTAGATAACTTGTTGGTAAAAATCTTGATAGATGTTTTGTTTCAAAGTGAAGCAGAAACACTTTCACTTAATAGCAAGCGACTAGTTTCTGGTTGTTTGTTTCAACACTTTACTCCCTATTCTTCATTAAAAATGCAACACACTATGTCCAATTTCTTTTCGTAATAGCCAATATTCTATCAACTTAGCTCTCTAGCATCAGATATAATTTTCCTTCTCTCACAAATAAACACATTAGACTTAGGGTTAAAATCACTGGCTTGGCTTCAGAGATTTATAAATCTTAATTACCAACTGTCGCACCTAATACTTTCCTGTGACAGTTAATTTGGGATCAATGAGTCACGGAGAAGAGACTGATATCTAAACTCTGTCTCTTTGAACTCTCTCAATTTATCTGCGAGGTGAAACTTAGTCTCTTAGAGCCAGTGAGATCAAACTCACTGTGTTCCTCAGCATAAGGGAACTGCCATACAGCACATTTCTGCCTGTAACCCCATTGTCCCAACTCAAGAACCACTGATTACCTTCAAAGTCAGGGACCTAGGTACATGCACCCTTCAGTTAACTACTTGCCATCTAAACAAGAAACATTCGATACTAACTTGAATGGCATCTCACAAAGTATATTTAACACCTTAAACATTCCTCAATGCTGTTTCCTAAATTTATCTTACACCATTCTTGACATCCTACCTGTGGTCCTCTACAGTGTAACTTGCCTTGTGACACCAATTACTACCAATATTAATCGATCCTATTCAGATTAGCAAGTCTCCCATTTACTAAGTTGGTGTGTGAGACTTATTTAATACACTAGCCAACCACAAACAGCTGATACATTTATTTTTTTTTTCCAGGAAATAAACCTTTGGTTTGGTGATCCCTGGTCTGACCAATACACCAATATTCAAATGCCATGCTACAATGGGTTTTTTTTAATCTTGGCTATCTATGTATTTCTCAAAATGTTTCTTTACATTCCATTTCTTAATGGAAGTAAATTTATTTCTTTTTATCACTCATGCATCTTTAATTAATTCTAAAATAATACTGAAACGTAAAGTCATTTTTGTCTAATTTTATCAATGAGGAAAACATAGAAATTATAAAATGAGCCCTGGATCGTTTAGAATCTAGATCTATGTTAGCAAAATGTTAACCAGCAGTCAATTTCAGTGAACAAAATACTTACCAACTGGAGGGAGATACATTGTTTCAGAAAAACAAGTCAAAAGTAACTTTAACAGCTCTGTCCTATTTTGATCATGGAAGGAATAATGTGGGGGAGAATGTGCAAAGCCAACACCTGCTTCCCAAATGTATTCACAGCTATCTATTGTGCCCATGTCCTCGGGGTTATCCTGAAAATGATTTTTGCCTTAAATACAGTTTTGTGTGAATACTCAAATCAAATTTAACTAGAAGACAATTTACTGAACTTACAGGACCAGATTTTCGTGAAGTTGCTACAGTGAATTCAGGACAAAAGAGTAAATCCTGTAATTTATGGAAAAATATTTCAAACTATACAAAATTTTAATATTTTATTTTCAAATTTTTTTTTTAAAGTCTAATGTGTCTATTATTCATCATTTTAAATTGTTCACGATTATGTGGTACTGAAGACAACTTATTACTCACACAAGTTGCAGCAATTAAAGACTGTGCCAAAGGTGGACTCTCGCCCTGAAGATAAAAAAAATTACATTTTTCAAAAGACAATAAAATAGATTGGTCAGTTATTTTTTAATATGGTACAGTTTTCTGCAACAATTAAGAAAATTGAGCTACAATACAAGCAATTAAAAAATTTATTTCTTTCAAAAAAAGGACTTATGATGAAAAGTTGATTAAATGTTACTAGCAGTCTGATCTAGACAAGCAGTTATTTGATTAAACATCTGATGTTATTAGTTTTATTTATTTATTTTTATGAAAAGTATGGTAACTTAAGTATTTTACTAAAACGCTTCTATAACTGCTGACCTCTCCTTCCTCTTGCCCTGGTAATGTTGACCAAAAAAAACCTCTCCAGTCTGGATCTTCAAATATGTACGGTAGTATTCGTGTCAGAAGGCGTACACAATTCAAGACTATTTTCAACAAAAAAAATCTGATTATAATAATGCAAATAGTGTAAAAATAGAAATGTAGAATAACCTTATATTTTTTAAAGAAAAAATACATGTATTTCAGATGTAGTAAAAGATTTTTTTCATGACATAAGAAGAGTTTCAGAAAGAAAGAAATCAATTCAAATATGTAAAAAAATATCTTAAATTAGTAGTTAAAATTACTTTAATTAAAAAAAAATGTTAACAAAGTATTGGAAAAAAATAAATGTGAGAAAAAATAAATCTACAATACATATTTGACATATTAACTTTCTAAATATAATTTTTTCTTGAATCATAATTAACAGAATTATCTTGAATATTAAGGAAAAGAAAGAACTAAACATAGAGGTTTTGGGAATTTATATATAGGTACTGAGAACCTGTTTGTTGCTCCCGTTGTGATGGACATCCTGTCTCTGCAGCTGTCACTAACTTCTCAACGGCTTTGTAACACAAAGTTGCTAAATTTGATGGGGATTCTTCACGAAGAGCACGTATTTCTGTTGCAGGTATGAGAGTAAAAACATCTTGAACACATGTGACACTCTCTGACCAGAATTGTTCCCAAAAGGCCTCATCGTTTGCTTCAATGGGCTAAAATAACAAGATTAGAAAACAAAAATCAGAAACAAATCAGAATAAACAAGAATGAAAGGAGAAAACGATCAGTTGAAAAATCTGAAGACCTAAAAAATAAAACAGTATTAATAATTATAATAATAATCTTGTGTATTATAGACAACAATACAAAAAATTGTTAAATTCATATAGTCAACCCACTTTCTAATGTACATCAGGGTAATACATCTTTACTCATTTACGTTCATCTACAGAGAACATTATTTCTGTTTACTTTTTAACTGTTGACATCTTTTTTACTGTTACTTTTTTTCTACCTAACTTTAACTGAATTATTTATTTTTTCTGTTGACTTTTAAAAAAACGATCAACTCTGCAAACAAAATGATAAAATGTATCATCAATAAAATGCACTGTCCTTCCACATTTCACATAATTGTTTAATTAATGTACTGTCATAATAATTAATTAATAAGCCTTTTTACAAAAGATGCAAAGTCAAAGAGAGTTATATACAAAGAGAACCCTCATCTCATACTATAGACAAGGAAATGATTTTTTTCATTAGCCTTATTAGTTAATGTTTAACCCAAGCCTAGGCCTATCAGATTGATGTGCATTATTGTTTTTGTATAAGCAATAAACAACTGGTATAAAAAAATAAAGTAAATAATTGGAAATATTGCAGTTGTTCTAGGCTAATTTAAAATTAAATTTTATGACAATAAATTTAATTTGAGCCCGATTTATAAGCTTTTTTATAAAAAAAACCTTTAATGATATATTGTTACCTGTGTTTTAGTAGTAAGCTGAATAACCGCTTTTCTGAAATTTAGCTTTGTGTCGGTATTACCCATCGTAAGGTCTGGATATTTCAAAACATTATCTAGTACTCACATAAATAAGAGGAAATGCGTCATTCTGGCTTTGTCACGTGACCTTCCCTCTTGGGGGGGGGGGGGGGCACATTTAAATGTAAGAATTATATAGCTATATTGCCTATGTGCCTATAGAGCTCATCTTTTACACACCGTTTATCAGAAAATCACATAATTACGTTAAAAATGCAAAAGACATAATAACAAATTTATAAGCCTTTCATGGAACACTTTCAAAATTAAAGAAAGTGAATATCTACTAATGTAGAATAATTACACAAGTACATGTGTATCTGCAGTGTTTACGTATTGTCAATAATAGTAAATAATCCAAGTAACAGTTCTGGAAATAATTCGAATTCTGATTTGTTAAATCTCTTAGCAGATTTTCACATTTATTTTACTTAATAGATCAATGTATCCGTTGCAAGATCACCACAATCTAGATATTGCGTTGTTGTTTTTTTTTTATGCGGCTGGCCATGGCCAGCATCAACCGTCCGTAGTTTGCGTTAGTACAGTGACATTTTGCTACTCGGACTGAACAAGTTGCAGCAAAGCAGTCCACTATCAAATCGTTGTTGCTCAATGGGACGTATTGAGGAGATGCACCCGTCACGTGGCAAGAGACATCAAAGATATCGAAAATATGTACTTGAACGCGTGCATACAGTGCGGCCAAATCGTAAGCGGGGACAAGGGTGGAATTATTTTCTTGTATATTTTTAGCGTCATATTGTTTGGTAACAATTGTTTAAAAAAACCTAATCGCAACCCCCTCCCCAACTCACCAACTCAGATGCGGGTCCCCCTCAAGCGCGGGGATCTTTTATTAAGGCCGCTACTATAGTATATTTTTTAAGGACACTATATTTGAATGTACTCAAGATTTTTTTTTAAAACATAAAAAAGTTTTAACTGAGCTGCGAAACGAATGGTAAAAATAATACCGCTGATGCGTCCACTACACATTTGGTGTAATAACTGGCATTAAGATGGCATGAGAAAGTATTTAAAACAACAGCAAAGTATAAATAATATGTCGAATGTTCGAATTTCAAAGCAGAGGCGTACCTAAGGTGGGGGGAGTGGAGGGTCAAAATTCGAAAGTCTCCCGGGCCCCCCACATTTTTTTACATTAAATATTAAGTACATTATCTCATGTCATGGTGACGAATGTTAAATGCAGGGGCCCCCAAAGAGGTCAAGCCCCCGGGCCCCCAAATCCCTATGTTCGGCACTGTTAGAAAGCATGTTCGTAAACTAAGGCGATTTCTTAGGTCATCTTTTATTAGCAATCATTAGCATATCGCCTCAAAATAAAAGGCCTGCCTTCCGTGTGGATTTTGTCAATACAAATAAGTTTGATATCTTTTGCTTGTTCCATTTCTAAATGAGAAAAAAATGCTTTTGATACCGTCATTTATAAATCTTGTGCACCTCTGTCCCAACAGTTGAGTTTGTTTTGTGTGTTAAGCCCGTAACCCTTAACATGCAGGGGCGCTGAGAGCCAACAAGGGCCCAGGGCAGGACATCATTGTGGGCCCCTTAATAAACAATGAGTCGTGAAAAATTGACATGGTCGGGGCGGCCGAGCCCCCTTACAGACGCGGGCCTCCTGGCAATGACCACCTGCCCCCCCCTCTCGGCGTGCCTGCTAGCATGTTGTCTACTCAGATTGTCCTTCTTTGTGGCGGGTCTGTCTGGTATCAATCTAGCCCAACTAGAATGTCCAGCTCACTCATAGCATTTCTGTTAAACACCTTTATAGTTGCAAAATAGTTGAGAATATACATTCCTATTATAAAAAAAACATTTAAATTTAATGATTATTAGGTTAAAGCAGTGGTCCCCAACCAGGCCCGTAGAGTGCGGGGGGGGCAGGGGGGCGCCCCCCTGCGTTTTGTCTGCCCCCCTGCTTATTTGTTCTACTTAGAAAAATGTATTACCTGCCCCCCTGCTATTGCCTGGCCCCTGCTGTAGAATGCCTGGCCCCTGCTGTAGAATTTTCACGCTACGGGGCTGTCCCCAACCCCGGGATGCGTTAATCAAATGGTACCGTGCCGCTTATTTCCTTTTCATTGACTGTTGTGTATTTCTCTTGGGATTGTGCGACTTTCCATGGGCACAAGGTCAACAGGGAGCTGAGCGGCCTTGAGCGGCAATGGTATTGTAAATCAAAACAATCACCCCCATCGGACCGGATTGAAATTATCAAAAGTTTACCGGTCCATGGCGAGAAGTAGGTTGATAGATAGATAGATAGATAGATAGATTGGGGAGGGAAAACCTTAATGCATGGGTGAGGGGGGTGAAGTCAATGGATAGCTTCAAATAACGAAAATGAAAGCAAAACGTGTGCATACAATCGGGCAGATTGTTTATTTATTTATTTACGCGCACTCTAAAACTTCCTTGTTTGGCTTTACTTTATCACTTTACATCAATTCTGCCAGAAACGCCTACAATACAATTAGCATGGCTGTACATATAATTTAAAAGCTTTGAATTTCTTTGCTGATTAACAATTTATATTAATAATTTTCGTAAGCATTGTATACCGTAAATGCTTTTTTTGTGTCGAAAAAATCATTAAAAATTGTAATAAAAACTTTCTTTTATGTTTTTAAGAAAAATATAGCTAAGTATAATACATTGCAGAAGCATACATGTTCGCGTAACTGGCAAGTCACGGAAATTTTGTACTCATAGCAGAGGATTAATAATAATCATGGTCAATAAATTTGTTTACTACAGTTAGATAATTTTTTAAAGGTATAAATATTTGTTAAGGCTAGTTTTCTGCTACCAGGAAATGCTGTGTATTATAGCTTTGTTTTTATTTCGACATTTTTTAAGAATCTTTATAAATTTAACTTTTTAGCTATGCCAGTAGACGAGTAGGCCTATGTCACACTATGTGTTCACAGTTCATAAAAATAAAATACAAAATGAAAATTAAAAAAAAAAATCACAAAAAAAAAAAGATCAAAATCAAAAGAACATCTTAAAATAAAATTCATCTTCATCAGACTCACCAGTCTCTTGTGCATGCCTTATGATATAAATAAGAAAAAATGTATAGATTTTAATCATTTTGTTACCCATATGATGGCATTGATATCATTTATTGAATTATTGTTTAAGTAATCATTAATGTACGGATGTAATACATAAAATATGACAAAATTTAAAAAGGGAAATCTAGTCTTGTTGCAATGTTTTCCTGTATTACTCCTTTACACAGTAATAATAGCTGTAGAACCTTGACACAGTGGTTTACAAATTGGTCTGCTGAAATAACTGGCTGAATGCAGGTACTCAGTGAAGCCATTTACTGTAACTTAGTCTTAAACTAACTTTAAGTGTTCAGCAAAAAATCAAATCTACACAATTTTGTGCATAATTAAAATCAATAATAAGTTTATTAAAATATTTTATTCTTGCATTAATTAATATCTAAACTTAATTCTTTAATAAAAAAACAAAAAACCTAATTTTTGAACAAAGATTGCTAACTGTATGCCAATGCCAGTTTTTTGTTAGTATGAATTATGGAGTTATTATTGCCTGCAGTGTTCTGGTTTCCACTTCACTCTTGCTTTAAATAAGCTGACTACTACTGTTTTAATTATGAACTATTCAAAGTTTTCCTTGGGAAAAAAAATGTCAAGTTAAGTGTTCATGGACTAATGAAAAATTGTGAATCACATCCTAACAGAAAAATCAGATATTCATAAATTAAACAGGTGCTTACAATGTTCCCAACTTAACCTACTTAAAAGTTAAATGCTCAGTAATTAATGAAATACTTAATGATCACAAAGTTTGTATTTGTTAGTTAATTTGAAAAGTTAAATGTAGCATTCATCTTAAGGCATTTGTAGATGTAAGATGAAATAAGATCACCTTAATTAAGTATTTAGATTTCCAGATAGCTATAGTAGAAACTTGAAATTAACCTCATAAATATTGTCCATATTTACATTGTTCACATATTTCTCTTTTATTTATTTCTATTCAGCTTTGACAACTTGACAGAAAGAATGGAGCCAGAAATTGATGCTATGGAAATTGAAAATTTGAACTGGTATCATCCAACACTTAGCCGCCACACAGCAGAAAGCATGCTTATTCAGAATGGAATGGATGGGACATATTTACTTAGACCTAGTTCTAAGGGATCTGGGGAATATGCTTTATCTGTCAAATGTGAGCAGACTGTTAAACACTTTAATATAGTTTGGACTGGCACAGTGATAAGTTTTGGACAGTGTACTTTTAAATCTGCTGCTGACTTTGTTGAACACTTCAAAAATAAACCACTTTTGTGTGGGGAATCAGGTCAGGTCGTCCTCTTGAAAATACCCTACCCACGCGACATCAGTGAACCTGACATGTATGAATCTGTAACATTACATGCAGAATTTAGCACAGCTGATGATCCACACATAATTTCTGCTGATTTTTCAGTGAACTCCAAAGAAGGATTTCTTACCAAAATGGGGCGCCACTTCAAGACATGGAGAACACGATGGTTTGTACTACAACGTAATGAGCTGAAGTATTACAAGCAAAAGTTTAGCAAAACCCCCATACGGGTCTTAGATTTAAATGAGTGCAAAGGATGTTGTCAAGATTTCACACAGAAGGATAAAAGCTGTGTTATTAGATTAGATATGGGCTGGAGAGTTTTTCTACTTTATTCTGTATCTGAACATGACATGGATGACTGGATCAAGAGAATTAACTGGCGTCTTAGAGCAAATCAAACAAGAGGGAGCATCAATTCAGGTAACTCTGGCCACTCCTGAAAATAATGTGTACATTTTATCAAATTTAATTTTTTTTAATTGAACAGTTTTTCAGTAACTAGTCATTTTGTTTTTATCTCTAAGAGCTAATTCTTTATATACTTGATTCTTTTTATACTTAAATTAGAAGTAGTTTAGTTTGTTTACAATGTCTTATAATAAAAAAAAAGTCTAAATTGTGCCTTTTTTTACATTGGAACTGCTGAGGCTTTATCTTTTAAAACTTTATTTTATATACAGTTTTAAAATGTTGTTTCTATAAATTTGATACAGGTTTTAAAAAACTGAAAAATTTTCTGAAACTGATGTATTTGAATTTTTCCTGATGCAGTTAATTGAGTCAATAAAAGAATATCACAGATAATAATTTATTTGAAACAAATTTTATTTTCCCATGCTGACCATGCCCACATTCGCATCAGCTTATTTTATGTGTGCGTTTGTATAAATATATTTATGAATATAAATATATTTATTCATACAGTATAAGCTCATATAAAAAACATTCAAATGCACATAATTTTCCCTCACAAACTGTGTTAGTAATATAATATTTACAACCATTGTGCACTATGTCATGTCTTCTTTGTATATTGTTTTGTATGTTTTTTAAAACATCTATGGTGCATGATAAGTGAATAGACTATATGTGTTCCTTCTGAGAAAGTATTACTATTTTTTTTTTTATTTAAAAAAAAAGAACAAAACCTCTTTTCTATGTTAAGAATATTAGAACTTTATATTTTCATTCCATGTTTTGTTGATGCAATAAACCTAAACTTTATAAGTTGTTACTGAGACTTCCTTGTAAATAAATATATATTTAGCAGTTTACTGGTTAGTTTTTCCAGAAAAAGTATTACAAATATTTCTTATTGTTATTGATTAGTTTTGCTTTCCATTTTAATATATTTAAAATGTATATTTTGCCATGAATTGACTGCCAAAATGTAAATCGTTGACCACAATTTGTTATGTAAATTAATAAGAGATAAACCTAAGTGCACAAATTGGTTTAAAGAGACCAACCTAATAGGCTAAAAAATTTGCTGTCTCACAACAAAAATGATCCATATTATCTTGTTTAAATTTATCACTATTACCAGTAATTCTTTATTTTGTATTTTTTTGGGCTATAAAAACTATGTAAATTTATGTTAAAATTTTATCAGGAGTAGAAAGTCAATGAAACTACATTTTTATTATATATATATATACTTTTTTATTCTGTTGTATTTATAAGATTTTTTGAGAATATATTTTCTTAAATTACAAATATATTTGTAATTCTGCTCTTAAGTCATTGCCCTCATAATGTGCTGTAGTAGTAAAATACATTACGAAGATAGATAAGATTGTCAGTACCGATAATCTTTTTCTCAGTCTGTTATTCTTTGCTTTAAGACAGAACACTTTTCTTGCACACTGTAAATATTAAATAGCTCTTAATGTCATACATCTAATTATCAGAAACAATATTAAACTGTAGACCAGGGGTGCACAATCCTATCAGCCCTGTTGATGGCATTGAACATTCTATTCTAGTTCGGGTGGCTGCCATACTGCTTTATATCAATAAATGTAAGAAAAAATATAGAAAATAAATGTGTTTTTCGCTGCCATTCATATGTTTGCAGGTTGTGCACTGCTGCTCTAGACCAAGCTACCTGTGTTTATTGTTAATGATTAGCCAGTACTTGGTTAATGATGAATGATCACAAAATTAAATTACCAAATTAAAAAAAAAATGGAATAATAAGTTAAGAGGTGTATTTTAAACAATAAATTTTTTTCTTTAAAGTAATATTTTAAAAATGTTATTATAGTCTAGGTTTTCCTATATTTTTACATATTATTCCTTTGGATAAGCACATTAACTTAACATTAAAAAACAGGGCCAGTTTTAGTCTTTCACTCATCATATTTTATAACCTACTTTTGCGCCTTAAAAAAATAAACAATATTTTGTTACTAAAGAATCCACGTCTTATTTGGCATTTTGATAGAAATACAGACTAAATTATGAATCTTTATGGACCAAAACAAAGTTTATTTTTAATTAACCACATTTCTCTTACCTGTTGTCCACTGTTGAAAATCGTAATAATGAAATTGGCTGCTCCAGATTCATTATGAATCCTAAGCTTTTGAGATAATGTATATATATTTGCAGCAGAATACTTTTTTAAATTTTTTCTGATGGATTTTAAAGGTTTCTACATAAGTGATTTTTTTTTTTAAGTCTATGCTTTTGGTTTGATAATATATGTATATATATATAATAGTAATTTTTAAAAACTTGTTTTTTATTTCCAATTTCCTTATAATGTTATTTTTTTCTTATTATTGTGTGATATAGTTTATTATAAATGTTTTTTTTTATCATTGTGTGATATAGTTTACTGGTCTAAGATCTGTATTTAAAAAAATTACAAAATGTTGAATATTTCACAATCTCTATTTATACATTTGTTTGTCTTTTATGCAATTTCAAGTTATCTGAATACTCTATTATTTCACATCTGTATTTAAAAAAAATATATGTATTATCTTTTTTAAAAGGTTTAAATCAATATCAACCTTTTAATTACCATTCAATAAATTGTACTTTTGTATAAAAAAGAAAACATCCGAATGGTTTGGTTTAACCAAACCATTTACTTTAGAAGGCTTATAGGTATACTAATGACTTCACAATGTTTAAGTGATTTTGCAGTAACTTTCATTTTTTCTTCTTCTGTAAACACATTAAGGAAACTATATAACTATTTGTCATTGTCAACACTTGACAAGAATAGTTATTAATTTCTTCATATTTATTGTTTAAGAACTAGATTTGAACTAAATTAGTGTCTATATTATTTTATGAATGAAACATTCAAATGAAATTGTTTTATTGTGATTTTCACTTAAAAAGGATTCCTTTAGTGAATTTAACAGGACAATCGGGAAATGAAGTAGAATACTGTTTCAATGCCACATAAGAGTGGAATTGTGTGGCTAATTAAACACAAAGGATTTTTTTCTCTTCATAAATGTCAGATACTTTACACATTTTTAAGCTGGGTGTTCTAATGGGCAACACACTGACCCCAAGAATGTCTAAGCTATTTATTGGAACTTAAACGTGGGACAACCTAATTGAGTGCCATACCTCACAACCATCCATGGTTTGGTAATCTGTGCTAATAAATTTCAATAAGCTGGATGCAGTAAAATATCCTTAATGTTTTTATCAGAATCTGTTGGTTAAACAATGTTTACAAAATACATTTAAAAAATCATGAAATTTTTCTTTATTTCAAATCCATCGATAGCTTAGTTTGTTACATTGATTGTTAAGAACAAGGTATTTATATTTTTATATATATTTATATGCATGAATCAGTGCTTTTATTTTTCGCATGCTGAAATTAATGAAAGTTGCATTTGCATTTTTCAAAGCATATGTTTTGAGTGATATTTATGGATTTAAGATTTTAACTACCAGGTACATGTACTTAAATTTTTTTAATTTTTCAAGCAAAACTGAAAAAAAATATTACCATTTAAAATATTAACTAAAAACATAAGAATACAAGATATATCATTTTACTTTTAAAAAGGTTAAATTTATATATAATATCAATTTTTGTTAACTGGTCAGATATCTATCTCCTTCATCAAGAAAAATATATCATATAACAAGAAATGTTAGGGGAAAATTCCCAAGTTTATATTTAAAAAACAAAATATCGGTTTGGTAATGGATCAATCTTTTCTCTATGTATTGTCTCAATACTGACATTTTTTTCAGTGATATAATTAATATCAAAAGTTAGATTTTAGTGATTTATGGATTTAAGATTTTAACTTCTAGATGATGTACAGTTTTTTAATTGTGTAAGAAAACTTAAAAAAATTATCATTTAAAATATTAAATTAAAACTGAAGTATACAAGATATATTATATTATTTATAAGTTAAATTTATATTAAATGACAGTTTCTGTTAACTGGTCAGATCTCTATTTCCTTCAGCAAAAAAATACATCAAGTCAAATGAAATGTTAGGAGAAAAGTGCCAAGTCATATTTACAAAAAAAATCTCATTAGTTGGTTTGGTAATGGATCTATCTTATAATGCATGCAACATATTTCCTTATTTATTGTGGTAACACTGAATTTTATTCAGTGATATAATTAAAATCAAAAGTTAAGATTTTTTTATCACAATAAACATTGGATAAAATAACCATTTGTTGTTTTAATTAATTTACTTGGTAATGTATTACAAATATTGTTTTGCTTCAGAGTACATTCTGATTTACAAATCATCAAATGAGTTTCAAAGTACATGTATTCAGTATTCCTGGAAAAAATATAAGCTTCAGATAAAAAAAACTAATGTCAAAACAATTGTTGAATGTAATCTAATCATTTTGATTCTTTGATTGGTAATCTCAAATCATTGTGCTCTTCACCACAAGATTCTTTCCACTTAATATTTGTATTTTGAAAGCCACATAGATATTTGACTTTTTTTTTTTCTATCAGTGCAATAATACTATTGAATTCTTAAAACTCACAAAGTTTTCATATTCTTCGAATAATGATCGAACTTGAAAAGTACGAAAGCTATAATAACACAAGCATATTAAATATGAAATAATGCAAGCTGGTGTCCTGGGCAGACTCATCTGTGGCTATTTTTAAATAGAATTTGAAAAAAATTATGACAAAGATTTTTTATAGTGCATCCTGGGCCACTGCCTAAATTGCTGGTACATCCTCCCTGACCATTAACAGTTATGCGTAAGATGGTGAATCATACTGAGATAATATTGAATGTAAGAGAAGAGCATGATAAAATTAACAAGTAATATTCTAGGGCTAAGTAATTAAAACTATCAACTTGCTGATAATGATAAAAGTATTTTTTTTATTTATAAATAATATTACCCTAGTAAAAAAAAATACTTGAGTAAATTAAATATAAAGCAAAGTTTATTCAATAGCAACTACAATGAGACAAATTTTAAAATAAAATCTAGCTTGTTTTTTTTCTCTTCTGTTTATACTTTTCTCGAACTCCAGATGATTCCTCTGTGTCGTCGTCATCAAGACCTCGTTTCTTTTTCTTGGCTGCCAATTTTTTGGCTTCAGAATCTTTCATTTCCTAAGGAAAAAATATAAAATACACAAAATGTTTTGGTTTAAAAACAGCTTAAATAAAAAAACCATACTTAGATTATTATACTTACAATTTTAGTATATCTCTGGGCTTCACTGACTCTTTCAACCAATTGCATAACTTCTTCTTCCTCTGTTTTGTATAAAGGTAACTGCTTTTTCAAGAGCTCTTCAATTCTTTTGTAAAGTTCAACTTCATACCTGACAATTTTAAAGAAGTGGATGTAAACAATACTGAAAAAAAAATCCTAATTACAAAACTTGTACAATATAAAAAAAAAGCTATTACATGCATTTTGTTTTAAAATTCCTAAATGCTATTATTTTAAATTTTAGCATTTATCATAAGATAAAAAAAAACTAACAAATTTTTCAATTTGAAAAAACTAGTAAACAAAGAAATGGAAAATTAAATTTAAATTATATTAGTGCATAAAAATATTTATTTAAATATCTATTTACACACTGAGTAACAAAAGTTATGGCTTTTCCTGCTCTACCAGCTCTGGCTGTGCGACCTACTCTATGGATGTAGTCTTTTGTATGTGTAGGAATATCAAAATTAATAACTACATCAACATGAGGAATATCAAGACCCCTGAAATAAAAAAAAACAGTAATGAACATTGGAAATATAATAATTCTCTGTAAAAAAATTAATTTGCAGTATGTTTGGTCCATTACCTGCTGGCTACATCAGTTGCAATAAGAATGGAGCAGCTTTTACTCTTGAATTTATTTAGAGCACCAAGCCTTTTTTCCTAAAAAATAAAAATTACAACCAATTTTTTTTACACATTAAAAGTGAATGACAATGTAAAAATGATAAAGAATTAGAACAATACAAATATACCTGGGACATTTGGCCATTGAGTGGAATTGCCTTGAAGCCAAGGTTTCGTAACAAAATGGCTAAGCGTTGTGTGTTACTGCATGTACTTGAAAATATGATAAAAGTGTTTCCAGCGAGCTCATTCAAAATGTACACAAGGTAAACATCCTGTTAAGTATAGAAACATAATTAGTACCTTTGAAATTAAACGCCCCAAAACTAACAACTTAGACGCTGAAATTTATTTTTTGAATTTGAATAATATTTTGGAATTTGATCAACCAGCTTTTGTTCAGTTCATGTATTTAATTTTTAAAAGTCTGTAACAAAATAAGTTCAAGTTGTTTGAATCTAAACCAAATAGAAGCAAACGTCTCACTACATTACCATTACATGCAAAAATTTACAAATAAATTACACTTATTTTGTTGCTGACAAGATAACTAGCTTAAAAATATGAATATCGGGTATAGAAATATCTATGCACATTAATTATTACTAGGGTTCAGAATTCTATGACCTAAAAAAATGTATAAATATGCATGTAGTTATACCCTAAAAAGACTGAAATATACCATGTAAAGTACACAAATGTGTACTAAAAATTAGGCAATTAAACCTAAAATATCACATAAAGTGAAGTAAAATGGATAAACCATTAGGGGGTTTAAAAATTTATGGGAAAGAGTACTATTAGGTATTTTTACAGTTTTTATCTGAAAAAAAAGGCTATATTTAAACCTAATGTAAAGTGTGATAACAGCTTGTAAGTTCTAACAAAATCATTACTTATCTACCTTTTATGCACTAGTTTCAAATGTGAGTACTTAAAAAAGATATCAGATAAATTGTGAAATAACATGTAAATCACGTTCAAAATTAAAAAAGATCAATTATTGCATTTATGATACAAATAAGAATTGATATGTTGTGCTCAGATTAAGTACAATAAAGAAAATGATTTAGTAAACCACACAAAAAAAGCCATATAAATCCAAACTCTACTAATAAATGTAACATTCATAACTCCTTTAGTTTAAACAGTGTGTGTAGTTGTGTTTGTATTAATACTTTCTCACAAAAGTCAAAGGCTGCCTCTTTTACTTACTTGAGTTGGTGTGGGTAAGGGGCAAGCACATGTATAACTCCCACCCTCCAATTTTTGTGTGTGCTATATTTGTTTTTAGGCTGCCGTAGTAAATGTAATGATGGGTTTAATGAAGTAAATGAAATGTTAACCTAGGTTTTGAAGTAAATCTTATTTCATAGACACGAAATGATACAATACTCTGTAAATTGCACTTTGATAATTCTTAAATTGACAATTAATAATTAAATACATGCCTGAAAGCATAATTAAGATAACTCATTTATTAATTATATAACCATTTATTTATGAAGAAGCTGTTTCCATTTATAATTTTTTTTATTATTAGTACAGTGTATCAGAGTCCTTTTTTAGAAGATGTTGAGATTTTAATTTTAAATAAATATAATTCATATAATGAGAACATACCTTAAATTTGACAGGGATGAAAAGATAGGACTGAACAAGATTATCAACAGTTTTGTATTTGTTGTTCACTTCTACTTTAGTTGGATTCATTAAACATGCACGCTGAAGTTTTTGGACCTGTAAAATGATTTCAAACAAATTAACAATAGTCAATAACTAATTTCGCAAAAAGAAAAGGGCAGAAAAGAAACAAACCTTTTTGGTCATTGTAGCTGAGAATAAAAATGTTTTTCTTTCCCTTGGAATAACTTTTAAGATTTTGTCCACCTAGGTTAAAATTTGAAAAACAAAGAAAATAACATGGATATTTTACTGTGTAGAAGGCATAAATCAAAATAATACAAATTAATCCTTTTTATTTTCATTAGAATCCTTCAATGGTCAATTAAAAAAAACTTTCTGTATAAGCGGAGATAATTTAATTCACCAACAGACAGTGTAAAAAGTAATTATTATTACTAACCTCCTGTTCAAAGTCCATGTTGAGAATTCTATCAGCTTCATCCATTACCTATGAATAACAATAAAATAAGTATTAGTTAGCATTTTAAAAATCACTGCTGAATAACAACTATAGGACTCTCATTCACAACAAATGCTTACCAGATATTTGAGAGCTCTTAAACTAAAACCTTTAGTATTTTCTAAATGATCAACAAGTCTTCCGGGAGTAGCTGCCAAATATGAAGTTTTGGTTACTTATTTTATAAAATCTACATGTGTTTAATATTGCAAGTATAATAGAAGAGTAATAACAAGATAACCCTTAATACCTCTAAATGCTATAAAAATATTTTGTAAATTTATCTAAAAAATAAATACCAACCAATAATAACATGTGGCTTTTTTGCTAACATAAGAGCTTGATCAAACATGTCTATGCCTCCAACAATAACAGCTAAAAAAATTAATTTAAAAAAAATGGGCAATTAAAAAAAGAAATAGTCCCTTCAAAGTGTTTTAAATTAATATTTTGATAAATTTTATGTAATAATCAACTTATTAACTATGAAAAAAATACTTACCACATTTTATACCAATTGTTGATCCTAAAGCATTGAACTGTTCACCTATTTGGTATGCTAGTTCTCTTGTTGGGGTAAGAACCAAAGCAAACAACCTCTGAGGCTTATCAAGTAAAGCTTGAAGTATAGGTAAAGCAAAAGCCCCAGTTTTTCCTGACCCAGTTTCAGCAAGACCAATGACATCTTTTCCTAAATATAAATATTTTTTAAGCAAAATAAAAGTATAGAAAACTAAGCAAGATAAATTATCACTGTATGTAAAGGTTCAATTAGATTAAATTATGGTGAGCAGTTACTGTTAAAAGGGGGGCACATTCCCATTTTTTGCATCATCCACACTGGCCTCCTTCTCCCAAAGATTGTGACATTCAATATCAGAAAGTATTAATTTATTGGTATTAAAAAAACCTTTTGTACTTTTTTTTTACCTTCACTAGCTTTTCTTGATCAATATTTGGTTTTGAACTACCACAAATATAAATAATGTACAGTGATGAATTTTTATTCTTTTCTTAACAAAGAATTGCCTTTCAGTAAATTTTCACAAATAGTTTTTAGCTACAGTGAAGTAACTGCCTCATGCTGTCCCATCCTAGTCTTTGTGTCACAGATTACACCCACCCCCAAATAAAAATCTGGCCATCATATATAAATACTTCTAGACAATCAATGAATTTTTTTTAAGTTTATAAAAGTGTAAGTAATTTAACGAACCTTCTAGCGCAAGAGGTATAGATTCCTTCTGGATTTTTGTTGGTTTTGTCCATTTTAATCTTTCACAAGCTTCCACAAGTACATCCACAACACCCTTGAAAAGCAAAGTTAAAATTCTAATAAAAGTGCACCCAGCTCCTGAATGGGTAGCTAATGTCTAAAAAGGTTACAACTTTATTATAATTTACTGGTTCTTGCACACAGTAAATGTAATATTTTTTTTTAGATTATTCAAAACACTTTTTCTTGCATGCCATTTAAGGAAATATGTAATGGCATTACAAAAGTATACAGTTACAAGTGATAAAACTAATTGATAATATTTGAACCCGGTGAATCAGATGAGTATTCATAGTTTTAGGTTTAATAGAAAATGTGAAAAATTTAAAGCTGTTCATTAACTTTAAGTGACAAAAGGATAAACAAAGAGACTATGTCCGCACACAAAAAAGAAACTGGGAACACACATCCACTGAAAAGTCAGAATTATATTCCCAGTCACCCAGTTTTTTCTTGTCGTCTTTTTCAACTCTATACTGGCCTGATTTGGTTTAAAGGGGTGGTTAACATATTATGTAACATTTTGCGTTGGGTGGGAGTGCATGGTTTTTTTTTGTTGTTGTTACATAGGCAATGACAAATTTTATTTAAATCTATTTTCCTTGAGTTAAAGAATG
This sequence comes from Bulinus truncatus, assembly GCA_021962125.1. NCBI lineage: Eukaryota > Metazoa > Mollusca > Gastropoda > Planorbidae > Bulinus > Bulinus truncatus. The sequence goes on from JAGDYQ010000026.1 coordinate 7,503,241, forward strand.
TATGTGACTTTGGCCTTGTCCAATCTAATAATTTCTAGTGATTTTTTTTTTTTTGGTATTTATACATAGTTTATAAATAGGTCTAAACATTGAAGTATTAGTGCAGTAACATTCAATGATTAACAGTTGCCCTATTTTGAGACATCTGTTCTTTTGCCCCTAGCTCAATATTTAAAAATAATTTTTAGGGAATCGATCAGTCCAGTGTTTTAATTTCCCTTTGGTTTTTTATTAAATAAAATACTTTTGTTGAATTAAGTTGATTTAATAAATAATCATGTAGTCATATTATGACCTGAGAGTCCTGGGTTCGATCCTTTGTGAGAACCATGGAAATTTTTCCTGGTGAAATATCTTTCAAATTCGTCCCAAAAGTCCACCCAGCTTTAAATGGGTACCTGACTTAAGTTGGGGAAGTAAAGGCGGCTGGGCGTTGTGCTAACCACACAATCTCTTTATATGTTGAGTTTATAGTGTTGTGTACAGGATCTTATCGGGGCCCTTAATCTTCACTCCTTCGTCACTACTTCAGATATGTTAACATTCAGCCACCTAGAACAAGCAGAACACCGCTAATACTTCACATTGAACACTTCAACTATCCAATCAGTAAAGGAACAACGTATTCACAAGAACAAAATAATATAGTTTAATCCTTAAAATATATACATATAGAATGATCACAGAAATCACAATAAGTCCAGATACATAGTGTGGCCATCAACTGCTCCACTTCTACAACCGACCACTACTGGCTGTTACACATCAACCACTGACCACGGTCCCACACCCTAGACTACTGACTAGTCCGTGTTAACTATCCCCCGGTCCCCTACCGTGAACTCCTTTTACGCTCAAAACATGCCATGCCCTTTAACCCGTCAGCTGACCCAACACAGCTCGCACACTCCCATATAATATCATAAACCAATGCACAACAATAGAAACAGATGAATTCTACACTTCATTTGCCCAGATGGCCCATGAGGGCTAAGGGAACTTTACTTTTACATATAATGGCATGATTCTCTTCTTAAACCCAGTATTTACATTGTTTAAAATCCTGTGCTGTGTCAAGTTAAATAACATGAACGGCACTTCAAATTTGGTGCTACTGAAACAAAGATGATAAACCATAAAATAGCATTGGTATATAGGATAACAGCCTATTTTAATTGCATGCTGATGGAAATAAATAAATGAACTATGATAAAACAGGAAGTATCCTGTCCCTGCTGGGTTTTTTTTTTGTGGACATAGCCTTTTTACGAACTGCGCATCTGCGAAAATTTTCATAAATGTGTACATGAAATTTGTGGTATCAGTCTTTTAATGTAGGCTTATAATAGTATATTGTATAATGTGGTTATGTAATTATTATCTAAGCATTGACTTGACTATCCCTTAACCTGTGGATGGGTCTTTGGGGCACTGTTGTTGACCGAAAACTAGTACCCGCCATTTTCTCCGGTCCTGTGCTGCCTTTTGGGAGTCGACGAACGACAGGCCGGTCCATTCTTTGATGTTGTCTTCCCATCTTTTCATTTGTCTTCCTCTTTTCCTTCCTCCGTTGGTTGTACCTTCCATGATTGTCTTTCCAAGACCTCCACATCTCGCAACGTGTCCATACCATCGCAGTTTACTCCTCTTGACTGAAGTGATAAGGTCTTCGTGAGGGCCGATGGCAGTGTTATTTTAGTGTGCACCTCTTCATTCGTTATGTGTTCCGTGTATGAGATGTTCAATAGCTTGCGGAAACATCTCATCTCCAGCACACTTATTCTTCTATCTAAGCATTGTCTGTAATTATTAATGTAGTCTACCCACAAGATAAATTCTTCTTTTATATGTCATGGCAAAGGGCTTAGTGTTTATCAGATTAAAAAAAACAACGTAAGTCAGGCAGCCGACTAACTTACTTATTAAGTCTTATTCTTATAATTACTAAGTCGACTAAGAATTATAGGTAGAGAAAATATTTTTAAGTCACTTAGTGACTTAGAATTATTAGTCAGTAAATTTTCTATTTTGTTTGATTCACACTAAGACCTTAGCATTAGATTAGGATATTAAAGAACCATTTACCGCAGATACTGGCGTAAAGTTGAAAAATGTATGGTAATTTTCCACTTTAAAATACTCTCGACTTATCTGCGAAATCCACTTATAAGTCTTATACTCGAGTATCTACGGTAATTCATCAGCAGACTGTCATTAACAATTACCACATTTTTTTGCTTGTTTATTAACTCTTCCCACTCCCCCTTTTAAACTCTCCCATCATAAGTGAGAATTTAGTAATAGTTTAACTATGTTTTTACGCACTTGCTACGGCACCAGCAAGTCAGAACTCGTATTATTTTTGTCCAAGTACCTGCCATAAATATTGCTCCACACCCTAACCCTTTCCCTATCCCTAATCCTAACCCTATATTTAAATATTTTAAAAAATAATTTTTTAAAATTGCAACTTTTGATGATTATAGGTCAGTGACTTTCATACGCTAACTTGCTGGTGCCGTAGCCAGTGCGGTGTTTTTAACAGAAAAATTAAAGTTACCAAATCTTTGAAAGATGTTTCTGATTCTTCTTCTTCAATCATTCTGTTGTTAACTCTTGTCCCAACAGTTATAACAAAAAGATAGTATGAATAATTGTTTGCGAAAATATGTCAAATAAAAAAAATCACAAGAACAGTTTTAACATAGAGCAATGCAATATGAAAAAGGATGAAGAAAAACTGAATCGTTTCATCTGAGAAAGTCACGTTTGACAACATAAACAGGACTCTCTAATAATGGAGATTTTAATCTATTATATGCCAGTTTGTAATTTCTTCAATTCTTTCTCGAAAATGGGTTTAATACTCTAATTATGCTGTAGATAGATTTATTACCAAGCATATACACATTTAGTTTATCTGTATATGTGTTTTCATCTACATTTAAATTAGATTTGATATAGTTACAGCTAGGCTTTAAAAATATATATTTAAATCGATGCATGGTCTTGATAATTGATTTTAATCAACAAACGCATTAAAAGAGAGTACCATTATTTTCAAAATGGCTAAACACCATCCAGATCTAATATTTTGTCGAAAGCAACCAGGAGTTGGTAAAAGCTTAGAATTTATTTTAAAATATTTTTTTTATCCCTGTATAAATTCTCCACATATATCATATGCATCAATGGTCACTGTGTTCATCCTTTATCTACTAGCCTACATAATAGTGTTTACTTGTTAAGTGATGTAGTTGTGTTACTTGTGTTCAAGTTTTCATTTAAAAGCTGAATTTCGTGGATACATTCATAATTCATGATCATGAAAAGGCTACGTTCTTGAAAATTTTTTTATGGAGGCCATTCATTACATTATTTTATTAATTAGGTGTGTTATATTACACATTTAAAACTCAACTTCTTTGAAGTTTAACCAATTAAGTGGTCAAATTAAAACATTTAAATATTATCATTAATTGTAAATGGAATAGGGTTCTTCCATATATTATGTCAACAAATTTTAGCACTTTTTAGATCACCCTTCCCCCGTCACCAAGTGTTAAACTAACACCCCCAGTAAAATTAGGTACATCTACCCCCCCCTCCATAAATATACAAACTTCTTAAAATAGCCTAAGTATTAATGTAAAAATCCCCACCTCCACAATATAACATTGAATAATAAACTTCAAACTCTACCCCCTAATTGTATTCGCTGAAATCTAATTTCATTAACCGCCAACATTGCAAACTACAATTTTTTTATTATTATATCACATAAATGAGTTGTATAGGGGTGGCATCTGAGTAGCGCCGTATACAATGTAGACAATTCAAACTAACCAATTTATGAGAGGGACTTCACAGAACTATAATAATGTTTAAAGCTTTGATAAGCTCAAATATATATCACTATTTTCTACTCCAAATGCCTACAAACTGGTCCGGGTACCCTGCCTTTGTTTACTAGTTAGCTATAAATATGAGCAATACATATCTATGTCTTTAATAAACAGTAAATATATAGATCTTAGGAATTTACTGTACTAAAACATGTGTAGACCTAAAATGTGTATTAATAAAAAAAAAACTAGAAACTAGTCTAAGGCCAAGCAACATACATTCAGAGATAATCAGCATGTGTGTAGGTACAATTTACATTAACAACTTGGTGGTAGTGTGGGTTTCCAGCATATACTTGCAAACCGAATAGTTCATACAGTACAAACAAAACTCAGTGAAGAGACACATACTGTTAAATATTTCATGGCTGGAGATGATTTTTAGTTAAAACTCGTTATATAAGGAAGGAGACTGATTTTTTTTTTTATTAACCACATTTTACACTACTCCCTATTCTATTTTAATGAATAATTTTTTATCCATTTGTTTTGATTGGGATTATTGTTACAGTACAGTTACTTCAGTCAATGTAATTACAACACCATAGTTATCAGTTAATGCTCACACTTATTGGCTATCCATATATATATATATTTTTAACAGAATGTCTATTCACACTGACCTATATTAAAACATAAAGATTATTTTTTTAATCACTTTACTCTTTAATAATCATTTCATATTTTCTTATTTGTTTTTAGATTTAGACACAATATATGTTTTTGGAATGTATTTAGAGTAAAATGTATTAACTTTGGTTCATATGTCAATATTTAAGGGCCAACTGCCATAAATTATTTACAGTAATATTCTTACATTATAATAATGTGTTGTATTTATTTTTATTTACAGCTATTGGCAGGCTTTGTGAAAAATGTAAGTCATGCAATTTTATTAAAATTTTTTTTACTTGAGCACAAAAGAATACTTGACGTTTCCTGATAAATGAAGAATATTAGAAGATAAACAGAGGGAACTGGTGGTTGTGCTGTGTAGAGCACTGAACTGTCACCTTGAGAGTCCAGGGTTTGATCCAGATTTATATCAGGTCCCGATGAAGTTTCCCCATCTTAAAATGGGTATCTGGCATAAGTTAGGGAAATAAGGTGGCCCGGCATTGTGATAGCCACACAATCATACATCATAATGATGTTACTTTACAGATTAATTCTACATTTTATTTAACCCTACTTTTGAAGAGCTAAAAAAAAAAGGAAATCTCAACCTTTTATATTATATGTTACACTATATATGTAGGAATAAATCAGTACATGAATTATTTAAAATTAAGACAACCAGTTAAGAGCTATTACCGTATATCTTAGAATATATTTGCCTTGTGCAGGGTCTGATGCTTATCATTATAATCGCATACACTGCCTGTTATTTATTGATGGTATTTGATTTGAACTTTGTATACTTAGTACCAGTGTGTAATTTATTTTCTAAACTAATGCTATCCCCCATCCTTTTTTTTTTTATTATGTTTACAGGTGATGGTAAATGTGTCATCTGTGACTCCTACGTTAGACCATGCACACTGGTGAGAATTTGTGATGAATGTAACTATGGATCCTATCAGGGGCGTTGTGTCATATGTGGTGGTCCTGGGGTGTCTGATGCTTATTATTGCAAAGAGTGTACTATAATGGAGAAGGATGTAAGTTCTATACATCAGTTATGACTACATGCTTTTAATTAATACTGAATATGTTCCATTTTTTTTTTTTTATTTATTTATCACTTTTGTTAATATTTGCATCTTTCACATTTCAAAAGAAACATTGTTAAAATTAGTTCCTACAATTGAAGTTTTTTTTTTTGACTAGTTTGGGTAAATAGTTTACACATAATCACACATAATTTAATTTCATTAGCAGAGTTTCACTTTCATGCTATCTTAGTTTTATGAAGCCATAGGTTTATAATTTAATAGAAAACATAAATGATAACTAGGAACTATTTTTAAACAGCATTGAAGTAAAGTTAGTTAAAAAGTCTAGAGGTATTCCAACATTCAGAATACTGAGTAGGAAGGAAATATTTTTTATAATTCTTTAGATATCATGAATATATTTATGACAGTTTGAGATTAATCTGCACAGTTCTGAAAAAATGTCTGAAATGCAATAATTCATGTCAAATCAGTAAAGACAAAAGCTAATTAGTTCATCACGTTCACATCAAGTAAAATGTAATATTAGATGAAGAACTAGTATTTCCACTTAAAACAAATTTTCAGACATATCTTGTAAAGTAATTTCCTTACTTTCATTGAATATAATGTTTTTTCAACTTACCCATTAAATATTATATAATATAATCTAAACTTAAATATTAGTGCTCAAACTTCACACTGATTTTACATAATACTATGATAATACTTATAGCTAAGAAAAACTGAAAACATTTTAAGGGAAAATACAAAGACTTAGGCAAGTCTGTTAGGATGGGATTCTTTTGTTTATATTCCTTTGATATTAATTTTTCAAAATCACTTGTTTAAAGCACAATTGATTTTTCAGGTTGATATATTTTAACTTGTTTCTCCCATATTTCAGAGAGATGGATGCCCAAAAATTGTTAATCTCGGCAGTGCCAAAACAGACTTATTCTATGAAAGAAAAAAATATGGTTTCAAGAAAAGATGATCTGTATTCAACCATTTGTTTTTTGTTTGTGGATCATTTGTATATGTATCATAATAAATGCACTCATATTTTTATTGTCTTTTTTATTAGTAGATTTTAATTTGTGTACTTGTGTGATAAAAAAAAAAAACTTCCATTTGAGATCAGCACAAAAGTTTCTGGGCATTCTGTTAAATATAGTACATAACAAAACTCTTTATAAAAAATGGCCTCAAAGGTAAAAAAATAAAAAAATCATTATATCATACAAATATTTATATCAACTATCATTACTAAAAATATAATGTGGGTACCCATTTATTTAGACATACTTAGTAAATTGTTATCATCCAGGCTTTTAATTTTACTAATGATAATTGATATAAATATTTGTTAGATATGATGATTTATTTCTTTTACTTTTTAATGCATTTTTTATAAAAGTTTTCTATTGATTTCGCAATATTAAAATAATTTGATCAATCTGTCAAGTCTATATTAGACTTTAAAGAGCTGTGCTATTTCGCGCTCTTATGAGCCGGTGATATGCATCATATTTATTTTGACATGACGAGGGGAATTTTAAAAAAATATAAACTTTTTAAAACTGTTGTTAGCTTAGTGTTTTAAAAATATTTCTGCTCATGGACTCAAAATATTATAAAGTGTATTATCATATGGAAACTACATGTGTGCCAAATATGAGCCTTACCACTAAAATAAGAGAAGTACCCCCACTAATTAAAAAGCCTATACGAAGGTTGCTTGTCCTAGTGTAAGATTTAATTTGTCAAAAAACTTAAAACTTTCATAAATTTTATTGTTAAAAACAATAGATGTTTTTCATATCTTTTTAAGAAATTATTTTATATGACGTGGTTAAGTGACAATGAGTAGTGCGTGTAGGTCAGTAACACAAGTTTCTTGAAAACATGAGTAGATCTATAGATGTCAGTTGTAGGGGACGGATGGTCGTGCGGTAAAGCGCTCGACTGTCGACCTGAAGGTACCTGGTTCGATCTCCGGTGAGGACCAAGGAAATTTTTCAGGTCTTGGCTCAAGTCCCCGATATATATATCTCCCGTGGTGCCTCCATGGCCATTGCACTATCGGCTATGGTGGGGATGAAAGAAGGGCACCATAAAACCGTCCCATTAGTGGTTTATAGGATCTAAGGGATTTCATCTCATCCTTACAGGGACTTTACACATAGATGTCAGTTAAAACTGAAAGCTCTGATGACTTTTAAATACATGTACTTCAAAAAGTGTAGACAGTATTTACCAATCTTTCCTTTTGTGTCTCAAGAATTCTTATACCCAATACATGTATGTAGCAAAGGGTTAATAAGAAATAAATTGGTTTTAGGGAGAGGTCACTAGAACATCGACAGGGAAACTAGTAAATTTTCAAAAATATTAAGGGCACACCCGGTAATATAAAATGTTCCGACCCCCCATCCCCCAATTCGAAAGTCCCCCATCGTGGGGGGGGGGGCCAAATGATTTTTATACATTAAATATTAGGTTCATTATGTCATGCTGTCGAATGTCAAAATTCAAGAGGCCGGGCCCCTAAATCCCTAGGTTCGGCACTGCCAGACAATGTTGTGTCGCTGTGTACTAATAAAAATAAACTAATAAAACGTAATGAAGGCTTACTTTAACCCGAGTAAAAATAAAAAGTTAAGTTCCCAAGTTCCCTTTGTCCTAACGGGCAATCGGGGCAGATGAAGTGTAGAATACATCTGTTTCTATAACTATGACATATGAAGTGTAGAATGCATCTGTTTCTATAACCTCGACATATGAAGTGTAGAATGCATCTGTTTCTATAACCTCGACATATGAAGTGTAGAATACATCTGTTTCTATAACCTCGACAATGGAGTGTAGAATACATCTGTTTCTATAACCTCGACATATGAAGTGTAGAATATATCTGTTTCTATAACCTCGACATATGAAGTGTAGAATACATCTGTTTCTAGAACCTTGACATATGAAGTGGTTGTGTGGTTAGCACAACACCCAGCCGCCCCAACTAAAGTCAGGTATCCATTTAAAGCTGGGTGGACTTGTGGGACGACTTTGAAAAACATTACACCTGGAAAATTTCCCATGGTGCTCACCGAGGATCGAACCCAGGACTCTCAGGTCGAGTGTCTACATCACTTGGCCATCTGTCCCACTTTAACCCGAGTATTTTAGGTTAAATGTCGCGATCTATGTAATGAGAACCTAGTTAAATGTTTTCTCTCTTTGAAATCTCTCAGTTTATCTGCGAGTTGAGAAATTGTCTTTTAGAGTCCGTGAGATTTAACTTGCTGTGTTCCTCAGCATGAGGGAACTGCCATACAGCCCTATGGCAAGCGAGCTACCCAACTGGCCGGAGGGGGGGGGTAGCAAAAATCACACGTTCCACGGTTTCCTCATCGTCCTTACAGCGGGGGCACAGAGAATCAACATTCGGCCTCCATCTCACAAAGTACGCACTGTGTTGCCCATTGCGAAACAGGGCAATTTGTGTCTTATCGACTCTCCGATGCCCCCTCCTCGGGACGGTCGCTCCATTAGACTCTGGACATTTCTGCCTTTCCATTGTCCCAACTCGAGAACCGCTGATTGGGTTCAAACTCACGGATCTTGGCACATGCGTCCTCAAGTGGGCTACTTTCATCATCCTCGAGGTTCATCTGCGCTTTTATCAACCTTTACTAGTAACCCGGCCCGGTCAAATCCCAGGCACGTCTATATGCCCAGGAATACACTGAAGAGTCGCCAATACACAATGCCGGGAAATTTCTTCTCTAACTCTTAACTAGTGTATGTATCAATAACCAGTGCTCGATTTAAGAAAAAAACCAGTGCCGGGGATGAAAAAATAATTCTGCAGCGCCGGGGATAAAAATCTATGGTTTCATCCCCGGCAGGGATATATTAGCTAAAGCAGAGCCGGGTTTGATAGCTCTCAGTGCCGGGGATATCCCTGGCATCCTCGGCGGTAAATCGAGCCCTGACAATAACAAAAAAAAAGACTTTCGTAATTCCAAACAGTTGTGTGTTAATTTTTATTCCGGAGGTGGGGGGCGGTTTTGTTTGGGCTGCTTACTTGAAGCTCTGGGTTTGAGGCTAGTATTGATTTAAAAAGACTCGTGCTGACTTTTTTTTTCCTTTCTGTGATATGTACCACTCCAGGAATAGATTCAAGCTGATTCAGCGCTGGATTCAATGATCCGATTCATAACGTACGCAAGCGCAGCGGTGCAAATCTTCTATTAATATTTTAACGGCATGTGGTCAATAGATGAATTAGCATATTAATGAAGTGCGACGAGTTGAAAGGAACAATAAACGCTATCACTGCTAGTATATATCCTGGTGCATTTTAAATCAATCATCTTCTTGCAAAAGAAAACAAAAGTACCGTACACGCGTGGCTTGTCAAACACAGCGGCATGGCTACTGCACACAGGCACGCCGAGAGAGGGGGGTCATTGCCAGGGGGCCCGCAGCTGTAAGGGGCCCGGCTGCCCCGGCCATGTACATTTTTTTCACGACTCAGTGTTTATTGAGTGGCCGCAATGATGTCCTGCCCTGGGGCCCTTGTTGGCTCTCGGCGCCCCTGACTGCACATAGGTCTATATCTGCGGCCCCTGATAAACTATGACAACGAAGGTCCTCTAGTCCCCCTTACTCCCAATTTTTCAACATAATAGATAAATAACAATAAATTCATACACTTCGCAAGCAACCCCTCCCCCCCCCACCTTCAGATGAGGAGCCACTGACAACCCTCGCACCTCCCCCTCGCGGCGACTCTACTCACGGAGCACTGTTCATTACCGGTAGTTACATTCCAGCGAACCTTTAAATTCATGAGTTTTTTTTTCCTTCGAATGCCTACCCAGCCCCGTAGCCAGCCAAGGGGGGGGGGCACTGGGGGGGCGTGCCCCCCCCCCACTTAAAAAAGAAGAAAAAGAGGAAAAAATAAAGAAAAAGTAACTAAAATGAGAAGGCGCCCCCTTGCTGGGTATTGGTGCCCCCCTGCTTACTTTGGCCTGGCTACGGGCCTGTGCCTACCGCTTAATTTATGAATTATAATCTCGAGTGCCATTTTGATAATTGTGTGTTTATGAGTGTGAATCTTTTAAGTGAAACAAATAATTCAACAATAAGGGCTTAAGTTCAATATTGATTTTAGCTTAACTAACAAGTGATTGCTTTTGTTTATTTCATTTTTATTTGTAGAACAGCAACGTTTTCTCGTTAACCATCAATACAGATTCTATACATACTTACTTGGGTCAACAAACGGGTATAAACCTTGCCAAATGTAGTAAAAATGAAAACTGGAGTAGCAAAAAACTGTATAGGCCTAGAAGTTAAGACGAATATATAAAATGTTAAATCGACGAGTGGTCGATTGATATAGAGCGCTTGACTGTCGACCGGAGGGTCCCGGGTTCGAATGTCAGATAGAATCTTGGGACTTGTTCAGGTCCTGGTGAAAGTCCCCAAGTCCACCCAGCTTTAAATGGGTATCTGACTTTAAGTTGGGGGAGTAAAGGCGACTGGGCGTTGAGCTAACCACGCAATCCCCTTATACATGTATGCTGAGGTTACTGAAACAGATGAGTTCTACACTTCATCTGCCCCGATGAGACCTTTGGGGCTTACGGGAACTTTACTTTTTCTAAAATGAATTAACTACGAGTAACGAGGCTAGTTAGCATTCCAGATTTTTCTATCCGGCAGTCAGAACACTTTCAGAACCAAAATCTGTTTCACAAGATTTTGAGCAAAAAATACAATAAGATAATATATATATATATATTATCTTATTGTATATATATATATCGGGCTCTTTGGAATTCGAATAAAGCTTATCGGACCCGTAGGGGAAGTTGGGGTAATAGCGGCCACATTTTTATTTCCTAGTTTATTATTGTGACTGAAAGCATTATCAATGACATACTGTGTTATACAAATAGCCCTATGGAAGTAGTACTATATACCAATAACAGTTGGTTATGACTAGTCTACAACTGGTGAAAAAAAAATTTTTTTTGAAAAAAATTTATGGCCTAATTTACTCTTATGCTCGGGGTACTTTCGTCATAGTTGGCCAAAATTTCTCCAATCTGAGAACACACATATGTAACACAAACAAATATCAGTAGGAAGTTTTTCTTTTTCATTTTATTTGTTTCAACTGTCATGTTTTAAAATGTTATGAATCAGAAATTAAAAAATCTAGTGGCAGTATACAGTTTGTCAAGGGCCCCTTTCGGGGTCCATGCGGTCGTTGTCTAAGAGTATGATCACCTACCGAGTTCTGGCCAGTATTTGTATTTGTCCCAGCCACGTGGCTCCACAGGACGCACACATCACAACGAGAAAAGAGTACTCGACAAATGTAGATACAATACAACAGCAAATATTTATTTACATCAAAACAAGAATGAACATCAGCGTGCCCAATCCCCCCTTCTATTTTAACCTTTCCCAGGTGACGGCAGCCACACTGACCACAGTGCAAAACCTGGGAAGACCAAAGCCTTTGGATATCTTCTTTGTTATCTCCCTCCTGAGTCGATGACGCGACATGAGGGGGGAATAAGGAAGTGGGGCAAAGAAACAGGGGAGTGCCTAGATTTCATTAAAACCAACTCACAGAATGTGACACAGTTTATATTATAAAAAAAAAATTGTTTCAGTCACAAAGTGAAGCTTTTTTTGTTTTCTGTCTGTACCAGCACAGCTTGTGTGAGCCCACTGCTGGCATACTTCGCATTTAATCCAGGGCTCTCAAGAAACTGACCATAATTCAGCCGGCCGAATTTACCCCTTAAACTCTGGCTTTTATTACCCTGTAACAAGGAGAGTGACATTTAGCGATTATTACGAAATAACCGGACAATTTTACTAACTCAAAATCTCGTACCGTATAAAATAAAACTCTTCATTTTATGAAACAATAAAAAATACTCACTTTGCCCAAATTAGGATTTTGCTTTGTAAACAAGAAAAACTTTAATGAACTCGCGATAAAAAAAATTGCTTTTCACTTCTTGATATAAGAAGCACCGCCCACCGATAGCACGCGTCCAAAGATCCTACATACTAGAAGATAAGGGGGTGGACGAATTTACCCCGCGGCCGCTATTACCCCACCTTCCCCTATACATCGTTAAGAATCGATTTTTTTGTACCAACATTGCAATATATTCGGCATGTAATGTGAACAGGGGCGGACGTATGTTAGTTAGGGCCCCCAGCGCAGAAGAAAATGTTGGGTCCTTTAGAAAAAAGAGAGACATATTATAGGGTTCTAAATAATCGGCACCCTAGGAGCGCTACCGGCGCGCCCTTCCATAAATCCGCCCCTATGTGTGATGATTCTTGTAAAGACCTAAATAAGGGTTATGGCCTTACATAGTAAACAGCCTCACAAGTGCACGGTCTATTTGAATTCATGTCGTGGTTTAAAACAATTTTGCGAATAACTAATGGGGGCTCCCTAAAATTGTTATCTGAGTCGGTTCCCCTATTTATGTGAGTCGGTTCCCATTGTTGTGTCAGTGGGTTCCTATTGTTATGTCAGTGGGTTCCCATTGTTATGTGAGTGGGTTCCCATTGTTATGTGAGTGGGTTCCCATTGTTATGTGAGTGGGTTCCCCTTGTTATGTGAGTGGGTTCCCCTTGTTATGTCAGTGGGTTTTTTTTCCTTTGGATTTGGAGAGGGGTGTGTGTTTGTTTGTGAAGTCCCTGTAAGAATGATATGAAATCCCTAAGATCTTATAAACTACAAACGGGATGGTTTTTATGGTGCCCTTCTTTCACCCCCCCCCCACCATAGCAGATAGTGCAATAGCAATGGAGGCACCACAGGAGGGGAGGGATAGAGCTATACTTTAGTTATGATTAGTTTTAAGTTTTCTCGAGACTCTTAACACTTGATATATAAGTTAGGTATGCTTTGGTTTCAACAAATGACAAATAGCAGCCAACTGTGTTCGAAGGTAAGTAATAAAAACTGGTCCCTTATTTGTTACCTCAAAAATACTTTTCCTTACGTTGTGCTAAACTTGTAGACCTATTGTTTTGGTTTAAATGGCAGCCCACCAATCCATTTCAAGACCCCCTCCCAAGCCCCAACCAATACGTCAAAGCTACTCAACTTCAAAAGACTTCAGAAGTCAGTATGATTTCAAATAGAAAGTTTGGTGGTTTCGTGTTGGAAAGACATGTGATCTCCAATGCAACGTGTTAATTGTGGGGTAGACGGTGTGATCTCCAATATAACACTCTTAGTGTGAGATAGACAGTGTGATCTCCAAATGTAAGCTGTTTAGTGTGGGATAGACGGTGTTATCCCCAAATGTAAGCTGTTTAGTGTTGCATAAACGGTGTGATCTCCAAATGTAAACTGTTTAGTGTGGGATAGACGGTGTTATCCCCAAATGTCAGCTGTTTAGTCTGGGATATGTGGTGTGATCTCCAATATAACACTTTTAGTGTGGGATAGACGGTGTTATCCCCAAATGTAAGCTGTTTAGTGTGGGATAGACGGTGTGATCTCCAATATAACACTCTTAGTGTGGGATAGACGGTGTTATCCCCAAATGTAATCTGTTTAGTGTGGGATATGCGGTGTGATCTCCAATATAACTTGCTCTGGGATAGACCAGGCACGCCGAGAGGGGGGCATTGCCAGGGGGCCCGCATCTGTAAGGGTGCATAAAGGGGGCCCGGCCGCCCCGACCATGTCAATTTTTTCACGATTCATTGTTTTCAAAGGGGCCCGTAATGATGTCCTGTTGGCTCTCGGCGCCCCTGGGATAGACCAGACCAGTGGTCGGCAAAGTGCGGCTCCGGAGCCGCATGTGGCTCTTTGGCTCCTTAAGTGCGGCTCTGGCATTTAGTTTTATTTAGTATACAACTTATTTAGTGTACTACTTATTTAGTGTAATAAAAGTTTACTAAACAAGCAGATTTTGGCTCCCAATTTTTTAGAGCATTTTCGAAAAAAATGCTCTATTGTCCCCGTTTTGTCTGTCTGTCTGTCCGTCATCACCCTAGATCTCAACAACCATAAGTCCTAGACCCATGATGTATATATCATTTTGTAGGTCTTGGCCTGCCAAGAAATTACTTTTTTCCATTTCGCGATCTGACCTCTCAGGGCCGTAAAAGGGGCCTTAGTACCGTTTTTTACTATATAAGCTATATTAATAAAGGAGCGCTATATCTCAGCAACTATAAGTCTTAGACCCATGATGTATATATCATTTTGTAGGTCTTGGCCTGCCATGTGTACATCAAAAGTTCATTTCGCTATAGGACCTCTGAAGGCCGGGCTTCAGGGCTCATAAGGGGCTTATATATTATATATATACACCTTGTACGTTCAATAGCCCGTTCATTTGGTGCGAAATACTGCAGCACGTAGTTTCACCAAGATTTATTAAGAAACTCATCAAATGAAATAGTAAGCTTGTGTTCTGAGTTTAATTGAAAGTATCAGAGCTATGCAACAATTGACGGAGTTTTCGGACGATTAAATGACTATAATTTCGAATGTTTTCAATTATGAGTCCTATTTCAGTAACCACAAACCACTTGTAGTTAGATTTAAGAGAAAATAATTTTTTTTTCAAATATAAAGAAACGTCTTTATAAATTTTTTTTTTACAGATATATGCATTACACAATTGAATTTATAAACATTTCCAAAATTTACAAATATTTACTGAAAGATAGCATACGTACTGATACATAACATGAAAATGCGCTAACACGTCCTGTGTCCAGAATGGAACAGGCTTAATTGCTTGTTTATTATTGTTGTAATGCTCATATTTGGCTCTTTGG
The DNA here is from genome assembly GCA_021962125.1 of Bulinus truncatus. Classification (NCBI taxonomy): domain Eukaryota; kingdom Metazoa; phylum Mollusca; class Gastropoda; family Planorbidae; genus Bulinus; species Bulinus truncatus. The sequence continues at coordinate 7,518,653 of JAGDYQ010000026.1, forward strand.
CTGATAGGTTTGCCGACCACAGGACTACACGGAGTAAATGATTTTTTTTTTATCCCAGCGATTGACACAATGATGGCTAAGTATTTAATTCAATTATTGTGTCGTATAGACTGGATAGACCACTGTACTAATTGATAGGCTATTAGTGAAAAACTACTGGTCCATAATACATTTACACTATAAGTAAATGCTGCTAAAAATGGCGGTGTTTTTTAACTTACATGAAGTTGTGGAAAAATCTATAAACAATAAAAGCAAGCGTATGTAAGTAAAAGGGGACACCACAAGATTTCATAGCCGAAATCTAAAGTAAAATGAATCACTTGTGTTTACATTTCGTACTATTTTGTGACTTTGTCTGCCTGAAAAATAAAATACAACGAGCCCGCAATTAGGAACCTTTACAATTTTGTATGAAGTCTAGCTGTGTTTGACAAAGTGCAAGTGATCATATCACTAATTCATATGAGGTTTTCTGTCTAGTTTCAAACAATCACTGATGTTAAATGCTTGTGGATTTATAACCATTGATAATCATGAGAAAATGACAACTCACTGAAACTATTTGCTTACTCATATTTCACATATCGATCAGCTGATTTGTCTACAGTACTTACGTACTAGAAACAATGAACATCCTGGCGATGGCTTTAAAACCTTTCTAGAAAATACAATCAAGTGGTGAACATTTTATAGACCTATTACAGGAATTAGTCACATGAAAATATTACTAATATGTTTGGGCGGTTAAGCACATGAAGCGAAATTGGTAAAAATAATCAAGAGTTGTAAATATATATATAAACTTAACACGGCCGATATAAAAGTCATATTGATCGTGTAATGAAATTGTTTTTAAAATCTTAAATACAAGAAAGGAGGACTATGCTATATCAAATGCAGAAATTTTCAATTCTTTCTTTAAAATTTAGAAGCCGAAGATCATTTACTTGTAGGATATACTAGAAAAAAAACAGATATTATGTCAGAAATGTGCAGCAGAAAATATAAAGATTCAATCATTCTGAACTTTATAGAAAACAAGATAACACAATATTGATTTCTCCTTTTAATTTTACAAATTTAGCCCATTGCATTTTGTTTATTTTATACAACAGTTGTGGCAACACACTTTAAACCTGAGACAAAAATGTCTCTGTGGTGACATTGAAAATCCCAAATAAGAAACAAGTTAACAAGTTGCATTGTCTCTATTATGTATAGTACCAGATGTGAAACGTAATGTTGATTATGAATATCTCTTGATATATTTTGTAATAAATTCACCAGTGGTGGGGGAAGAGGAGAGGTAACCAACATTTGTTACTACTTAGGGTATTCCATTGCTTATATGTTATATTTGTATTAATGCAGATGATACATTGTATAAAGGAATTCAAAACGCACAACAAGAGTAATTATTGTGATAATAAATGTTACGTGTTTACAAGTCCGAGAAGAAAAAAAACTATGTTTAAATATATACAGATAATGAAACATTGTTCAGAGGTTTCACGGTGCCCCAGATTTTTCTGGCGATGATCCTGTCTCATAAATATTAAGCCGATACAACCCCGTGCAAGGGGGGGGGGTACATTTTTATAAATCAATCCTGACTTACCATATATTATGAAATATATTCGTGCAGCCTACGGTACAACTTGCCATATATTATGAAATTTATTCGTGCAGCCTACGGTACAACTTGCCATATATTATGAAATTTATTCGTGCAGCCTACGGTACAATTTGCCATATATTATGAAATTTATTCGTGCAGCCTACGGTATAACTTGCCGTATATTATGAAATTTATTCGTGCAGCCTACGGTACAAATAGTGTACGATTAGGCCCCTAACTTTCCACAGCCGATCCTGCCTGTAAATATCGAATTGTGCTATTAGTTGCACTTTCTGATTCAGTGATTCCAAATCTTAGTAGAACTTCCGTCACTTAATGAAGGGAAATGAAAATCAATACATCGGGTATTTAAATGTGAGCACGTGTAGAAGTAGAAAGACTCATTCTCACCTCGAGACCACTGCCACCTCAACCCCTTGAAAAAGTTGGAGTGGCCTCCAGGTAGGGTGTTGTTTTACAGTAGGTAGGAGAGGGAAGACTTAGATGTAACCAAGTAACATGTACTAAACATTCATTAATTTTATTAGATTCTTGTTAGATTCTCTCTCTCCCTCTCTCTCTCTCTCTCTCTCTCTCTCTCTCTCTATATATATATATATATATATATATATATATATATATATATATATATATAGCCTGAAAGTATTTAACTGATTTTTTAAAATATAAATGTTCAGACCTCTGTGATGACTGTTGCTTAGCTGGAAAAGTAATTTTCACAAATCAAGAATCAGTCTATATAATAATTATTTAAAATTACAACCAAAAAAGAACGTTAGACACACGTACTATTTAATTTTTTCAACTTGCCCTATTCCTTTTTTTTCTATTATAATGTTGAATTTAATAAATACACTTTGCACACTATATTATAGTACACACACAAGCACAAAGATGTGCCTATATTAATGAGAGAAAAAATACACTTAAGTTTACATTTTTTAAAATCCGTCTTTATTATTATTTTTTTTCCCCACTTGTAAGCAGTTTTATATAACCTTGCACATGTGGCAAGTAAATCCCTTCTCTTGCAATACTTTCATGAAGACGAAAACGCATTTCGAATGCACAGACAATATTCGTAGCCTCCAGCCACCAGGGACACGTTCAACGCCCAGTTAATCCAAAGTATTTCTGTATTTCACTGTATATGCACTTCTTTTTTTTTTCCCCTCAATATAACGTCTGTAATTTAAGTCAGCGTATCGCTTGCCCAAGAACGCCCGATAAAACACATTCTTGAAACTCTCATTTCCTTCACTATCATTCAGGAAATAATGAAAAAAAAAGCAACAGAAATATAAAAAAAGACTGGTAACACAGTGTGCAACGTAGTATGGCACAAGTTTTGTTAGGACCAGGCTGCTTGTGATAAATGAAATCGGTCGATGTTTACTAAAGGGCTACACGATCAAGTCAAGCCTGACCTGAAGCAACGTTAAAAAAAAATAATAAAGGTCGGCCTGTAACTAGAAGGAAAAAAAAAAAAGCTATACGAGAGAAGGGTATACCGAAGGGAGATAACATACAGAAACATATTTTTGAATGCGAGAAGGGAGGGTGTACTGCAGCAGAGGGGGGAGACATGGGTAAGCCAAATTCGCAGAAGTAGCTAAGGAGAGGGATGGGGGGAGAGGGGGGAGGTTTCTATCAGCCAATGGCATTTGAGCGAAAAACCCTGTCATGGCGGTTCAACAATAAACTTTGTTGGTGTGCTGTGCTCGCCCGGTAAAACCAGGCCACAGCAACCTATGTGTTGCGCGAAGAGAGAAGTATTATCATCAGGCTAACCAGCGTCAGGCGTGTTGATCGCTGAATTAGGAAGGGTAGCTGGTGATATTTTAAATGTATATGATAAAACGTGTGTTTTAAGTGACTCGCGCAGTGAATTATTTAATTCTGATAACGAGTTGGAAGTGGATTAATTTTTATTGTAGTTAGTAAAATGTGATTTCAGTGCACTGTCTCGCTTAATGAGTGTCAGCGGTTCGTTTGTACTGATTCTGCCAGTAAGTGTTTGAGTTGTTTTTTTTTCTTTGAATATTTCATCATCAATCAGGATTTATGTTATTGAATAATTAAGTTAATGAGCAGTGTAAGTATATATATCTGTTGTTTTAGTTATTTATATTCTCTATATAGGTCAGGACATTGACTTTAACACGTCTGACGTTGTTTACTGGTGATTTTTAGTTCTTGTCTTTAAAATTTTAATTAATATGATAATCAAATGAAAAAAAAAATGCGTAATTTTAGTTAATTAGTGTCATTGTTCATGTGTGTCGCTTGTTTCTGAGTAGCCTAAATGCACACCATATGTTTTCTGTGAATTAGGCGAAAAACTTCATGAAATATAAAATTTAAATGCATTGCTGAAATGCAAATAATATACAAACATTGTTTTAGGACCTCGTTATTGAATATTCTTTTAACAAATATTACATTGACATTACACTGATAATTTTAAAATCTAATTATTAGAATTATTTTAATGTTATTCGAATTAAAAAAAATATGACATTAGTCCTTAGTGTAAAAATAAAAAAAAATATTTCTTACTATGTCTAATTTCACTGAATCTTAGCTACTAAAATAGTCTAATGTCAATGGTAAATAAAGTGAAAATGATAATGGAAGCACTGTTAATTAAGCTAACACTCAAAGTATTGATTAGTCTATTGTTATTATGAACATTAAAAGTATTGACAATTGTTAATGTATTCTGGCTGTGTACCGATGTCTTCCCGCTATATCTTTCTTATTCAACTTATGGCATGGGTGACCATTAAGTGACCACTCATGAGATCAGCGAGAGCCCCATTCCGGTTTTTCCATGCATATTTACTTACTTCACATGTAATTTTTCAAAATTTAGTGAAAAAAAAGTAATATAAGTTTAAAAATAAGAGAAAACTGGATTCAATGTTAACCGCACTAATTGATCTAATTGAAAAGCCGCTTGCTGCTATAAGTATAGACATAGGAGTCACATTTCGTTATTTTATCAAATATCTACAATTTAGCTAGTGTCATATCAAATATCTACAATTTTGATAGTGTCATATCAAATATCTACAATTTAGCTAGTGTCAGTAGTGTTTAGATTTATTTTATTAATCTCTCTATACTCAGTCGACAAGCCTAGTTTTCAAAGACGATTATCAAAGTTCAAAATTTGTTTCACGTTACATTTTTATTACTAAATACATTATTGGTGTGTTATTGATCTAATTTTGTACTAATAAATAAAATATATTCATAATTAACATAATTTAAATTTAAATATTTTTAAGTCATGAGATATGATTTTAGTATTTAAAAAAAATAATATCAATACATTCCTTTTAAAGTTTAATGAGTTTCTGAGTTCTTGGAAATGATCTGGTTTTACAAGTAAAATTAATGTATTCAGTTTTAGTGCGTTTATTTCTGACCAATGCTGGATTTAAGAAAAAACCAGTGCCGGGGATGAAAAAAAAATTCCGCAGAGCCGGGGATAAATGTCTATGGTATCATCCCCGGCGGGGATATATTAGCTAAAGCAGAGCTGGGGATGACGGTTCTCAGTGCCGGGGATATCCCCGGTGGTAAATCGAGCCCTGTTTCTGACCTCTGAAACATGATTTCACAACTAAATTTTATTGATTTTTGACGCATCATCTGTTTTTTTTAATATCTCAATTCATAAACATTCCCAATAAGTTAAAAAAGAGTATTACATTAAAAATTTGAACACCTTAAAAGTAATGCTACGATGTTATAAATTGGTGTTTAGTTGAATATATAATTGTCTTTGTAAATATTGCACTCTCTGAATGTTAAAAGCTTGACTAAAATCCTCCAGAGCTTTATTTAAACTGTTTTCTCTCTGTAGTTGTGCACTTGTATTAATGTATAACATTGGCATTTATTGATGATTTGAATATTTTAACATAATTTTCGAATACGTTTTTATTGTAGTTAAATATTTGGCAATAGACAAATATGACGGTTGTGGCTGAAGACGATTAGTTGGCCTTTGATTACATAACAGTGCATACAAAAACTCTTAATGTGCATACATATTTACATTATTATTTAATCGATGATTAGGTTAAAGGAATTTTTAGAGCATTTTCGAAAAAAAAATGCTCTATTGTCCCCGTTTTGTCTGTCTGTCTGTCTGTCCGTCATCACCCTAGATCTCAACAACCCTAAGTCCTAGACCCATGATGTATATATCATTTTGTAGGTCTTGGCCTGCCAAGAAATGACTTTTGTCCGTTTCGCGATCTGACCTCTGAGGGCCGTAAAAGGGGGCTTGTAAAGTACCGTTTTTTTACTATATAAGCTATATTAACATAGGAGCGCCCTAGATCTCAGCAACCATAAGTCCTAGACCCATGATGTATATATCATTTTTTAGGTCTTGGCCTGCCAAGTGTACATAAAAAGTCCATTTCGCGATCTGACATCTCAGGGCCGAAAAAAAGACTTTCCTAGGTACCGTTTTTGCTTATATTTTAAATATAAATAATAAAAGCTAATCAAAGGGGCTTAATCATTATTTATTTTTGTAACAGTTATTCAACATGATTACTTTCCTCTCTTTTTATCAAAACACGGAAAAAAAATACGGATTTCGTTCGGCGAAAATGCTCTAAAATGTCCTTTGTCCGAAACGGAAAAGACTTGTTTTTAGTAAGCCTCATTTTTGGCAATGTTATATCTATTGCGGTTACGGGCCTTTATTTATCTATTTATTTATTTCGATGAAATAAAACTGTCTTCTAGAAGAACGTTTTTTTTTTAAAATATTTTTATCAGTTTGTAATTTTATTATTAATAAATTAACTAGGAATATCCTCAGTAAAATTAAAATAGAGAGTTACAGTTTTTGTAATTGAAATTCAGCATTTTATTTGGTTACCATTTTGTGGTACCTGAACATCAACCGTTTAGCAGACGTCAACCACTTCATTTGAGCTTTAACATAATAGTATCTTACAGCTACTGGAACAATATCTTACAGCTACTGGGACAAATTAAATTAAAAAAAAATAATCCTTTCTTTTTCTAAGGAGTTAGTAGAACTTATTTTCGTTGGGTTTTGAGTAATAATAGAAAAAGGGGGAAAAAATCAATCGTACAATAACGGTCTGCTGCAGTTTTGGGTACAATAAGTAGCGTACCTTACTGCGCAGGTACTTAATAATTTGTGCGTGTACTAAAACTATACATTTCGATGTGTGCTAATATTTAAGGTAGCCATTGTTCACTGAAACACCTTTATTGTTGTAAAAATTCTTCTGGATGAGGATTTGTAATTACATGCATATTTGTTAAAGGACTACGTTTACAATGTTTAACCCCCCCCCCCCTGCATTCGGGCCACTTATCATAATAATGAAATACTACGTTTAGTTTGCATGAATAACTATTCTAACAATAATCTTTTTTTTTAAACCTCTTAAAAACTTCAAGTAAAGAGATTTTGAAATTTTTTTTCTTATATATTTTTTCTAATTATTACAAATAATGGCAATAATATAATCAACTTTGGATTAACGTTAACTTATTTAAAAAAAATATACATGAATGCTTCATTTGTATACTATAAAATTGGCGACGCTATTTATAATATACTACTTGGATAAATTACAAGTACAAAGAGATTCTCGTGGAATCTCGTTGTGCTTTTGTTTTATTTTTTTTCGTGGATATTTTTTACGATGGTGTTAATTTTGTTTACAGAAAATAATTATAAATTTTCGTGAAAATAAATTGATATTTTTTTTTACTTTATACACTAATAAAACACTAATAGTGAGATATAACAAACTTTCATACATTAAATAAAACACTAATAGTGATTTGCAATAACATTTCCAGTACATTTGTATTCAACCTAGCCATACGGAGCAGCTAAAAATAGCAAGATTAATAGATACACAACTTAGGCTTTCAGTAGATGTTGTTTTTATTAAAATGTAGCTGATACACGTATTTATTTTTCAACGTTTACAATCATATCTTTTTATCTTGTATATAAATAATGCACTTGTCCAAGTCCAGTGTTAGCTGTTATAAAATGTTGAACGTTTATTTCACGCAATATCTTAATTCCCTTTCGTACTACAATTCTTTCACCAGGAGGGCAAGAGTGACAGATATTTCTAGATACCAGAATCAATGTCTTGAAGTAAAAAAGAAGTGGAATATATTCGACCATGTATTGAGATAATTAATTTACGGTGGATAGGAGTTCTCTGTAAATGCGATATTCCGTTGGAATGAATAATTATGTGCGCTCGCCTGTTTCTTCTTTTTTTTTTCTTTCACTCTGGGATTAATTAAGTAAATTCCTTCCTTATGGACGGCCACGGGGACTACAACCCCCTGGACAGGCCTCGATTATTAACTGCAGGCCTGGAGGGTGGCGCGAATGCCAGCGGATCATCCAACGCCCCCGGGGGTGGCAGTGTTCACCTTACGGTCACGGAATTGGCCGCCCGTGCTGCCACCCCTACGACATTGACCACTCTGGCACAGTATCAGAGTCGATATGGATTACCTCCTGCCGCTTTGCCTGGTAAGTAACATTTTACATTTTTTTTGTATTTTATTTTCCGCGTGCTGTGTGTGTATTTGTCTGCCTGGTCAGTAACATTTTTACAGAATTGATCACCCGTGAGATTCTAGAGAACCGATTTCCAATTTTTATATACTATGAAAAATACTGCATTGTGTCTCACTAGAGTTTATTCGCAAAGATTTGATGGAGGAAAGTAATGAAATAATCAAAACAAAAAAAAATCTGTGTTATTGGGAGTTGCACTAACCTAAATAAAAGGACGATAAATGATACATGCTTACGCCCTATTAACTCTGTTTATTCAGGTGTTAATTGAAGGCGAATTGCACCATCATTATACGTACGCCACTGTATATACCATACATCAGGATGAATTGAACATATATTATTGATTGTTGAATTCAACTTGAGGTTGATTGGAGTTTTTTTTTCCAAATACGGTGTGTTTAATATTATTGCAAGTCTTATAGTTGAACTACAATATTGGCTACAATATCTATACATGATGTGTCTATCTGTCTGTTTAACGTTTGATTGACGAAAATTTAACACAAATCATCTTTTTTTTTTCACTCGCTTTTGAAATGTAATATAACCACACCATAACGTTTCTGCGTATTAATCTGCCAACATCACACATCGCATTTATTTGATAAACTGTCATGTCGATAAAACTAATAATAACGTGCTATTTAATTGATCTTATCCACGTCAAACAAATTGATCCTGCTCTTACTTCATGTTACCGTTTTATTTATTTTTCTCCCAACAATTGCCACTACGTTTCTATGGTTATGACTACAGAAAAAAAACCAAATTCTTCTTATTCGACCCTGGAGGGATTATGTAGATTTACTAAATGTACTTCTGGACACTGCAGTGTTGTCCAACATCACTTTACTAAATGTGACGGCTGGACACTGCAGTGTTGTCCAACATCACTTTACTAAATGTGACGGCTGGACATTGCAGTGTTGTCCAACATCACTTTACTAAATGTACGACTGGACATTGCAGTGTTGTCCAACATCACTTTACTAAATGTACGGCTGGACATTGCAGTGTTGTCCAACATCACTTTACTAAATGTGACGGCTGGACATTGCAGTGTTGTCCAGCATCACTTTACTAAATGTACGGCTGGACATTGCAGTTTTGTCCAACATCACTTTACTAAATGTACGGCTGGACATTGCAGTGTTGTCCAACATCATTTTACTAAATGTACGGCTGGACATTGCAGTGTTGTCCAACATCACTTTACTAAATGTGACGGCTGGACATTGCAGTGTTGTCCAACATCACTAGGTTTTTTTATCACTAGGATGTCTGCAGCGGTGAATCCATTTTCTTTCATCGTGTTCCTGTTTTGAAAACAAGGCGTAGAAATAATTTGTTATCTTTCAAGAGATATCTGGCCTGTTACTGGATTCACGTTTTAGTAGAGCACACAGCCTGCGGTAATAGAAAAAAAAAGTTATGTTTCACCTCTGAACAGACTTAGACAAGACTTAGTCTCACTGTATGACTCCCAGCATTTACTTCTTTTTATAGAGTCAATTCTACTGCATTCAGTAATATACCAACCACAGTTTGGAGTAATTTGAGAGGGTCACTTTATGCTTATCTCTAAATCATTTAATTATAATACGAAATATCTTGGTTAAAGGAAGTTAATGATGTAATACTCCCATGGACATTTTCTATTAAAATACCGTAGACTCCAAATTATCAGTCTTTATTTGGCAGATTGGTGTTTTTAACCCGAGTAATTCGACTAATGCGGGATACATGTATCTCCACCCATCTATACCATTAAAATGTCATTAAAAAAATTACAACGCACAATTTTACTTTTCTTTTATTTTTTTACTGAGGCTAGATAATCAGAAGTTCGAATTACATGTATTGCGAACCAGATTGTCATTTGTTATGTAATAGGGAACACGCTAGGCGTTGCTCTTTGCTTTTTTTTTCTCGAAAGTGTTCTGTTGATTATACAATCTCAGCGGGGGGTGGAATGGGGTGCTTCACGGAAATTCCAATTTGTTGACCTTCGTCATCAGTTTTCGTTGGGGGAGAAGATGGGGGGTGGTGGTGTCATCTGAAGTCATCTGTTGTAAAAGTTCTGCTTCCTGCCCAGGTGGCCTGATCTCTTAAAACATAGAGCACCAGTGGGAGACCATCCACTTGTAGTTTAGATAATAATCTTTGCTGTTGACCGATTCTAGATAAACAATGGTTGTATTGTGTTGGTTTGATTGTCCAAGTTCACTCTAGCAGATTGGCTAACCTTACCATGGCTTTTGTGTACAATATTGTCACACACCACACATACGCCATCTATTTATTGTTTAGTTTCATTTACAGATTAAAAGTGACGCTAAAAAAGATACATTCCATTTTACAAATTCATTCATGTAGCATACATCGTTTGAAAAAAAAATCTCAAGATACCATTTTGAAAGGGAAACAACACGTGGAACGTGTTAAAGTAATTAGAGCATTTTCGAAAAAAAATGCTCTATTGTCCCCGTTTTGTCTGTCTGTCCGTCCGTCCGTCATCACCCTAGATCTCAACAACCATAAGTCCTAGACCCATGATGTATATATCATTTTGTAGGTCTTGGCCTGCCAAGAAATGACTTTTTTCCATTTCGCGATCTGACCTCTCAGGGCCGTAAAAGGGGCCTTATAAAGTACCGTTTATTACTATATAAGCTATATTAATAATGGACCGCCCTATATCTCAGCAACCATAAGTCCTAGACCCATGATGTATATATCATTTTGTAGGTCTTGGCCTGCCAAGTGTACATCAAAAGTCCATTTTGCGATTTGACCTCTCAGGGCCAAAATATAAGAGTTTTTTATGTACCGTTTTGCTTATATTTTAAATATAAATAATAAAAGCTAATCATAGGGGCGTAATCATTATTTATTTTTGTAACAGTTATTCAACATGACTTACTTCCCGTACTTTATATAAAACAACAATTGACGGAGTTTTCGGACGATTAAATGACTACAATTTAGAATGTTTCAATTATGAGTCCTATTTCAGTCACATATTCACTTTACAATTAAATCTACTGAGTCCTATTTCAGTGACCACAAACCACTTGTAGTTAGATTTAAGAGAAAATAATTTTGTTTTCAATTATAAAGAAACGTCTTTTTAATATCTTTTTTCAGATATATGCATTACACAATTGAATTTGTAAACATTTCCAAAATTTACAAATATTTACTGAAAGATAGCATACGTACTGATACATAATACGAAAATGCGCTAACATGTCCTGTGTCCAGAATGGAACAGGCTTAGATTGCTTGTTTTTTTTTAATTATGTATTTATACTCGTAAATGTCATATACCATTAAAGTTAAAAATGGGATATTTAATTTTAAATGTCAGAGTATTAAACAAGACAACACTGAAGTTAAAACTTAAAGCTGACTGAATTTTGTGTGTGTGTGTGATAAGTCAGTTTCTCCCTTTTTTTTAAAAACACATTTAGTCTTTAAATACATTCATATGTGACTTTCACACTTGATACTGTTAATGTACAATTCAATACAATATTTCTGAGGGCACTGACTGATATGAGCCCGGGTGTGTACGTTAGATAATATTAGACACACAAGACTTCTGGGTCCATGACGATGACTGAACTTGATGCACCTTACTACTCCACTAACATTAACTGTTTAACCATTTATCATTAAAAAAAAACACTTTAGGTTCTATGTTACACTTTTATACACTCTGGTTAATACGTTAACACTATATTACTTGGACTAAGTTTATATTACTTCAAATAAGTCTATATTACTTCAACTATTACTTCAACTAAGTCTATATTACTTCAACTATTACTTCAACTAAGTCTATTTTACTTCATCTATTACTTCAACTAAGTCTATATTACTTCAACTATTACTTCAACTATGTCTATATTACTTCAAATATTACTTCAACTAAGTCTATATTACTTCAACTATTACTTCAACTAAGTTTATACCTATATCATGACTTAAGCAGGTGGCGAATAGGGTGACAGCCACGGGGTCTTTGTCTAAGGGTGATCCATAGTTTCTTGATACGATAGCCTCCACTTAGGCCTCTAGGCCCCACATTTGACACTCACTTTAGGCCCTGTGCATTTTACCGTAATGCCAAGGCCGCCTCTAGTTAATTGCACTATCATGTTGTTCTGCATAGTTCCATTGGTCACAGCAAATCTAGTTTATAGACCAATCAAACATTTGTTATCGTTTCTCATAGAGAAAATGTTATCGATATAAGACGTTAATGTTTTCACATCAGCATTCAAACCTGATTAGCCTATTCGTTCAACTCTCTTGATGCCCAAAATCACTTTTGACTATTACGGAACATAGCTTAAAGAGATGTCTGTTTATTGGATGTATATAGCTTTAAATAAAAAAAAAAGGAACATTTTTACACAAGGCTATAACGAATAATCTAATGTTCTATGATTAGCATTGGAACAGTGTTATTGTTGAGTCTAGTGAGTTACTGTCTTTCTGGATGTAACTAGTTCTGGAGCACGTGTCTCTTTGTCTCTGGGAGCGGTCAACTAAGGGTCACGAGTCTTTGTTTCAGTGTCCAGCTTCAGTTGCTCACGCTCAGTATGGATAAGGCTGTCGTCGATGTCGACTCCCCCCCCCCCCCCCACTCATTGATAGACGTTTATCGTGGAGACAAAAAGAATTCCATCTGTCGGTTTCCCTAGGCTCCTGTAGGGTTTTTACACCCCTCCACCCCCCCCCCCCGTTTTATTCATTATATAATTAAATGTCCCAGTGTTCATCGAAACACCTGGCTATAGAAACCATTAACGTTAATTGATATAGATTGGGGATATCAATGGGTTATAATTCCAGGTATCTAGTGGTACTGCTCGTACAGTTTTTTTTTTTTTTAAATTTGTGTAGCTATATCGGTCATTGGGTCATTGCTTTGTTACACCATCATTCATCTCTGCGGCATAAATCAAAACTAATATTAATATAATTTTTTTTTTGATTTTCGACATGCTGTCGTGAATTTTCACAAGTGATTTGATTTAGGCTTTGTGTCATTTTATTTTTTCATTGTATTATTGAATAAAACAAAATGCTTCGATTTGCGTTGCATGGTAATTTGACATACCGAGTTACCCTATCTTATCAACCAGAGGGTGGGCAAGCTTTTTTAAACGCGGACCACAGTGGGTTGTTAAATATGACTGAAGAACAGGACCAAGAGTTGATGTATGTAACGTATATAGTGGGTTGTTAAATATGACTGAAGAACAGGACCAAGAGTCGATGTATGTAGATGTAACAATAGCTTTAGATAGGTCTATACAATTTTAGAACCACTGTCAAACTCATGGGTCTAGGACACAGTCATATGTTTTGATAACTAGAATTCCAGCGGTTGATCTTTGTTTAGGGTAAAATTAGTTGTCACCACAGGTTATGACCCCACAGAGGTAGGTGACGATAGATGTAATTAGGCAGACAAAGGAATACTAGCCCATAGTGAGTTTTTAGCCGCACCAATCTCTAGGCTGGAATAAGAGTCATTAATATGTAGATGAGTAAGAAAGGGTGTTAGGGAGCCAATCAGAAGTTCTGGGCGTTTGGGGCACATGATAATTCACAATCACATAAATATGAGAGGTAAATGAGATTTCGTCAGACCGACGAAAGACATCGAGACCTACCGATCAACAGAGCGACTATAGAGATAGAAACATCAAGACACCATATTAGATATAGTACTCTTGCCTGTAGGACAGTATACATATTAGATATACGTACTCTTACCGCAAGACAGTATACATACTAGATATACGTTCTCTTACCGCAAGACAGTATACATATATTGACAAGTTATTAAGTATACGTACTCTTATAAGATAAGACAGTGTACAGGTGTTCAGAGAGAAATCAAGTTATTAAATATACGTACTCTTACTCATACGAGAAGACAGTATACAGGTGTTCAGAGAGAAATCAAGTTATTAAATATACGTACTCTTACTCATACGAGAAGACAGTATACATTCAGAGATAAGTTGAAGTTTAACAGTACACAGTCAACGTTTATTCTGCTAAGGCATATTTGTGAATATTTCGGCACTTGAGTGCATTTATATGTGTTTTACTATTATTTAAATACATATTATTGAATCATGGAACTTGGCTTTATTAATGATGTTTTGTGTGTGTGAGTGGCAAGAGACTGAACGCTACCATCTTTGAAGTAAAACCAGAGAGAACATCGGCTACTACATAACCTAATATCAACAAACTACATAACATTTAACTACGTAGCGTTATACAAAAATCAATAACGTTACAGTAGATATATATAGTGGGTTGTTAAATATGACTGAAGAACAGACCAAGAGTTGATGTATGTAGATATATATATATAGTGGGTTGTTAAATATGACTGAAGAACAGGACCAAGAGCAGGTGTATGTAACGTATATAAAAACGAAACCCATAAAATGTAAATGTGATTGGTGTGAACGAGCAGTCTGACGGGCCAATGAGCCGTGGTTGGCCCATTTCTGTTATTATTTGTCTAATAGTATGTACTTTATTACTTAAAAGTATCTGACAAGTCAAAATTAAATGAACGAATCGTAAGAATCGTCTGTGAGGTATATATCGTGATTTACAGTCATTTCTTGCTCATGCTTTGACTTAATCGCATCAGTCAGTTATCAGACGACGGCTTGTACGCGCATCTCATTTTAATAGGAGCCTCCATTGTTTTCCCCAGGTGTTCAGTTTTTTTAATCGAAGATATCACTGATGGACATGCATCATACATTGACGTGAATATCACTGATGGACGTATATCATACATTGACGTGAATATCACTGATGGACATATATCATACATTGATGTGAATATCACTGATGGACATGTATTATGCATTGACGTGAATATCACTGATGGACATATATCATACATTGACTCGAATATCACTGATGGACATGTATCATGCATTGACGTGAATATCACTGATGGACGTATATCATACATTGACGCGAATATCACAGATGTTCATGTATCATACATTGATGTGAATATCACTGATGGACATATACCATACATTAACGCGAATATCACTGATGGACATGTATCATACATTGATGCGAATGAAACCCACACGTTTTTTTACTTGATTGTATTAGAGAAAATATTCTAGTACGAATTATTTATCTGTAGGGTTAAATATGTTTCTTTCATAACTGAATATCATTAATAATTTATGAATGTGTTTCTTCAGTGGATGAATATCATTAATACTTTATGAATATAGAAGTGTATGTATAAAAAATTATACACGCACACACACACACACATATATATATATTATATATATATATATATATAAATATATATATATATATATATATATATATATATATATATATATATATATATATATATATATATAAATATATATATATATATATATATATATATATATATATATATATATATTTCAAAATGTGGTTATTAACAGGATTATTAATACTCTCTGGTTTCTCTTTGTGGTTTCTCTCTATTTGGTTTTTGTGGTTGCTCTCTCTGGTTTCTCTCTGTGGTTTCCTTCTCGTTTTTATCGTATTATAAGTATACGTCGAAAGCCCTATTATCTTTGAACCTTACATTATATATTTATGTAAATGTTACACAATGACATTGATTTAATGGAATATCACGATGCACGTTGGTATTATTTAAGTAAAAAAAAAACAAAAGGTAAAGCAAGGTATGCGTGCGATGTACTTGTTTAGATTATTTGGCACTTTCAAGTCAGAATTCGTGACATACAACAAAAAATAAAAATAAAAAATCAAACCAACAATAACACTATATCATATATATATATATATATATATATATATATATATATATATATATATCCATAAAGTTAACAAAAAACAATAACATGTATAGTTAAATATTCAAAATTAGTTTACAAATACATTTATGATATTAGACGAAATATCTTTCAAGAAAAAATAATTTAATATCATTTATTTGAAAATTAAAAATGCGCTCTTTTTAGAAAAGAAAAAGATTTATTCTTAATCCCCTTGAATTTACATTAAGTTGCAGTACAGAGTCACGTGTCGTAAGTAGTTGTTAGGTAAACTGTAATGTGAGAATTGATCACATGTATATCGGAACAGTTGACCGCTATTAAAGACATTGAACTGTTGATTGGGAGGTGTGTGCTTGTGTCTCCAACAACCAGATATTGTCCAATCCGAAACCGCTGTAGTGCTTGCTAAGGGTACGCGTTCACCATGGATGGCTGGATCTTCTAGTAGAAAGACTTTTGAAGTCACACAAGGAAACTATCACAACTAGATTCGATCATTCGAATAACCTTACTGGCGCAATGCCATTTGGAGATCTGCCGCCTCACTGTTAAAAAAAAACCCAGCTTGGTACCATACGTGTGATAACAACAGCATACAAAAATACAAAACATTGACCATGCGAATAACATTCCATAAATGAAGAGGAAATGCTTATTGAGTGAACCCAGCAGTCACCATTCGTCATATTTAACATATTTTGCAGTTTTTGTTGGTTCTTTTTTTTTTCTCCTCAAATCCCCATTTTCTCTAGCGTATTTGTGTGTTTGTCGTGTTGGTCTCTTTATATATATATATATATATATATATATATATATATATATATATATATATATATATGATAGTCGTACAGATAGAACAATACTTAGATCTTGATGAGAGTCGTAAACAGGAAGTTTAAACAGGGATCTGTCTGATTCAGTCAGTAACTTGTTTGTACTATTCTGTTAGGTTTGGTTTGCAAGTACAATTTACAGCTGGTACACCACTGCCACATATTAACACACTTTGATTTATCCATGTAACACAATCGTTTCCCTTGATATACACACGTATATCGACTGGCACACACCAATGTCACATTTAACACACTTTGATTGATCCATGTAACACAATCGTTTCCCTTGATGTACACACGTATTTTTATCATGTTGGAATGAACTTATCCACATAACATCATCTATTGTCTCGATATACCGTAGCACCACAGTTCCATTAAAAAAGATCTATTTCTCCGCCTAGCAGTAGTTTATTGAATGTCTCTTTCTCAAGACCCACACCCCTTTCACTTAAGCTATTTATATTTCTTCTAACAGGAAAAAGAATAACAGTAAAAACAGTACGCAACATCGTCATTTATCTGTGAGGGTTATATAAATTAGAAAATTGGAATTTTTAATTAAATCTACGTGAGGGGAAATAGAAAACCGTTTCCTCCGTGCAGTGGTTTTTGTTTGTCTCTCTCTATGCTAATCATTTCAGTGTCTGTCCTACCAATGTTTAATAAACAAAATTTCCCACTTCAGAATCTCAAGTAGTTATTATAGTAATAGAGGAGTGTGTAGTCAGGTATCTGACACAGCGATCTCATTGTTCAGCTTTGTACAGGCAGTAACGGTGTTGTGTTGTATCCATGGGGGTTTGAGACGTCTGTCGTTGAACTTTAAACACCGACAGAAGTTCACACAATTATGCGTCGTATTTATTACGCACACGTTATGGTTTTTTTTCAAAATGCGTGTAAATGTAATGTGTTTGCTCGTTGATTGTCATATAGTGTGTTTGCACGTTGATTGTCATATTGCGTGTTTGCTCGTTGATTGTCGTATAGTGTGTTTGCTCGTTGATTGTCGTATAGTGTGTTTGCTCGTTGATTGTCATATAGTGTGTCTTTATATCGATCTTTCTGTCAAGTGGAAGTAACTGAGAGTCAAATGAGCTCTTTCAAACACGCATAATATTGTGTATAGCACAGGATATAGGGAACATGCATTGCTGTTTATAAAGTCATCTACCGATGTTTAAAAAAATTACAGTTTCTAAAAAAAATTAAGCATCGCAACAAAAACGGCGGACTGTAGCAATTGACTTATAAATATTGATACAAATAGTCGTATTATAAGAGAGTTTTAGGCTTTTTAACACATACATATTGATACAAATAGCTGTCGTATTATAACAGAAATAATTTTAGGCATTCTAATACATAAATATTGATACAAATAACAATCTTACAGCAAAAGAAGGACTTCACACGAAGTAATTTATGAAAACTATGATTTCTGAAACTGCTTCGTCAGTAAAAAAAATAATACTGTATTAAAAACTGATTGATAAATCGCTCATAAAAATTTCTGTCACATCTTAGGAAAACTAAATTAAATACTTTCAGTGACTTTATGTAAGCAACATTGGGACACCGAATATCGACAATACTAAAACTTTTTATATAAAGATTCACTTTGCGTTTTCATACATCTATTGAAGTGAAACTATGTGTGAGCTTTTTGTCCCACAGTTCACCCATCAGTTGTTTCCCACATTTCCGTCGAATGCGTACAAAGAAAAACATGTCTGTATATCAGAATTTATCAAATGTCATGTATTGTCTAAGTGTGAAATAAAGTTTCTTATTTTATTGTTACACATGATTAAAAAATAAAGAATAATGTAATCACCTTCCATTTCAACTGTCTGCTATTTAAAGAAATGATTTATGGACAGATCTGCTTACCGAAGCCAAAACAAGTAAAAAAAATAATAATTTCACTTCTGTTTTGACATCGCCTGTGACGCTAGCAACATTTATAGTAAAATCAATAAATGGGGTCAAGGTGAATATCACCAGAAAACGTTTTTATGTGTGTTGTAATATCACGATGGAATCAGTTATTACTAGATTTACAACACAACATTATTTGTTTGTGCATGTATATGTAGGCCCTTGTATATATATAATACATTTTTTCCTTATTTACGTAGAATTTTTATGATTTCTCTGATTTCTAGTTAACTAATTCCACCACATTATATCACTGTCCAGATAAGATGTAATTGGCAATTATGATATAAATATTAAAGAGCTACATTTGTACACACCATGAAGCTAGAATAATATTATATTACCTATCTTCACTTGCTGCTGCTGCTCTTGTTTCACTTTTTTTTTTACCTCCTTAATCTGGATTTTTTCGCTGCCCGTATGTGCAACCAGATACCGCCATAATGCTACAAAATTTTACTGTTAAAGTGTCAACACTTTTTACCAGTACAGTGCTATATGATTTTACTGTTAATAGTTTAACATGGTTTTAGTGTGATTTGTTTTACATAGTTTTACTGTTAAAGCACCACATAGTTTGACTTATACAGTGCTACATAGTTTTAACGGTTTATCACTACAGTTATCTGGTTTTGTACGAAAGCTAATACATGTACATTACTCATCCCTCACTATCTTCACCAACCTCCCAATTTCGCTGTTCTGTGAACTGTAGCTTCAAACGAATGGATAGTACTAAGATTTCTACTTGCTTCATAAATTGAAGTTCCGTGCCCCCGGGCTGGATTTCACTGGTTAAGTGAACCCGAGATTGAGAACTGAACAATGGTGGTAGCAACATGTAACATTTTCAGTTTTACCCACCGAATCCTAGCGTCTCATTATTTGACATTGCGTTTCAATATCCGAGCGCTGCTTAGTTATTCGACTCGGTGGGGCTGTCACTTCTTCGTGTATAACCAAGGCTGTAACGACTGTGTACGGTCATAATCATTTTTAAATGCAGTTTCTTTAAACAGGCTTTAGGTTGCGCACTCTGTTTACAGAAAATGTGTGGAGATCAGTCGTATGGAGTTCTAACAATAAAACTATCACGTGGGCAATTGGCGAGATGTGTCTGAGCTGGTGAATGATATTAGAACAAATTGAAAGTACGCACCTGCCTTACAAAGTTCCCTCTAATTTTCCGTACGCTTTGTGGCGGCGAAAGCTGTTGGCTGTGTGCACAGCTTATAGTCGCGGTTCTCAACCTTGTATGCGGTTGTACCCCCCAAAGGGTGCGAAAGAATGTCCGTCTGTATGAATCACACGTCCGTTCTTCAAACTCCAGACTGTTGTAAACGAAAAAAAAAATAAAGTCCCTGCGTACCCCTGTTTTTAACCTCTCCCATACCTCTTGGGATACGCGTACCGCCGGTTTAGAACCGCGGGCTTAGAGGGTACACCGATGTCTATATTTGGGTGTAGAAATAAAACAATGTGGCAGTAACCATAACACTTTAAACACAATTTCAAGAGCTTTATTGCTGTGTAGTTCATTGTTTCTTACGAAAAAAGCAGTTTTTTTTTTCAAAGTAATAGTAATTGCCCACCACTATTCTTTACGAAGTTATCTTTAAATTGTTGTTGGCTCCCCATCCACGGAACTAATAGATCTGATTAAGATGAAAAACAACAACAAAGAAGACAACCCTTAAAAACATATGGCTAACGGACAAGTTAGAAAACAAGAGTTCACTTATTTCCCTAATCCTTATGTTTTTCCTCTTATTTTTCTGTTTGGGCTGGGAGGGGGGGGGGTCACACTTCCTTCAACCACATTTACTATTTACTGTTATCATCAAGTACACATTAAGAACTAAAGACGTAATCTCACAAACTTATTTACCGGTGTTGAAAGTGGCCCCAGTAACATTTGCACAGAATATCAAAGAGGTGCGAAACATACCCCCCTATTGGTTAGACATCAAAATAAATAAAATATTATTAATATTTTGAAAGCGACAGAATTAAAGCCCCCCTCCCCCCCTCGCGAAGGTCCTAGTCGTAGATGAACCAATTACTGCCGAACTCATTCAGTCATTAGTGATATTTCAAAAGCCATACTTTATTACAATACTCAATGACTTTTTCTCATTGTTCGCCACAAGTCATTTGTTATCCACATTCCATTATGGCCGCATTAAGTGCCACACCTTTGTGTCAGAGAGCCAGATGTGGTTCACATTGTGCGCCCCCCCCCAGTGGCGTACCTGGGGGGGGGTGCGGTCCGCACCGGGCGGCACTTTTTATTACTTTTTAGGGGGGGGGCGGCAAAAATGTGTAGATTAAATTGAAATACCTAAATGAGAGGGCGGCAAAATCGTCTTCCGCCCTGGGCGGCCGATACCCACGCTACGCCGCTCCCCCCCCCCCGATCATGGTACATTCAAAGAAAGTCTGCATCTATTTTAATCTGTCTTAGGTTGGCTGAAATGTGTAAGCAGCCCTTGTGGGTTTGAAATTTATGAAAGTAATGGAAGCTGACGTTCTGTTATCAAAGAAATATTTTTAGCTAGACTTTCATATAGTCAAATAAATACTACACATGTTAGTCCACCAGTGTTAAACTTTATCTGCTCTATTTGTGTATTATCCAATCATTGGTCAGTTCCTTACAGCGACGTTTTGGCCGTTCATTTGTCATTTTCGTTAGTAGTTCGGATTCGTCTGAATTTTTAAATTATTGAAATAAAAACCTGCAGTAAAATAAACGAAAGCAAATGTCTTGATCGGAAACATTAACAACGACATAATTAACAACAATTAATAATAGTCTCATATCTTTTTTAGAATTTGAGTCTTATTCAAATGACTTTTAAATGTTACAGCCTCTGCCATTTCATCAGCCAAATTATTCCATTAATGCGTGATGTCATCATCTATATAAGCCCCACCTACTCTCTCTCACACACCCAGTCATCTTCCCACCTCATCCCCTCCAGCGCCCCCGTACCCCCCCCCCCCCCACACACACACACTTCCCCTTTTCACCGTGGCCATGACAAACGGATCATTTTTATAGGTCTTGACGTGGGAGTTGCTTAGATCCTGTTTAGTTGGATTTATTTCAGTTTCATTGAAATGTTTCAAGTATCTGTGTGGACTTGGCCTTTTTCATAAATTGATCGCATTCACATGTTGTGTAGCTCTGAAGTTAAATGACGATTCATCATCACACACACACGTTTCCTCTACTTTGTAAAACTATTTTGTTCTAAATGTAAAACATTCACGTAGTACATTACTTTGATAAGGTGTGTGTTGTATTTATAAAATGTGTGTTGCGCATATTATTGGGGCTTCGTTTTGAATTTTTGCATATAAATGTGATTGGTCCTAATTAAATACAATCAAGTTATGACTGATTCTGGTTTTATACACACAACTACATGCATTGGGATGCATATATATATATATATAAACGCACTTGTTACGGGACCATACGTGACCATTATATTAGGGTATAAGGAGCATGACATATGTTTTATTTTTTTTCAGAATTTTTTTTTCAGGGTTAGGGATAGGGTTAGGGATAGGGTGTGGAGCAATATTATCTACGGCTGGTACCCGATGTAAAAAAATACAGAGACTATACGTATGGTCCCGTAACAAGTGCCATATATATATATATATATATATATAATATTTACATTTAAATTTACACCATTTTGGTTTTTATATATTCTAATTTGAGTGATAGATTTTCTATTTTTCTAAAACGAAGTAGGCTTACAATTAAAAACTGAAAGTCACTCGATGTATTTGATCGTGTGTCGTGTGTATCAAAGTCTGATGGATTCAGATTGACAGTTTAAATTTTCGGTGTTATTTTAAATTTTAAAACAGATTTATTATGATTTAGTGTTATTAGAATGTTCACAATTCCCATTTGATCAAATATAACAAGCGTCCTTGATTCCATTAGTTTTATTTGTGATCTTGGTTGTTACTACTCTGTCGGTATGTCGCAATTCATTGATCGGAACACGGCTGGTCGTGAGGTCGAAGAGAACCGCATTCTTAGTTTTCAAAATAGCAAAACAACACGGGCTGTGTGTCCTTTCGATTAGCGAGGGAAGGATTCATAAAATACAAAACATTAAATATAATATATGTGCACTATTATTTAGTAGAACATTTTGAACTTATCAAAACTTTGGTATTCATAAATATACAACAGTTAATTCTCATCGAAAAGACATGGGGTAATTTTGAAAAACTTGAGTTGGCCCCCCCCCCCCCCGTTTTTTTCCACGCCATAACACCTAAAATACTATTTATAAAACAACTCACTTTAGTCAATAACAACACATACAAATTAGATGATAGATGACATTTCGTATAGAAAGTCATCTTCGTTTTTATCAGATTAATTCGGTTGGTTAGAAAATGTCTTTCGCCTTTACATGCATTTATTATATTCATTTGTATGCAGATTTTTTATTTTTGTGTGTTTTACTTGCAATTATTGTATTCTTTTCTAAGTAGATTTTGTAATTTCGTTTTTTATTTGCAATTTATTGTCTTCATTTGTAAGAAGTTTTTGTATTTTCGTTTTTTACTTGCAATTATCTTCTTTTTTAAGCAGATTTTGTATTTTCGTTTTTATTTGCAATTATTGTATTCTTTTGTAATTAGGTTTCGTATTTCGTTTTTTACTTGCAATTATTGTATTCTTTTTTAAGTAGATTTCGTATTTTCGTGTTTTACTTGCAATTATTGTATTCGTTTGTAAGCAGATTTTGTATTTTCGTTTTTATTTGCAGTTATTGTATTCTTTTTTAAGTAGATTTAGTATTTTCGTCGGTTGTTGAAAGTGGGGAGGGGAGCCCGACATTTGATATTGTTCTCACCAAAACAATCTCCATGCGCAGTGATTGTTAAAGTTTGTGTTATCTTTAATTAAGATTGTGATAAGGTCATAGAATTGTAGAGATAGTAACCACAGAGTTATTCTCACTACGAGCCAATTCCTCGTCAGTCTCGCCTGTCTGGTCTCTGACCGATTTTTGTTTTCACTATAAGCTTCATTCCCTATGTTCGACCCCCCTCCCCTCCCTCCCCCCCAATAAAGACCCGGTTTTCATGCATTTTCCCAGTCGTATAACGGGAGTACTACTGTATTGCTAAACAATCAAACCGCACTGACAGTAATACTATTTCTACAAAAAGCTGAGATACACATATTTATTTAGCTAAATGCAGCATCGGGCTGACCTTTATAAATAAAACTACTCTACCTTCTATTTTGAGTAATTATCGATGCTTTAATCCTCTAGTGTATTCGTGAGGCAGAGGTTGAAGGTCAACATTTACATATTCTGACTCTGAGGAGACAGTGTAAGCCGGATCTATTTCGCTTTATGTCCTTGAACGAAAACGGATCCATCCACAACAAAAAGAAGTTCTTGTCTCATAGACTGGAGCCTGCCACCTCGATGGAGTTTTTTTTTTTTTTAAAGTGGAGGGACTCCCCCCCCCCTCCATTGTCAGGTGATCTATTTCTCTGATTACGTGACAGTAATAATATCTTTGACGATTGATGTCCCGTTCTTTGTGATTTGACAGAAATTAACTTTAAAAAAAAAACAACTCAAAACACTGTTTAGAATCAGTTGCTTGTTTACGACAACCAGTTGAAGTGTCTCCGGGCTACTGCAGGGCATTCTCTGAAAATTGCTGCCCTATTTCTATGCCAAATAAATAAATACAAATATTAAAGGACGGGGGCGCACTACCACACTTATACGCATCTTCTAAATATTGGCACTTAAAGTAATTTACATATACAGATTCACATACAAATACCTGTACTCAGAATGAGCAGAAAAAAATGGCCGCTATCAGCTACTTATTTGGTTCATTGTGGAAGAATTACAATTGCAATGCACATATTCTTTTTACTTACAACTAATGAACTGTTATGTGTGTGTGTGTGTGTTATATCCAGTAGCGTAGGGTGAGTAGTGCGGCTTATGCGGACGCAAAGGACGACGGGCTAGATAGGGCGTCGTAATAGTTATCTGGAAAACAATTTTCAGCCTCTTTATTGTTTCTATGTTTCACTTTTGAGAACGTTGAGTGTGAAAAGGGGGGGGGGGCGCCAAGAAAAACTCTCAAAGGGATATATCTACGTGCAGTCTAGCGTGATAATCTTAGTGCGTATGAGGATGCAAAGAGTACCCGTATAGTAGCATTGTGGTGACTAATGTACTACCCATTATTCGTCTCTCCCCCCCGCCAGCATTTGAATTCATGCATCTCAGTAGTTGGACTAGTGAACTTTGACCTTGCATGAAAATCAAACTCCTCCTGTAACAGCGACCCCACGATTCTGGTGAAAATGAAAATACATGTACTCCTTACATTTATAAATGACCAACATTTAGAATTGATGATGTCTCTGAATAAATCAAAATATAAACTAACGAAATACTAGTTTTGTTTTATTTCCAATAATCCTGCAGTAAATCTCAACTCTTAAATAGTGAGATGATCCTCGAGTAATCGATCCTCGAGTAATCGATCCTCAGGTCGACACCCGAGAGTTCTTGACTGCTCAGCAATTTTTAAATATAATACAACAACAACATCCGGTCGTACACGTGATATCTAGTTTGAAAGGTTAGTGAACAGACTTTACATGATGGACGCCTAGGTTTGAAATGCCACTCACGGATATTTTTTACATTTATTATTATTATTTTTTTAACTATGTTGTTGTTAGGAAAAGAAACAAGTAATTAATTAGTTTGTCAATTTCGTTCACAGCATTTAACAAAAAGACCCCAAAAGTTGAACTTTCGTCTCTGAGACTATTTGCAAAAGGTTAAGCAGGGTACAGCTAGTAGTATTATAATAACTATACTATAACAGTACTATATTATTGCTAGAAATGTCCTGAGTTCGCAGTTTTTTTTTCTTCTCTTATCCTCTCTTTTATACCCCTCCCATAAAAATAGAATTAAAAAGCATTTTAGGAATACTACTACTAGTACATTTTTCAAGCAGTTATGTTTCCAAATGTGTTGCCTATACATTCTTTTCTCTTCGTGTACCAACTTATATATTTTTGAAACTTTACAAGAGATTATTAAAAAAATATTTGAAAACCCATAATGGGGGGGGGGGGCATTAAATATAATAAAATATTATTTTGAAGATAATAAAATATCAATAATACAGACTATAATACTGAAGTAAAAAAAAAGCTTTGTAAGACGGCCCTGTCGGAACCACGATTTAGATAACTGTGTTGTACACTTAGCCGAGTCTTGGTTTAGTCTCTCTAGACGTTGTGTTGAGATATTTCATGCTCTTTTGGGGTTTGATGGTTAGACATATACTGCAACTGTCTTCGTTTGATGAATAAGCATATACTGCAACTGTCTTTGTTTGATGATTAGACATATACTGCAACTGTATTGGTTTGATGATTAGACATATACTGCAACTGTATTGGTTTGATGATTAGACATATACCGCATTGGTTTGATGGTTAGACATACTGGAACTGTCTTGGTTTGATGATTAGACATATACTGCATTGGTTTGATGGTTAGACATATACTGCAACTGTCTTGGTTTGATGATTAGACATATAGTGCATTGGTTTGATGGTTAGACATATACTGCAACTGTCTTGGTTTGATGATTAGACATATACTGCATTGGTTTGATGATTAGACATATACTGCAACTGTCTTGGTTTGATGATTAGACATATACTGCAACTGTCTTGGTTTGATGATTAGACATATACTGCATTGGTTTGATGGTTAGACATATACTGCAACTGTCTTCGTTTGATGGTTAGACATATATTGGAACTGTCTTGGTTTGATGATTAGACATATACTTCAACTGCATTGGTTTGATGGTTAGACATATACTGGAACTGTCTTCGTTTGATGATTAGACATATACTTCAACTGTCTTGGTTTGATGATTAGACATATGCTGCAACTGTCTTCGTTTGATGATTAAACATATACTGCAACTGTCTTGGTTTGATGATTAGACATATACTGCAACTGTCTTCGTTTGATGATAAAGACATATACTTCAACTGTCTTGGTTTGATGGTTAGACATATACTGCAACTGTCTTGGTTTGATGATAAGACGTATACTGCAACTGTCTTCGTTTGATGATTAGACATATACTGCAACTGTCCTGGTTTGATGATTAGACATATACTGCAACTGTCTTGGTTTGATGATAAGACATATACTGTAGCTCTCTTGGTTTGGCTTGATGAGACTTGTGTAAGATTTCATCCTTTTTTTTTTATATTAGAAAACATTCAGAGATGGCAATTTACATTGGGTTTTATGTGTAAGAAATTCTATCATATTTTATTGTTATTGAATAAGTATATTTAATGAAAGAGATAAAAACAATTTTTGGACGTTGGAATGATAGGAATGAAGGCAACATTATCCCAGTCTAGGCTCAAGACACTTGTGTCAACACTGATACGTAAATAAGCTGACTTTAATGTCCCCTCTATGCTCAATATTTTGCATAAAACCAACATTTATGTCTTGCGCTGTCAAAATATGGGTCATCTTCCTTGACAAATTCAGGCTGTGAATGTCGCAGCGAAGCAGCAACTGCTATTTCTTAGACTATCTGACGTACCCCGCTCAATAGACGTCTTGTAGACACACCCACCGTAACACAGTGTTGAACTCAGCACATTTCTTCTACATACGTGGCACCAGCCTATGAACGCTCTTCAATTAGCCCAGAAAGTGATTACCGATTTTCACTATGACATTTGAAGCGGTTGTTGGCAAATGTGGAGGTAGCATCTCAACAGTTCATGTGTATTGATTTCATATATAAACTTTGAATGGCAACTTGATCCATTAAAATTTAATACATACGAGAAAAAAAAATCTGCCTCTGTAATAAAATATGGGAATAAAAAAAATTACTTCACACAGTCGCGAAATCAACCATTGAAAAACTCCACTGAATTGTTTTATTTCAATTTTCGCTGACATATTACAAGGTTTCGTGCTTTTTGGTTTTAAAACGTGCAATAATATTACTTTTTAGAGCATTTTCGAAAAAAAAAATGCTCTATTGTCCCCGTTTTGTCTGTCTGTCTGTCCGTCTGTCCGTCATCACCCTAGATCTCAACAAAAGTCCTAGACCCATGATGTATATACCATTTTGTAGGTCTTGGCCTGCCAAGAAATGACTTTTTTCCATTTCGCGATCTGACCTCTCAGGGCCGTAAAAGGGGCCTTAGTACCGTTTTTTACTATATAAGCTACATTAATAAAGGAGCGCTATATCTTAGCAACTATAAGTCTTAGACCCATGATGTATATATCATTTTGTAGGTCTTGGCCTGCCATG
Organism: Bulinus truncatus; assembly: GCA_021962125.1. Classification (NCBI taxonomy): domain Eukaryota; kingdom Metazoa; phylum Mollusca; class Gastropoda; family Planorbidae; genus Bulinus; species Bulinus truncatus. The sequence continues at coordinate 7,546,991 of JAGDYQ010000026.1, forward strand.
TGTACATCAAAAGTTCATTTCGCGATAGGACCTCTGAAGGCCGGGCTTCAGGGCTCATAAGGGGCTTATATATTATATATACACCTTGTACGTTCAATAGCCCGTTCATTTGGTGCGAAATACTGCAACACGTAGTTTCACCAAGATTTAGTAAGAAACTCATCAAATGAAATAGTAAGCTTGTGTTCTGAGTTTAATTGAAAGTATCAGAGCTATGCAACAATTGACGGAGTTTTCGGACGATTAAATGACTATAATTTCGAATGTTTTCAATTATGAGTCCTATTTCAGTAACCACAAACCACTAGTAGTTAGATTTAAGAGAAAATAATTTTTTTTTCAACTATAAAGAAACGTCTTTATAAATTTTTTTTTTACAGATATATGCATTACACAATTGAATTTATAAACATTTCCAAAATTTACAAATATTTACTGAAAGGTAGCATACGTACTGATACATAACATGAAAATGCGCTAACACGTCCTGTGTCCAGAATGGAACAGGCTTAATTGCTTGTTTTTTCGTGAATGCTCTGTTCTGTAATAGTCAACTTTTTAGTATAAATCCAGCACACTTTAATTATACGTTACTTGAATTGTATTGTTTTTTGATAGCGTTATCGACGCGCTAAAGGCTTCAGATTGGCTGGTGTGTGTTTGTGTGTGTGCGTGCATGTGTGTGAAATCCCTGTATGGATGAGATGAAATCTCTTAGAACCTTTAAACCACTAATGGGTGCCCTTTTTTCATCCCCACCATATTCGATAGTGCAATGGCCATGGAGGCACCACCGGAGATATAGCAGGGACTTAAAGCTATGATCGGCTGATAGTTCGGGTGCTTTTTAAAAAGCCTGCTTACAATCATATCCATGTTTTTGTCATCTTACGGGGAAGCTGATTCATCTTTATCTTCAACCAATGTTCATGATGGGTGTGGCACCGATGGCGTAAATAACCCTGGGCGGACTTTCAACATCTTCTTTACAAAATTCGAACGCCTCAAAGTCAAATTCTAACGCCTCAAAGTCGAACAGTTTGGTATAATCGAACTGAATATATTAAAATACATTTTGTACGAATATTATTTGAATTTCTACCGTGTGTTACGTCTGCCATTTTTATGCCATTTATAACAATTTCTTTGTGTAGTGAAAGTATTCGATATTATTTTTGCAACTTTTTCCTTTGCTTAATTAAGCGCTTTGTGCTTTAACTTTTTTGTTTTGTTTATTATACAAAAAGATTTGGTAATTTACTTATCAGATACAGGGCTTTATTGAAATGTATACCTACACCAGTAGCAATTTTTGTGACTTGACATCTTACACCATTAAGGTAGCGATATCGCTATCCTAAGTTAGTAGCACAATATGTATTTATCCAGTTTTTTTTTTCTAGGGTTCCAGCAATGGATCCATCCAATTTATATAATTATAATGGGAAAAAATCATATAAAACCGATTAGAATTATTAATCCCAGATTGTAAATTTAGTTGAGCAAAGTAGATTCCCCCCCCCCCCCCCCAGCCTCCGGCAGAGTAACTGCAAACCAAAAGGAGGATAAAAGTAATGACAGCCTTGGCTGGCGGCGGATTTTTTGTTGTGTCTTTCATTGGGTTTCATTTATTTTATATTATTTGGTAGGGAAAAAAATGATTCTGAACTTGAACTCTTTGGAAGTCGAAAGTCTTTCATACGGATTATGTTCGTATTCTAAGGTTTCACGGGGCTGAACCCAAAAATAAAATGCCGCCCCTCTCCGGATGCAGATGAAGTGCAAGCCGGGGGCAGACCACGCCTCCTATTTACCCCACATACCTTCCGCATTACTATATTTGTAACCCTGACTCGCGATTTATCTCATACATGTATTTACGATCAGCTTTGGAACATAGGCTCGCAAATTTTACGGTGGTATGAACGTCGCAAGGTATAATTTTAAATGGTTTTTATTTTACCGAAACCACCATCATATTTTTTGCGATGCTTCAGTGAGAAGCGGCACATGCGCTGGAATATACTGGTGTAAAGTACACCCTGTAATATACTGGTGTAAGGTACACTCTGGAATATACTGGTGTAAGGTACACTGGAATATAGTGGTGTAAGGTACACCCTGTAATATACTGGTGTAAAGTACACTCTGGAATATACTGGTGTAAAGTACACTCTGGAATATACTAGTGGAAAATACAAGTTAAGAGATTTTTTCAAGACTTAAATGAAGCAACGAACACATGGTTTTAGGTATTTCATTGTGTTTTATGTCTGGTTGTTTTCTAAGGTAGGTTTCGTGTTACCTCGTGATGTCAACATGACAAATAACCCGGTTTATTAGTTGCTTCACTGCTGCATTGTGCATACATAATGTTTGTTTATTTATCAACATATCTTTTCTGTGCTTTTTTATTTTTATTTTTATTTTATGTGTGTGAGCTTATGCCATCATGCACATAAATAATCATGCTTTAGTGTATTGCGTGTTCTTATGCTATTATAAATTTAAAAAGAAAAATAACAAATTGCTATGTGATCAAAGGTAGTCTGAGCCAGACATGGTCGAACTACGGCCGGATGGCCAAGTACTACCAGATCGATGGCCAAGTACTACCAGATCGATGGCCAATTACTACCAGATCGGATGTGTTATTTAATATTATTTCATTCCTTTTCTACCAGGGCTGCCCTTCTGTCAAATTAATGAATCCAGTGTGGCCCACGATTTAGAATGTTTCCCCCACCCCCTGGCTGGTCTAATCTATATACTAATAGCAACATAAAAGACTCAGTGGTGAGCAGTACATTGCTGTCATGTGTGTGTGTGTGTTTCAATATAATACTGTCAAAAAATACAAACTGTTCCATCTGACGCAATATGTCTGTAAAATTGTGTGCATTTGTGATACATGCTGCTATCATCAACAACAATAATTCTTTGGTGTGCTGCTTGGCTCACTGTGCCCGTGCGTGCGTGCATGCGTGTGTGTGTGTGTGCTACTATCAACAAAAGTAAATGTCAAATAAATTAGACAGTTGTCTCCTCCATCACAGCCATCCTCCCCACACCCACCACCCTGAAATTCAACGTACCTTTAAAAAGGTCAGATCTGTGGTCGTAGTAAACATGTTTATTTGCAGTTTTAGTTTTTTTTTTCCTTTGACATGTTTGTATGTCTATTACAATGTTTGTATGTCTATTACAATGTTTGTATGCATAATATTGGTATGTTTAATATTTGTATGAATAATCCACATTCGATGTTTCAACACTTCAGCCCTTACGAAGCTACGCTGAACTGTTGTCAGATGATGCCAATGAGGATTGAATAGCTTACATTGAAACATACACAATGTGCTAAGAAAAACGGTCTTAATGAACACATTCCATCACATCATGTATATTATGTGGCTCACACTATTATGAACACATTCCATCACATCATGTATATTATGTGGCTCACACTATTATGAACACATCCCATCACACGATTTACATGTATATATATATATCCCTCCGGTGTAAAATACGTTTATTTAAACAACATGATACTGACAACCTTAAATCATTATTTTACTTTGACTTATACAATATGTCAGTTGTCTGATGGGAGCAGGGCGGGGGCAGGAGCGGTTTTCTTTATTTACCAGTCTTTTAGGGTTTTTGACCACTGTTGTAGAAATTAGGACTCAATACTGTCTGTTGAGGTATTTTAGGGGGAGATAAACATGAGACCTCTCCAAGTATCAAATATCCTCTGGCTGAGGTCTGGCTCTATACAAGTCAGAAACGTGAAATCATTTGAATTTGTTGGTGCTCTGCGTGGTTCTGCAAATCAGAGAAAACTAGTAGCCATATTTCAGTAAGATGTCGAATTTTAATTACCATCAATAGAAAACAAAATCACAAACTAATGTCACATAACATATGTAAACTTCATTATAGAATCGCATAGCTTTAAAAAGTTTTTAGTCTCCAAAAGATGAAGAGTTGGCTTCCTTTTAAAAAAAAAATCAATTAATAATCGATAATATGGCTACACTGGATCCACAGGTGTAAGATGGTAGTTAAAAAAACTGTAAATGGGAAAAATTGTGTTTGAATTAAGTCATGACTTCAACATAAGGGCGTTCATTGTGTGTTTAAACACAAGTCTTGACTTCAACATATTCATTGCTCGTTAGGAATTGAAAAGATCAGAACAAATTTGACTTATCATTGAGACGAGTATAGTAAGATAACTAGGAAATTTGAGATAGTCTATTTATTTCCTTCATAGTTTAAGTTAACTAACAGGTCACCCGTTTATTTAATTCCTTTATAGTTGAGTTAACAGGTCACAACTTGAGTGAAGCCATTGGCTCTGTGGTCTTATAGCTAGGGCTACATAAAGTTGTTTTGGACAAAATTGCGCCCTCTATTGTCCAATATTTTATTTTTAGAATTGATTCCCGCTACTACGATGTGTGCTTTCTAGAATCGATTCCCACTATCACAATTCAGTTTTGAAAAAAAAAAATAATCAATTTATAGAGAAAAGATGATCATCGCTAAAATGATTGAAAGTTTTTTCCGAGATCTGCCATGTTGGGGATGTATGTTAATACACACTGTCGGTAGATTGTACTCACGTTAACACACACTGTCGGTAGATTGTACTCACGTCTCAAAACAACAAACAATATGACGTAGTTCATTCAGGTTTATTTTTAGCATACCACGTTCAGACCTGACCAATATTGGGACATTTGTTTATTAGGTTTTCAAATTTTAATCTGGGATATACACAGGCCGATACTACTTAATTTCGTTGTCCAGGCAACACTCGACTGAAGAATGAACATTACGTTGTAGCAAACAATATATGTTCTATTAAAACAAAACCATTTATTATAGACATGGACTAATTATTTGTCATCTTTCAAGAATAGTTCTGAATGAATAGCCACGCCGTTGTTATATATATATATATATATATATATATATATATATATATATATATATATATATATATATATTGTGGAGAAATAATATAGTCTAAGCTTGATGACGCAATTCGGTAGGCTCCGCCCACCGCATTAGCTATGGCGTCATTCCGCTATATTGTGTTGTGGTTTATTGTAGATTTTAGTGTATGACGTATTTCAAACCGACAGTTGGGAGCACATGCTTTGTTTATAGTCAGTCAAGCTCTGTGCATCATAGGATCCGGATGCATGTTCTAGCAGAGTCTAGCTTTGGGCATCGATGTAGATGGATGCATATTTACAGTTTGCTATTGTACTCCTCCTGATTACACCTTTATGTCAGTTTATGTTCAAGTATTAAATGATTGTTTGATGTTACTTCACTGGAGTTAACTTCGTGATTTGTGTTGTCTGAATTATTACACCTTCTACAAGTATCTTCATTATAAGGACCCGTAATATATATATACTACTACTGGCTTCTTGGTTTGGTTTCTTTGAGATTTGTCCCAAATAAGCGGCTATCCCAAATAAGCGGCTATCCCAATATATATGTATGTATATCATCCTGTAAACTGAGACATTTTGAAAACACCCATGTAGTAATTAGACGATCAAATTTGGTGAAATTTATGACACTGGGTCTCAAAACTTGCTGTTCTGGTCCCCATTGTGAAAACCGTGTTTCAGTCCGCGTCTTGTCAGTTAGTTTACATTTGATAAAAGAATGGGAATAAAAGCGTCACCAATGCAATATATCTAAACTTTTTTCCATTTTTAATTTTGTGATTAACATAATTTTTTTTTTGTATATGCAGAAAAGAAATATAATAGAATTATAATTATGGACACATTCATATTGAAATGTTTTCTGGAATTCTGGTTGGCCGCGACCTTCTCCTCTCTTTGAGAATCACCGGTTCACGACAAAACAAACAAGATGCCGGCATACACACTTTCACGCAAGCTGTATATTTTAACTGTATGTTAACATTAGAAACAGGCATGTTTTCTGTGTACACACATATTCTGCTTGATGCCGCCAACATTCCTGTAATGTAGTGTAAGATAAGACGGTCGTCAGTTTGCCAGTCAGTCTGTTGTAAACTGTTCGTGTTTTTTTTTCTCCATATACCGTACTTTTTAAAATTGATTTGTATTAATCCAAAACTTGTGGCTTCATATTTCTCACATTTAAGTTAGCTTTTAAAATATGTCTTATTAATATCAGTTATACTCTCTTTTATATATTTTAGTTCATTATTGCCAGGGAAGGATGTAGTGTGTTGGTGTGCACCGAGTGGATGGGTCATAAATAAAATTAAACCACTCAGCGCATTTAGGGTGAGGTGAAGTCACTTTGCCTTAATCCGCCATAAAGTTACTCAGAAACGAGCATTGAAATGACGTCATAGATCACGTGATGCCTCTGAAGATGTGTAGGCTGTAAAATGCCGAAGGGCTAGTTTAACTTAGAACTTATTTAAATAAACAAACTCATTTTCAGGTACAGATTTTTAAAAGAATTTCAGGTAACAAGGAAACCTTACTTAGGCTATTATATTTGTCTCAATTAAATATTACCATCGGTGAATGATTAGTGTTACCATTGGATAGTCGTGCGGTAAAGCGCTTGACTGTCGCCCTGAATTGTACCTGGTTCGATCTCCGGTGAGGACCAAAGAAGTTTTTCAGGTCTTGGCTCAAGTTCCCGATATATCTCCCGTGGTGCCTCCATGGCCATTGCACTATCGGCTAAGGTGGGGATGAAAGAAGAGCACCATAAAAACCGCCCCATTAGTGGTTCATAGAATCTAAGAGATTTCATATCATCCTTACAAGGACTTCACATACCATCGGTGAATAATTAGTATTACCATCGGTGAATATTTTAATATTTTATTTTACAGTAAGACGCTATATTGACGCACATTAACCAGTTGTCCAATCTTTCTTTTCTTGATGAAATAACAAACATCCCAACACAATTACACGCATGTTCTCTAGCTAACGTTAATAACACACTTTAAATACATTTTAAAAGCGCTGTAATTTAAAAAAAAAAGGCTTGTTAAAATATTTTATCATTTTAATTTCCAGTGCAGTTTTCAATTGTTTCTTTTTGTCAATCGAAGTTTGTCTCTGTTTTCGCATCCTTTGTTTATTTCTGGTTAGTAATACCCGGATGATCATAGTAAATATGGACACACCGTTATTGTTTATGGGCTAAAGTGTGAATACCTTTTTGTCCGCCAGTAACTATACCGTGCACACATTGACCTGTGATAATGCTGATACAACCGGATATTGGCAATACATCAACGTCAACTTTTTATCTATTTAAAAAGAATATTTTGATTTCTCAACAGAGACGGTGTAATTTCTTGTATATATTTACATATCTTATATGAAATGAATAACTTTATATGTTTTCTATTTTGATTGTACCATTTTTGAGTGTATACGTTTCCCCCCCCCCCCTTACTTTTAGCTGATTTCAACAAATACAATGACATATGTTTATATCGGACACAGTGACATTTATTGCTAGACACATTTTGATGACACATCCACATAAATCAGGATTACATCCGTAACCTCTTCAGTTCTGACGACACACTTGCTGTTTTCATCACAAAGTTACCATATTTGGTGACGTTGACAACATGTTTATAAAATTCGAGCGTCACATTAAAATTAATGAACTACGGTGATATTTTCCTCTATAGAGGGGAGGAATACACGATCCATTTACTTATTCGTGTAGCAGTACATGTAGTTACAAAATAGAGAAATAACAATACTGAAACACATGCATTCAAATTATATAAACATTTGTGAGGCGGCAGCTGTGGCATGAATTGTTGTCGCTCCACTGTCGACCTGCTTGTCCCGGGTTCAATCCTCGTTGAGAGACGGGATTTTTTTTTCCAGATCCTGGTGAAAGTCCACCCAACATTAATTGGGCGACTGGCATTAGAAAGGGGAGTGTGGGTATTGTCTTAGTCATCTACGTATATCTCCCGTGGCGTCTCCGTGGCCTGGCACTCTCAGTTATGGCGGGCACCATTAAAACTGTCCCGTTAGTCATTTAGTGGTTTATACTTATAGGATCTCATTCTTACATATTTTATATTTCGATATTAGCTTGTGGACATCTTTAAGCTGTTAATATATTTTAGTTTGTTGTTTGTCCTGAGTCTAGACCATGGGGGTGGGGAAATTTTTTTTTGAGTCGCGGGCCATATTGGATGCGTAAATTTGGCCGCCGGGCCTGACCATGAGCAGACGAATGGAATGTTGACAAGGACTAACATAAATTAAATGTGAACGTCATGACACACGAGGCTGGTGATATGCTCAACCCTGAAACGATTGGCTGGGCTGTAAGCCGGATTCAACTGTTCGATGGGCCTGATTTGCCCCCCCCCCGGGGGCGGTACTTTTCCCTTGGCTTTTCTAGATATTTTATTATCTATTTTACGGATTATTACAAATGTAATAAAGCAACATTTTCTCTCGGCTCGCTAATCTGTCTTAAAATGACCTCATCAGATATTGCTCTGTGTGTGTATTGTAATATTTGTGTTTGTCAGGCTTTTGTTACATGTTGTAATAGGATATATTCGATGTTGTTACGTGTGTTGTTATATCGTGTTTCTCACTGCTCCGTGTGTTTTTATATTTTCATCGTCATATTTTTTTTTACGTGTGTTGTTACACATAATCCGATGCTATGACGTGTGTTGTAATGTCGTGTCCACAGTGTGGCCACCTAATATTTCAGCCCATTACATTCAAATGTCCAAATGTTTTTTCAGGATCCAATTACGCGATCATGAGCAGCTTCTTTAGCGGGGCTCACAACTCGGAGGCGCGGAAGGCCTTGCTGCCTGACCTACAGCACTACTGGAGTACACACACTGAAAGTAGGTCAACTCACATACTAACAGCTGATACCACATTTAACCCCCCCCCCTTCCCATCCTCCATTTCTTATACTAACATAAAGAACCAATATCGCCCATTGGACACACATTGAATACAGGGCAACCCATTATGTAGTGCAATTTCTCCTTTTAGACCAGAGGTGGACAAACGTTTTGAGTCGCGTGTTTATACATTTGCCCAGTATCGTCATAAACTAATATACCCATGTATATTAAAGGTAGGCCCAATAACATAAAAGGCCGGTGCTAGAAACGAATGAAGGGTCGGATAAGACAGTCAGGTGGTCCGGATTAGACATTCGTGTGGACCGATTAGACAGGTGGTCCGGATTAGACATTCGGGTGGACCGATTAGACAGTCAGGTGGTCCGGATTAGACATTCGGGTGGACCGATTAGACAGTCAGGTGGTCCGGATTAGACATTCGGGTGGACCGATTAGACAGTCAGGTGGTCCGGATTAGGTCCTCGGGCCGTAGTTTCCCCTTGGCTGTACTGGACAGTTGTTTCTTTTTATAAATATCAAGACATAATGATGGATAATATTGTGTAAAATACAATAAAAAATGTTTGCCTTGGTCTCTTTTTTTTAATAGTTTGAATTAATTATCAAAGATACTAGCTGTACCCTGCTAAACCTTTGCTTAGAGTTATATCCCCTTAGGCTTGATCGGTAGGCTAGGCCAGGGGTCGGCAACCTTTTGAGACGAAAGAGCCAAAAGTTATAATTTACAATTTTCTCAGTTTTTTTTTAAAGAGCCACTAAAATTAATGTTCTAATATTATGATATTTAATTAGGCCGCAATCTGACATCGAAAGAGCCGCAACTTGACATCGAAAGAGCCGCAACTTGACATCGAAAGAGCCGCATGCGGCTCGCGAGCAGCAGGTTGCCGACCCCTGGGCTAGGCTAATTTTTGGTTTCGGCCATTTCCGATTTATTCATGATTGTGTTTTAAACTGGAATACTGTTGTATTAATTCTTTTCGATTTAACGCAGAGCCCAAAATCGCTTTTATATATACAGTCTATTCCGCTTAATTGGGACACATCGGGACCGAGGCTTTTTGTCCCGATTAAGCGGCTGTCCCAATTAAACATACAAATTTACTATTGGCTTCTTGTTTTGGTTTTTTTTAGATTTGTCCCAAATAAGCGGCCGTACCAATTAAGCGGTGTCCCAATTAAGCGGAATCCACTGTATTCTTATATTTCTAACTATGCAACAATTATTTCACAAATAGGATGATTTTATTAGATTTGACTCATCTTTTCCTTATTGTTCTATTCTAATCAGTAAAATGACATTATGTTTGGTCAGTTCACTTTATACTAGGCTATCCCCGGAACCAAAAAAAAAAAAGATCTTTGTAATAGAGTAGCGGATTAACGGCGGACGCGACCGGGCTCGTGCCTGGCACCCAGACTTGTGAAGGACCCCAGATAGCCTACATTTATACGGTACCTGTGCTTCCACCGACCTGCATATGGGGCACTACCCCACCACCACCACCAACCCTTCCCACTGCTTTCTACAAATGTACGACAACTAATCACACTGTCAACCACATAATATATTCATATACATACATATATATATATATACACAATAATGATCGTTAAGTGTTGTATTTATGTTTAGAAAATTATTCTTCTCCACGTCATTTTTGTTGAATTAGTTTGTCCCATTTTAAGGAAATTACGCTATAAAATATAAACCAAGGTCCAATTATGCACAGCAAAAAATAATTTTCATTATCAGTTTTATAAGAGAACAAAATTAGTGGCCAACGGAAGACCTATTCAAAACATGTTTGCACTTTCTGTTCAACTTTTATTCCGTGATTGTCCGTAAATTACTAGTATATTTGGGTGGGTTAATATAATATTTACTCTAAATAAGAATAAAAAAAAAATTCTATTATCAATGTAAAGCATTGTAAGCACATCTCTGAATACAGTACAGTGTATTTCAGTTTGACAGTCTAACAAGTGCCAGATGTATCTATACATGTTCTATTATGTATCAGTTATTATTATACCTGTGTTTGTTTTGCACATGCCAGTTGTTGTTGTTTTTTTTTTTACGATATTGTAAAATATTATTCGATAATTACCTTGATGTTTGTCGATGTTCGTGATTTGCGTCCAGTAGTCCAGTAGATCAGCGGTCGTCCAGTAGTCCAGTAGATCAGCGGTGGTCCAGTAGTCCAGTAGATCAGCGGTCGGCAACCCTTTTAGTGCCTTCACGGATTTCGTCCCCCGTTTTTAAATGTAAAGTTCTAAGTCCACTAGATCCCCCCCCCTCCCCTCTCCCTCGTGACTTTCTTTTTTCCTTCAAGCTTAATTATATCTGTCTTCCGCTTTAGAATTAATTCCTCAATGTTCTATGTCTTGTGGTTATTATTGAACAATCAAAAGGTTCATTAAAGGGATTGTGTTTTTTTAAAACAAAGGTTATTAACTACCATACATACATAATAAAATCACCCATTTAAGCTCAAAATGTGAGCACAAAATTAAGCTGCTGTTTCAATTTTTTTAAAAAGGAAAAAAATGTTTTTCAGGTTTGCAAGAGCTACCTTCTCGTTGTAGGACTGCAGATCTTTTTGCGAGGTATACAAGTGCTACCTTTTCTTTGTAGGTTTATAGTTCTTTTAGCTAGGTTTGCAAGTGCTACATTCTCTTTGTAGGTTTACAGTTCTTTAGCTAGGTTTGAAGGTGCTACTTTCTCTTTTTAGGTTTAAGGTTGTTTTTAGCTAGGTTTGCAAGAACCAATTTCTCTTTATGAGACAACAGTTCTTGAAATGTTCGTATTTACATGTATATACGCATTTATTTTCTTCGTGCTGGGGCTGGGCGAATAATGATGATATTATTTTTCCCAAACAGCTATCTCACATCAGTACTTAGTAGTATGTGAACATACTGATAGCTCATTTCTTCACAAAGTGATTCAAATGTTGGAGTATTGGTTGCTTTAGATCTAATTAATTTTAATTGCACCTGATACTACTTCATGTATAGTCTGACGACTTGATTTTGCTGCAATTCAATTCATAACTCAAAGTAATCTAGATGACGAACATATTTCACCTGTAAAACAATTACTGAATGATTTCCAGTCATAAATGTCGCAACGTCTCGCACCGTGATTGTGCCCCCATTCGATGATTGTTTGTGATTGTGTGCATTAAATGATTGTGATTGTGTCCTTTCGATGATTGTCTGTGTCTGAGATAGTGCCACATTTCACACGTAGCATGTACTTTAAAATGCAATAACTTCAATTTGAGAGCTGCAACCTAATTATAACACAGCTCAACAAAAAAATTTTTTTTTCGAATTGCCAAGAATATTTGAATGAATTTATAGCAATTCATGGGTGCTGATTTCAAAACTGCCACTGCTTTTGCTGAATTGGCTCTAGTTTCTGAGATATTGGACAATCTTGAAAATATGATTGTACCCTTTGTGTAAAACAAATGCAATACGTTTGGTGTCTCTTGTTTTATTTAACTATACCAAGTTATAACTTGGTTTATTTTTTTTCTCTTTTATAGCTGCTTTCTAAAGACATCATGAGTTTATCATGAAGATGCTGCAAAAATAATCCGAATGTATTCTGTTACATCTGTGGAGAATACATGATTGAAAAGCAAAGAAGAAATATTAGAAATGTGTGTAGCAGGCATATTTGGCTTATTTCGGTGTGAAGCTGGAAGACCAAGACAAGTCTTGGGTTCCCCATAAGATCTGCAAAAACTGCGTGGAGAGCCTACGGCAGTGGACAAATAGTGAGAAGAAAAGTCTAAGTTTCGGTGTACAAATGATATGGCGAGAGCCGAAAGACCATTTTGGTGATTGTTTTTTTTGTATTGTGAATGTTAAAGGCTTCAATCGCCACAAGAAATCTAAGTGGTGTTATCCTGATTATGAATCTGCAATGAGACCAATTCCACATAGCAGTGAAGTTCCTATACCAGTGTTTACTGGATTATTAGAGCTTTCACCATCAGACTCCGACGAGGGGCAAGATCTGGAGTTTTTGGGAGGTGAAAACAGTGGAAGCGATTATGAAGGAAGTTCCCATTTGAGAAGACCAAAAAGGTTTTCTTTTTATGCAGCAACATGTACATTGTATGTGTTCATTCATTCCCTCGTAATTTTCAGCCCCTCGTCCACCCCGCGTTATTATTTGTTTAAAAAAAAATTCATCAGTTACATTGATGTTTTGACTGTTATGGTTCATTTTTTTTTTTTACACTGATAGCATATTGCTGTTTGACTGTTCTGGGTCATCTATTTACGATGACAGTTTATTGTTTTGCATCATCTATTTACACAGACAGCATATTGCTGTTTGTTCTGGTTCATCTATTTACGATGACAGTTTATTTGATGTTTGGCGGTTCTGTTTTAGAGTTTCTCCATTTTCACGAGCATTGACTTGTTAGCCCCGGAATTCCTGGTGCATGCGCTTGAGATAATGTATTTAAAAAAATGATTTGGTTGTAGTAAATATTATGCACGTACATAATACAATACCAAATTAAATACTAGGACATCTATGAGGTCAATCTCTTCTCTGTATTTATAAACGTGAACATTCATGTTTGTCTGTCCGTGTATAGGTTAGCTCAGGAGGACTGCACACAAGACGTTCATATTTGCACCTAAAAAATTTTTTAATCCTTGGTCAAAATGTATTAGTCTCAGAAGTATATTCGCTTGAATCACGTTCCAGCGATGTTGTAATGTGAGAGATTTCAGTTTAAATAAATCATTTTTTTTTTTAAATTGACTGATTTAAAAGCATTTTTTTTCTTGAATAAATAATAGTATGTATAAGGGAAAAAAATGACAATTATTAATAGAGAAAATTTAAAAAAAGTGCCAAGTGACAACTACAACAAACACCAGGAATTCATAACACACTAAAAAAAAACAAACACATTGTCAGATGTAAGCATCTGTTTCATACTTTTATCTTTAAGAAATTGTTTGGATTTGTAAAAAAATGAGAAAACAAGAACCAACAACAACGACAATTACTGTTAAATAACATTTATCCTGACTAAGCTCTAATTTGAGCTGTCTAGAGCTGTCATTCTCAAACTGAGTCGATTAGGGACCCCCCCCCCCCCCCATAGAGACATGTTCGGTTTTCTCAACCCGCCTGTAAAAAAAGAAAAAAAAAACAAGTAGAAAGGAATGAAAGGATACATTTACGTTCAATATATTCTCAAATAACTAATTATTTACAATGTTGGCGACCTAATTTAAATCAGCTCGCGGCCTGCAATATGGGAAGCACTGGTCTAGAGGGGAAAACATGTCGTGTGGATAATTAAGTTCAATATTTAAATGTTTATACATGCACTACAGCTATAGCGACGTTGTTATTCATGTTTATCAACTCATCACAGTTTTACGAATACTCCACATTTAGTTATGTTATCTGAGTGATAAAATATTCATGTTTGGTGGCTCTGTTATAGATGATATACTCAAAGAGATTAGTTTCACGGAGTTTAAAAAAAAATATCCACACAGTAAATGAAACTTTTTTTGAGTTGTTCTAAACATGTTTATATTTATTTCAATCAAACGTGTTACCTGATCGATCTAATTACCAATTGGTTTTAATTATCGGAAACATTATGCCCAGACCTACTGCACCGTGAAGAGAGGTAGGAGAACAGGTACGCTGATGACTTTTTGATTGGTCTCCATTATGTTACCACATGTGGCGACGACAGGTGACACATTCGCACTGTCACTTACATAGACACAGTCTCTCTCTCACACACACACATACAAATATATTTAATTGTGTTACCACATGTGACACCGTCTCTAGCACGTCCTGCCACTATTGGCTTGTCACACTGGTTCCACACACACACTGTCACATACACACTCAAACTTACACACATACTCACACCCATTGTGTTACCACATGTGGCGCCGTCTCCAGCTTGCCCTGACACTATTGGCTTGTTATACTGTTTCCACATATTTGCACTGTCACACACACACACGCGCTCTCTCTCTCTCTCTCTGGTGGATGTGTGTATCACGAAAATAATACAGCGTTATAATACCTCATTCTATTTATGCCGGGTTTCATGACCGTGACCTGTTGCGATTCGCTTGAGTGGCTCTATATAGCCATGCAATATAACAAGCCTTCTGTTCTCAGCTTGGATCAAGTGGATTTAAGTGTGTGTGTGTGTGTGTATAGATGTATGCCGGTGTGAATTTTTTAATATTATTATTTCTTCGTTCCTGTTTTTTCCCCCTTCCAACCGTAGCCACAAAATCTCACCACGCCACGCCTACTGTGTGCTAGTCGGTGTCTATACTATTGACTAGTCCCACCGACTATAAAAACATTGTTTCCAGTCGAGCGTCTGTTCTAGTCGCCGGACACATCAAGTGAAAAACTCATTTTACGAAGAGCGTGTTAGAAAGTTCATTTTAAACATGAAACCTTCTTCATCAATTTTTTTTTAAGTGTCAAAAACCATTTTGCAGGTTGGTAGAAACGTTCCATGCTGCCAACAAAAAAAAATATGATTGTTTCACTGACCTACATAATAACATTATTGTTTATAACAACACTTAAAAAAAAAAGATTGTTTCACTGACCTACATAATAACATATTGTGTTCAGTGCCTTGTTTATAACAACACTTAAGAAATGATTGTTTCACTGACCTACATAATAACATTGTTGTTTATAACAACACTTAAAAAAAAGATTGTTTCACTGACCTAAATAATAACATATTGAGCTCAGTGCCTTGTTTATAACAACACTTTAAAAAAAAATCTATTTTATTCACATAGCTCACCATTAGGGTGCATCACCAAAAAATTTTTTTAATAATTGATCTGTCTGCTATTTAAATTTGTTCCATTGATCAAAAAAAGCATTGTGTAAAAAAATAAATATTTTACAATATTTAGAGGTCCCCCGGACTTCAACAAAGTTTGCATAATTAAGCGAAAACTAGATAAAACCATCCTTCTTGTAAAGTCTTACAGACTTACATACAAAAAGTGAAGCGCTATATAAATTGTTTTATAGTCTTTGGTTTTATAATGTTTGGTAGCTATGATTGATTTTGATAAGCAGTTGTGCTAGAAATAAAATTTAAAATTCACATTTTATTAGCAAAAACAACACTTTTCCTTACCGCATATTGATGACCAAGGCAAGCATTTTAATTTCTTTATTTATATTATTTTAATTTCTGATACACAAGACCTATAAAATCAGAACATAGAAATGATATGAAAAACAACAATAAAATGTTTACACCTTCTAAGGAAATGCTGGCTGACCCTGGCATCACTTCAACAGTTGCATAGCCAGTTATTACTGCGTCTCCTGCCTCGCGAACAAAGAAACCACAAACTCTTCTGAAAACTGAATTGTTTGGCATTGGCCCTGCAATCTGTGTTGATGATGCTATAATTACTGGAATTCTTCGACTACCAACTTGTTTACAAGTTTTGAGGTGCATGATGTATCACTGCAATGTAGCAGCACACAGTGAGCGTCCAGGTTCTCTTGGTGCACCTTCTCGATTTACAACTGCCAAAATTGTGCTGAATCAAGTTACTGCTTTCTACGAAAAAGCAAACATTCCAATGGTGACAGAGAGGAGAGCTTGTGAGAAGATTGTTCAGCTTCTTGATGAATACAATAAACTTCGTTCAATTGATAAAAGTCGCCGAAACACAACAGCCACCAAACGTAAACTGGAACAAATGAAATCTATGTTGGCAACAACTTTTCAACTGTGGCCACCAAATGTCGAGACTATTATCAAGAATGCAGAAGATCTAGCATTCTTGAGGTCTATGAAAGGAGACAGGTCTTCCAGCTCTGGATCATTTGACAAAACACTTGCAAAAAAAGTCGCTCGACGCCATTCACGAGATGTCGCAACATTGGAACGTCAGAAACGCGCAAGAGAAGAAAATGCAGCATGTTCAACGATTTCAGTGCCTTCCAGCGAGGGTAGCAGTGACGAACCCGATGATTCTACTTCTAAATCTGAAGATAATATGGAGTTTGTTGATAACTGTTTGGATGATATAATGCCATTGCAAAAGCGAAGAAAGCCAACAGGAGCTTTGGTATTTGTACCTCCAGATGTTTTAAGCCGACCAAATCTTGTGTCACTAGCGACAAGATTGAAGATTACACCAACACAGCAGGCAGCTTTCACACAGGGCCTCATTAGCGAGTCTAGGGGTGATGTATCAATGGTGGCTTCTTCCTATGCCACTGCAGATCGTTCACGTCGCAAAGTTGTGAGATATCTAAAAGATCCACGACTCCTGGGAACCACCCAAACTCTGCACTCTCCACTGGGATGGCAAACTGACACCTCTAAAAAATCATCGTGTCACTGAAGAACTCATAACAGTTGTTGTCGGTGATGCAAAGCAATTAAAACTTCTAGGAGTGCCAAATTATGCCAAGGCAACAAAGAAACCCGTTGGTGAAATAATTGCAGAATTAACCATGAAGCTAATGACAGAGTGGCATTGTAATGATTGTATCGTTAATATGACATTCGACACAACAAGATCAAACACTGGTCATCAGACTGCTGCCTGCATTGCCATACAAAATATGCTGCAACGTGCTCTTCTGTGGTCAGGTTGTCGCCATCACTTTGGTAAAGTTATCCTCTCGCATGTGTTTGCCGACATGAAAATAGAAGTTTCCAAATCCCCGGATATATCTTTATTCATCAAGCTGCGAAGTAAATGGGAGTTGGTGGCACATGATTGGTCTCACGTTTGTAGTTCGTTTACGTTAGCTGATCATGATCTGAAGGCTCAAGAGCGACTGACGATAATGAGAGATGCGGTAATTGCACATGCCAACTCTAGTAAACAAACCGAATTCTTGCGAGACGACTACCACGAATTCCTTAAGCTGTCCCTTGTTTACCTGAATGCTACAAATAAGGAGGTTAACTTTAAAAGACCAGTGCCTGCACAAAGCACGATGGATGGCAAAGCTGATATATTGCCTCAAGATTGCACTGTGTGAGAAACAAATTCAATTATTGCCTCCAGGTACTATTACCACACGTGATCAAGTGCCAAAGATTCGTGCATTTGCTACATTTGTAACACACGTTTATGTCGTGTAGTGGCTCACTTGCAAAAAGAGTGTGGATGCACCATGGAATGATCTACAGCTCTACAAGCGACTTTTGGATTACAACGATGTCAACAGAGACATATCCAAGTCAGCAATCCGTGCTCTGAATAGGCATCTGTGGTACCTCACTGCTGAAATGATCCTACTTGCTCTTTTCAGCAATGAAGTACCTGTGTTGGAAAAGCGAGCTCTAGCAGATGCTCTGCCAAGGCTTCGACCAGTGGTTGCCCTCCAAACTCCACAGAATTGATTCTAAAACTCGGTTGTGTGATCTGGCTGGAGTTGACTCGTGATTTACTATATACAGACTTCAACTGGACACAGGATTCCTCCAACTGCCTGTTGATGATTGGTGCCAAACAGCTTCTTACATTGCCAGTGCAGAAAATGTTGCTGCTATTAACGTTGTTAACGATTGTGCCGAGAGAGGAGTGAAACTGGCATCTGACTTTGTTGAAGCAGCGCGAACGGATGAACATTTTCAAAACATTCTTCAAGTGGTAGAAATGGACCGCAAAAACATCTCAAATGTAAACCTTACAAATGTGCAACAAAGTGAAACTGAATTAAATGCAACAGTAATAAATAATTTAATACTTTAATGTAATTTTTATATAGGCTAAAATAAACTTTTTTTTTCTTTACATGTTTTGTGATTTCTTGGGCGGGGGGGGGGGAGGGGGGGACCTCTAAATCAACTCTGATTTGAAAAATATTTGACACAAGTTATTATTAATGATATTGGAACAAATTAGAAACATAGACAGCTCAAAAACAAACAATAAATTTTTTCCTCTATTGTGGTGATGCACCCTA